>PVKV010001381.1:0-123836 GCA_004027835.1 Alouatta palliata | reverse complement strand
GAAATTGATAAGGCCCTAGAAATGCTAATCAAGAAGAGAAAACACAAATGATCAATATCAGAAATGAAAGAGCAAGTAGCGTTATAGTTCTTGTAGACATTAAAATGTAATAAGGAGATGTAATGAACACCTTTATGCCAATAAAACACATATCTCAGATAGAATGGAAACGTTTCTTGAACAAAACTAATAAAAACCATCTCAAGAAGAAATTGCATATATGAATACTCTATATATAATTTAAGAAATTTACTTTGTAATCAAAAACTTTCCCTGAAAGAAAACTCTGAACTTAAGATAGTTTCACTGGTAAATATTAAATTTTAAGGAATAAATAATACCTATCTGATATAATCTCTTAGAAAACAGAGAGAAAATTATTTTATTCCATCACTTTTTATGATCTTAAAATAACCCTGATACCATACACAGACAAAGGCATTACAGGAAAAGAAACCTGCAGACTAGTATTCATTATAAACATAAATGCAAATATTAACAATGCAATATGAGCAGATTAAATCTGGCAATGTATAAGAAAAGATAATTCACCATGACCAAGTGGGATGGAAATACAAGATTGTTGCAACATTTGAAAATTAATACAACTAACTGACCACTTCAACAGTATTAATGAGAAAAATTATATTATCATCTCAAAATTTAACAGTGAAATATTGAACATTTTCTCCCTAAGATCAAAAACAAGCTAAGGATGATGGTTCCTATTTCTATTCAACGTTGTACTAAAGTCTTAGCAATGAAAAAACACAAGAAAATGAAATAAAGGACATACAGGGCAAGAAAAAGTAAAACTATCATTTTTTGAAGATAATATAATTGTGTCTAGGTCAATATATGAAAATCATTTTGTATGTTCCAGCAGCAAATATTGAAACAGTAATTTTGAAATACAATTAATAATAGCATCAAAAACATAAAATAGGGATAAATTTAACAATTCATTTGCAAGACCTTTATGTAAGACAGTGAGGTAAGATAATGACAAAACATTGCCAAGAGAAGTTAAACATATCTAAATACACAGAGAAATGTATATGATATTCATGGACTGCTAGGTTGTCCATTTCCCCAAACTCATTTATAGATAACAACAATCCCAATTTCTTTTGCTAGAAATTGACAAGCAAATTCTGAAATTCGTATGAAAATATGAAGAATCTACAATAGCCAGGACAATTTTGAAAAACATAAACAAAGTTGAAGGGCGTACACTTCCTGATTTTAAAACTTACTATAAAATTACAGTAACCAATACAGTATGATACTAGCATAAGAATAGGTACGTAAATCAATCCAGCAGAATAGAATCCAGAGAAAGACTCATGCATCTATGAGTAATTAATTTTTGATAAAGATGCCAAGGTCATTCAATGGGGAAAAGATAGTCTTTTCAACAATCATGGCTGAAAAAAGTGGATATTCGTATTTTAAAAATTGAACTACAACCCCTTTCTCAGCCCATACAAAAAGTTAATTCTATGTGAATTATAGACATAAAAATAAAAGATAAAACTATAAAACACCTAGAATAAAAACAAGGCAAAATATTTGTGACATGGGCACAGGCAAAATTTTCTTACATAGGACACAAAAATCTTTAGTGATACAAGGAAAACAAATGATGAACTGCACTTTCCCCAAATTAAAAATTTCTGCTCTCTGAAATATACTGTTAAGAAAATGGAAAGTCAATCCACAGGATAGAAGAAAATTACCTAGGTATCTATCTATCTGTCATCTATATCTGGGAAAGAACTTGTATCCAGAATGTGTAAAGAACTCTTATAATTCAATAAAAAATAGACTCAATTTTTTTAAAATAGAAAAAAGCCAGTAGAGACACTTTGCAAAAGGAATCAAATGACCAATATGAACATGAAAAGATGGCCAAGAAAACTAGTCACCCAGGAAATAAAAAATTAAAACCACAATGAGATACAATTTCACCCCCAGTCACATAGCTAATACTAAAAAGACTGACAATATCAAGTGTTGATGGGCTGTAGGGCAACTGTAACTCTTTCTGGGGAAGATCCAGATGTAGGGAGAGTTTGAAGGCATTCCAGAGGCCCAGAGAGGAGCTGGCCCCAAAAGATGAGGCATTACATGTATTCCTTTATTTTGGTCCACAACAGCTGTTAAGAGCCAAATATTACTATTAGTAGTAGCAGTATTCCCCTCCTTTCAGATCGAGACACTAATGGAATTAGCTTAAGGAACTGCCAGATAACTGGCAGAGCAGCAAAGTGACCTCAGTCAGTCTTTTGTTCCCAACGCTGTGCTGATAACATCAGTGCTATAAACCCCTGACTCAGGATTTTTCCCCCTGAGCTTCCCCTCATGGTGCGTGACTGGTAGCACATTTGCTGGTGGAGAGCTAGTGTTAGATCATCAGGCCGGCCAGTTGAGCAGTTTCAGGGCTGGCACTCCATTCTGGCAAGACATGACTCTACTGAAAGGCAACCATTTAAACAAACACCCATTCCATGTTGGACCCTAAGCAGGGCTAGGCCCTGTACTAGGAGTCAGGAACAGTACACAAATGATCTGTGTTCGCAGCAAGGCATTTAATTTGTACTTAAGATGGACTGATCATGTAAACAGCCATTCAACCAAAGTCAGAACGTGCTGAAAGATGAGCCAGCTTCGCACTGTCCGTCAGTGTTTCTCGCACTTGAGCATGCATTAGACTCACCTAAAGGAGGACTCCTGAAAACAGATGGCTGGGCCCCAACCCGCAGAGTTTCTGACTCAGTGGGTCTGGGGTGAGTTCTGAGAATTTGTATTTCGAACAAGTTTCCAGGTGAAGATGCTGCTGCTGGTCTGTGGACTCATTTTGAGAACCGCTGGTGCAAATGAATGGCTCTTCACCCTAGTTGTCTATTAAAATCATGTAGGAGGCTTAGAAAAATAACTGGTGCTTGGGCCCAGGCTGGACTAACTGAATCCATCTCCTGGGGCTAGTACTTTATCACTGGTAGTTTTTAAAACTTCTTACATAATTCTAATGTGAAATCAGGGTGGAGAACCCCTAGGTCAGGTGCTACTTTGAGCAGCCAGCTGTCTGGGTGGGCTCAGGGCTGAGGGGTTTCTGGAATGCAAAGCACTGAATGTTAAAACTTGAACAGTCCCAGGTGAAAAAGGACGAAGCTACACCCTGGATGCTGCAGAGGGAATGTCTAGGCCAGTCAGCGGTGCTACTCCTCAGCTGATATGGACGTCACCTGGAGAGGATTAAATAATAATGATGCCTCCCAGAGACTGTAAATTAATTGAATTTTTCTGGGTACAGCTTGGCATCTGAACTTTTAAAAGCTGCCCAGGCAATTCTAATGTGCAATCAAGGTTGAGAACCACTGGGTCAGGCAAAAGGAACAGAATATTGGATTGAGCAATTAAGACTTTATTGGTGACCTCTGTAAGATCAGCTTTAGAGAAGTGTTTTAAACACTAGCCATGTTTCAGAGGCCAGGGTATGTAAATGTATGAGTATGGGGAGAAAGAGGAGACAGTCCATAAAACACTCTTCTTTGAAAAGTTTGGCAGAAAGGAATAAGCATATTTGGGAAGAATTTTACCCTTCTTCCATGGGTAATATAAAAAGTTCCACACATATGGATTTTCAGTTAAATCTAACAAGTGCCACTTGGGCTCTTGTAGAGGCTGGCACAGGACCTGGAACACAGTATGCTGGGGTCGGCTCCATGGGAGGGAGTGGGCTTTGTAGCTGACTCCCTTGTGTCCATTCCCCTCTGCCCTCCTGGACAGCATCAGGGCAGTGTGGGGAACTGACTTTACCTCCCAGAGTTGGGGAACTTTGAATAAACCAGGATAACTGTGGTTAACTCATCCCTGTTTCCAGTGTTGGGTTCAGGAATCCAGGCCTAAGGCAGTGTATAAATAGGATTCCCATTGCAACAGATACTGGTCAGAAATTAGAGAGTAACCAAACATCCCAGGCAGACTGAGAAGAAGACCCTCGTTCTATGGTTGGAGGAAAGATACTCTCCCACTGAAGGTGAGCCAACCTGTAGCCAGGAATACCACCAGCTGCCAGTCAATGCCCATAAGGGGGACTCACCAGCCTGAGCTTGGACTGACACTGAGGACAACCAAGGAGAAACAGGGAGGAACACAGTTCTTAAGGACATGATTGAGCCACTGGAAGTCTGCAAGCCTGCTTTACTGCCAGGTTTCTGGCTATATGAGCTAAGGAAAAGACTTTGCATTGGCTTTTCTGTTATTTGCAGCTGAAGACACCCACATTGGTATGTGCAGTCAGTGGGGACAGTAAGAGGCAGGTGAAGGGAAAAACAGCCCAGATGCAGAGGTAGTTCTCTGAAGGCAGCCAACCTTCCAAATGACAGTGCACAAGACAGGGCCAGATCGAATGTGGTTCAGGAAAGTCCTTGGTGATGGAAAGGCTAACCTTGTGGAATAGAGAACAACAGGAAATTCAGGCCGTGGTGAAATATCAGGAGCTGGGTTGGCTGCAGGTGTGTTCTGCATGCCCCAGATCTGCACGTTAGACATAGCTGTTGAGTGACACAATCCAGCCTTGGGTCAGGGTGGAGCGTGGGGATTCTTGCAAGAGCTAGTAATTCCGTGACGATATCTGCTGCAGTTTATTATGGCCTTGCCATGTGTCGGATACTGCTGAGTGCTCTATATACATTATATGATTTTATATGCTGGTGAGAAACAAACAATGCTTGGATGTAAGCAATGATTGCCCCTGCTTTCAGGTGGACAAGAGGTTTAGAATTCAAGTGGAGTTGGGTCAACATTCAAAAATTAATCCATGTCATTCTCTATAAACAGACTTAAGAACATGACCATGCCAATAGATGCAGAGCAAGCAGTTGATGAAATCCAACCACGATTTGTGATAAAATCTCTCAACAAACTAGGAATTAAAAGTAATTTTCTCACACTGATAAAGAACATCTTTGAAAAACACTACAGCTAACATCATACTTAATCATCAAAGACTGAACGCTCTTCCCACAAGAACAAGAACAAAGCAAGACTGTCCTTACTTCTCCGATTCAACATTGTACTGGACACACTAGCTAGTGAAGTAAGACAAGAAAGTGAAATAAAAGTCACCTGAAGAAAGAAAGGAAGAAAAAAATTCTATTTGCAGATGACATAACTTTCTACATAGAAAACCACAAATAAACTACACAAAATCTATTAGAACTAATAAGTGAGATTCTCAGGGTCACAGAATACAACATCAACGTGTAAAAACTAATTGTATTTCCAAGCAATTAACAACTGGAAATTAAAATTAAAGTTAAGTAGAGGGCGACAGGTGGGCAATAGTGATCCAGTCAGTTGCCACATCCCATTGGGTCTGCTTTCAGCATCTCTTTATACTCAGTGACAGCAAGAAGAAGGAAGAGCTGTCCCTGGTGTCTACACGGGATACAAGGCACACCGCTGAGCCAGGTGCCGTAGACTTGATGCACCAAGACTGGATTCCAGATCTTGGGATGAGATAATTAACATATTCCCCCTCAAGACTGCCTCAGGACTGAGGCTGCAAGAAGAGGCACTGACACCCAAGTGCCAGGAGCTGAGAAGGGGCAGTAGGGACTGACGGTCTTGCTGTAAAAATTTCATTCTTGGCAGATATTACTTATGCAAGCTGCTAAGAACTCATTTAGCAAATCACTTTTCTCCAGGGTTAGATGGAACTCTACTGGGTTGAAAGACTTCATGGTCAACCAGCAGCCATGCTGCCTCCCACTCAGGGTTCTGGTGGAAGGGTGTTGGCAACACTTCACAAGCTCTCCTGAGCAGAGAGCAGAAACAGATGGAGGCAGTGGTGCCCAAGAGGAAATGACTAGACAGGGCAGAGCCAAATGACAAGAGCAGGGGCCATTCATCAAGCCCAGTGCAGAGCATGGGATGGGAAGCACGCACAGTAACCAGATCACACTTCTGCCTTCTAGGAAATCTGACAGCACGTCCGTGCTGATACAGATCTACAGCTAGAATAATATACAGTGCACAGAGTTACGACTTGCCCACTGAATAAGAAAACCAATGCTCACTTTTGGTTGGCAGGTGGGGAGTGAGTCAAAGAAGGGGAACATCAACTGAGCCACTTGCAGATGACAGTTGCAATGCTCAGCCCCTGACTTTTTTTTTTAGATGGAGTTTTGCTTTTGCTGCCCAGGCTGGAGTGCAATGGCACAATCTCAGCTCAGTGCAACCTCTACCTCTTAGGCTAAAGCGATTCTCCTGCCTCAGCCTCTCGAGTAGCTGAGACTACAGGCATGTGCCTGGCTAATTTTGTATTCTTAGTAGAGATGGGGTTTCTCCATGTTAGTCAGGCTGGTCTTGAACTCCCGATGTAAGGCCAGTTGCCTTGCCAGGAGTTCGGACACGCCCATTCCTCCCAGCGTCTGGGAATTATGTCGCCACTCCACAATCAACATGTAACTCCTCCACATAGCCTCCCCAACACCCACCCCTAAAGCAAACTCCGCACCCAATACCTATCCCGCCACCAAAAACTCCCGCCCAAAAATTTTCGAAAAGCCCCAACAAACCTTACCCAATAGCACTTTCTTGCCTAATAACACTCCCTTGCCCAATAAGCACTTTACCCCATCAAAATCATTTTTCCCCAAAACTACCCACTCACCAAAAATCCCGCCTACCCACTAACAACTTACCTCCTCCACGTCCTGTGTTCCAATATCCGATCAAGTGCCTTATGCTTTGTCTCCTCAGTTCCCAATTAAACACCTTTACTCCCTATAAAACCCCTTGCCCTAAAAAGTTAAGTGCAACTTCTCTAGCCCCCTCCCGGACCATAAAACCTCGCCCAATAACTAAATAAATTAGTTTTTCATTTTCTTATACTAGTCTCAGTTTCCTCATTTTAAACTCAGCAATAACCCTTACACCTGAGCTCAGGTGATCCACCCACTTCGGCCTCCCAAAGTGCTGAGATTACAGGCATGAGCCACCACACCCGGCCTCCTGACTTATTTAATAAGCTTCAAGGCCCCCAGTGTGCTGGTCCTGGCCTGCAAGCCCTCAGAGCCATGCACACCCTTCCCCTCTTGTCCTCAAGACAGCAGGCCTTGCTCCTGTAGGCTCTGCTTCTCAGTCTCCCAAGTTATGTGGCTTCCCAGGTTCAATCAAAGGGAGATGAGGGCTGGAAGCTGCAGGGTTGGGAGGAAGGAAGAAGCAAGATGCTTGTCCTCCTCCCTCTTTAACCTGGGCATCTTCTCCAAATGGCTTCTTGATGGCTTCTCTTCCCATCTGAGAGGCTCATTGTGGATCCAGCCTCCTGGGAGTGATTCTAGCTCTTGGACTTCAAAAACGTAGCCCCCTCTTTTGTGTCACCAGTGGAGAGACTGTGGTGGCTTCCTACTGATGCCAATGGCCGGGAACCTCACCATCCCTCTTTGGGACTTTTTTGCTGCTCTGTCGTTTGCATAACAAATATCCTGCATTAAATTCCCTTGGATGTAAACTTCTTGGTTTGCCTCTACCTAATACTCTTAGTAAGTGTCCAATAACCCGTGGTTTTTCCTTGGTTGCTAATACTATATCATTTACCCACCAGTGCCCTGAAAAGGAGCCAATATGCCAATTTTCACAAATGAGGAATCCAAGTCTTGGATGTATTGAGGAAGTAGCTCAAAGAGAAGCAAGGGACTTCAAAGAGAAGTCTGTCTTGTTTCTTATCTTAATCTTCAAAATGTGGAGTATTTCCTGTAAGTTTCAGCAGGGATACAACAGGTCCTGTTGGCCCATTCAAGAAGAATTTCAGAGAGACCGTGAGTGACATTTCACAGGAATCTACACCTTCTAAGTCCTTATAGTGAAAACCAGCCCCTAAATAAGATTTTCTCCTCTTGCTTGATGAGTATGTATTGTTATCAGAAATTTCCTACCAGTATATTTGCTTTCATGAGTCCAAGATAATGATGAAAATGAATCTTCAAATACTGACATTTAAATGGGAGCTTCCCTGAAACCAGCAATAAGAATGCCCTCTGCAATTCAATAATTCTGTTCATCAAAGCCTCCCTGTTATGGTCAAAAAATTGGCATCTGTGTTTTTAGAGGTCAATTAAAAAATTAAAACTAAAAACCTCACCTAAGTCCTCTTACTTGGAGTCCCTACATTTATTTTATTTTATGTCAAAAAATTACAACTGTATTTATTTATGGGGTACAAAGTGATGTTATGATATCTGTATACAATGCAGAGTGATTGAATCAAGCTGATTAGCATATGCATCACCCCAAATACATATCATTTACTCACTCTGTCTAACTGAAACTTCCCTACATCTCTTCTAACACGACTAGAACTTGGAGGGATGCACAACTCAGAATCTGGAACTTCCAGCATTGTACATGTTGATCTTTGGAGGTCCCAGAGACTGAAGAACGCGTGCAAACAAATTCAACATGATGATTTAAAACAAAAAAACAAACCTGTAACCAAACAAAATTTGTTTTATTTGGATGCCTTTAATTCTGCAGATGTATGTCCTCTCAAGGTTGATAAGTACTTCAGAAGCCATTTAGACCAACCCTCACCTTCACACTGAGCAGTCATACCTGCTGTCCTCTGGCAAAGCCCTGGGTCCCTCTGTTTGTTTTTAATAACTTTATTCAGGTACAGTTGACATATCATACATTGCACATATTTAAAGTGTGAGATTTGGTAAGTTTTGACAAACGCATGCATCCATGAAGCTATTATCACAATCAAGATAGTAAATGTATCCACCAGACCTTTTTTTTAGTGGGGTGTGGGTGGGGCTCGGTGAGGGAATGGATATGTTTGGACAGGGATTTTTCGTTTTGTTTTGTTATCATTTTTAAGAGTGTATGGTTCAGTGTTCTGTAGTATAGTCACAAAGTTGTGCAACCATTACAACAAATTCCAGAATATTTCTTTGACTGCAAACCCTGTACTCAGTAGGAGGTCCACATTCACTCCCCATTCCTTCCTCTATCCCTCGTCCCCAGTCCCTGAAAACCACTAATCTACGTTTTATCTCTATAGATTTGCTTGTTTTGGACAATCTGTATAAATCAAATCATGTGATACATACACTTTTATGTCTGGCTTCCTTCACTTAGTATAATAATTTCAAGGTTCATCTATGTTGTAGCAGGTATCAATACTTCATTCCTTTTTATTGTTAAATATTACTCTGTTGGGTACTAAATTCACTGACCATCTCATCTAGCCCTCAAAAGAACACTGTGTTCACAAAGACGTAATGAGAAGCTTTGTCTTCTAGAAACCCAAATACACTAAGCCCATGTCCGCATCCACCCTGATCTATCAGTTTAGTAATATTATCCAAAAAAGGTCTGCAGTCCATCCAGCTTCCCTTGTTCTTGGGTGAATGGGCGTTGGCCGCCTGTGATCTCCTCTTCCCTTCTAAGCGTTCACAGATGGCTCATCTGGTTATGAGGGTCAATGCTTTCCCAGGATGCACAGGGAGCCCACTGGGTCATAATCTCTGGCATCTGCATTGTTCCCGTGATTCAATGTCAGCTCCATGTCTGTCTACCTTGAGTCTTCTGGCTCCTTTCCCACCTTCATTTCTCAAAGGTCATCTCACTTGGCTGGAAGGTGCTTCATCTCACACAGGCAGCTGTCAGCCCTGCAGAGCAGCCAGTGGCTCTTCTCCCATCTCAGCACCTGCTTTGGCCCTCCATTCCCTCAAGCCGTGCTCATTTCACCCAACCCTCATTTACCAACATCACACCATCTGCCTTTCCTATTCCTGTTACTCTTTGAAACATCACAAAGATGCCTCTTGCCTGGCTGCGCCTCCTGACCCTGACCATGTGAAAGATCATGGTTTTTACATAGTCGTCCCTGGAGTATGTCCTTCCTCCATTTTCTTTGTTCATTTTCTTTAACAACCTTTTTTGTTTTGGAGTAATTTTAGATTTACAGAAAAGTTGAAATGATAGTACACAGAGTTTCCCTATACCCCTCACACAGTTTCTCCCCATGTTAACGTCTTATGTAACCATGCCACATGTATTAAAACTAAGACGTTAACACTGGTACATTACTTGTAATTCAACTACAGACTTTGTTTAGATTTAACCAATTTCCCCAGCAGTGTCTTTTTTCCATTCCAGCATCAAATCTAGATGCCCACATTGCGTTTAGTCTGTGTTCATTCTTAATCTCATTTATCAAAGTCCCCATAACAATTTTTTTTACCTTCCTCATCAGGATTATTTGATTTAGATTATAGGGGTCACTCTGTTTCTCTCTCAACTCATCTTATTTAATTTGCAAGGCAATAGAACTTTTTCTTGGAATGTCTTCCCTTCAAGTAGCTTATGCCATTAGCTGAGACCTACAGATTAATCTGTTTAGCGCTGAGGATACCCACCACTTTGGGGACTCCTGGGTTCCTTGACTAGCTCAAAATTTGTGGTAAAATGGTCAGCTCATCCTAAGTTTCTTTTCAGCTCTATTTTATCAACTGCTCTCTCCTGTTAGACAAAAGGAGGTTTAAAGTAGGCATCTCCCTCAAGGATTCCTCCTAATCTTCTGATAAATTGTATCTAATATTATTTGAACTAAGTAGACACTCTAACAGGTGCTGGGATGCCTGATGTGTAGCCCATGAGGTGACTGAGTGAGGGCTTCCCTCAGAATCCCCCAGAGAGAGGGACTTCTAAGGGCACCTGGGAAGGGAAGGGACAGCTCTGTCAGGCACAGCAGATGCATCTCTGGGCCGCAGGCTGATTGTCACTGAGTGAAAAATCCTTAGCTTCACTAAGTTAATAAACCTTAAACTAGGTTAAAAGGTAAACAAAGTAATGATGAGCACAGCTGGGAATCTGATCCTGTCAGGGATTTATGAGGCCTCCCACTGGACAAGAGACACATTCCTGATTGGATTCGACAGTCTGCCTGCACTGTAATTTTAACGGAAAAGTAGTTTCATGAAGTCAGTTCAAAGTAGAAACTGATGTAGTGTGAGCTGATAAATTCCATGTTGTTTAGAGATCTCCCAGTCATTTCAGAGGGCATTTCTTTCCAATTACTTTACGTTATTGATGTCCAAATGGTTCAACGGTTGTTTACGTGTCCTTGTCTATGTAATGCAGTCTCTGTACATTGAGATAACTGAATTCTGAATTGGCAAGAATTCATCTCAAAAAAATGAATAGTCTTGGATCAAACTGAATTGAGTTGAATTTCTAATACCTGCCTTAAAAGCTAAGATTCTTGGCTGTGGTTTTTAAAGGCTTAGCTGAGTTGCCACAGAAATCTAATGATCATCTTTTTTAAAAGTTAGCCGGGCGTGGTGGCTCACGCCTGTAATCCCAGCACTTTGGGAGGCCGAGGCGGGTGGATCACGAGGTCAAGAGATCGAGACCATCCTGGTCAACGTGGTGAAACCCCGTCTCTATTAAAAAGACAAAAATTAGCTGGGCGTGGTGGCACGTGCCTGTAGTCCCAGCTACTCGGGAGGCTGAGGCAGGAGAATTGCTTGAACCCAGGAGGCGGAGGTTGCGGTGAGCCGAGATCGCACCATTGCACTCCAGCCTGGGCAACAAGAGCGAAACTCCGTCTCAAAAAAAAAAAAAAAAAGTGAGACTGGGGCTGGGGATGGTGGCTCACACCTCTAATCCCAGCACTTTGGGAGACAGAGAGGGGTGGATCATGAGGTCTGGAGTTTGAGACCATCCTGACCAACATATGAAACCCCGTCTCTACTAAAAATACAAAAATTAGCTAGGCATGGTGGTAGGGTGCCTGTAATCCCAGCTGCTTGGGAGCCTGAGGCAGGAGAATCGCTTGAACTCAGGAGGCAGAGGTTGCAGTGAGCTGACATTGCACCATTGCACTCCAGCCTGGGTGATGGTGCGATACTATTTCTCAAAAAAAAAAATTAAATTAAAAGTGAGACTAAATGTCACCTGGTGACTGGAAGTGGCCACAGTCACAAATCAGAGAACAGAGGCTGAGACAGTTCATCATGCAGATAAGACACAGATGTTGAATACTCACACTAATAAAGTTATCTGTATATTTTTAGTTCTGTTGAGTCAGTCCACGATCATCAAATGTTGCTTCAGGACCCACATTTGTTTGAAAATAAGAGACTGGTATAAAGATGCCAGAAAAATATCTAGGTCTTATTTCAAGACTTAAGTCCATGTAAAGCTACATGGATTTGCACCTTCTTTTGAAAGACAGAAACCAGCATATGATCCAATTCAACAAGGTCTGAATGTTATGCTGGAAAGGCAGTGGAAGGAGGAGCTGGCCCCACAAAACCATCCCATCAAAGAAACCATCCCATCAATGAAAGGGGTATTTCCTGCACCTGCTTAACTCTGCTAGGAATTAGTTAGGAGCTTCAGGCCTGACTGATATCTTCTGTGAATGGAGGTCACCCTCTTCTTTAGCAGTGCCCCTGGAAAACTGCCACCCATAAGTAAAGAATAATGTTCCTAGAGGCAGATATCTCAAGAAGCTGGTATCTTCAAGGAGCCTTCAATTATTCGTGATGTCGGCCTCTGAGAACTTTGCTCTCATGATTTGAGCACTGATCTTAAAGAATAAGTTGGGGCAGTCATAAGTCAAACTAAAAATGATAATGAGGAGGCCGGGCACAGTGGCTCACGCCTGTAATCCCAACATTTTGGGAGACCGAGGCGGGTGGATCAACTGATGTTGGGAGTTCAAGACCAGCCTGGCCAACATGGAGAAACCCCATCTCTACTAAAATTACAGAATTAGCCAGACGTGGTGGCATATGCCTGTAGTCTCAGCTACTGGGGAGGCCAAGGCAGGAGAATAGCTTGAACCCGGGAGGCGGAGGTTGCAGTGAGCTGAGATTGTGCCATTGCACTCCAGCCTGGGCAACAGGAGCAAAACTCCATCTCAAAAAAAAAAGAAAAAAAAACCCAATAATAATAATAATGAGGAAAAATGACAGGTATATTGGGGTTTTTTTTGCTACCATGTTGAAAATGCATATATTTATTTTTAAAAGCACAAAATGATTAATAAATGTTATAAATTATATATTTATATAATATAAATATATGATTAAATATATGTATTAATATTAGGATAATAAATTACTGCTGTCTATTTATGCAGTATTTTGAAATTCCCATAAAGGAAGAGACTTTATGGCTAAGAGACTTTGGAGGAAGGGGCATAGACTATGCAGGAAGGGGCATAGGGACCCTAGGAAGTGGAAGAGCTCCATGGGCTCAGGGGCTACATGGGCAGTGCCTATCGCACAGGCAGTGGAGAGACAGCTGGGATACCAAGGCCCACCTGCTAAAAGGACTTTGCAGTGGAGCCTCTGTATTTAAGCAACCGAGTTAGCTTTATCTGTGACATGGCATAAACTCAGATTGCCCAAGTACATCTCCATTTCATCAGAATCTAAGTAATTGAAAGCCATAGTAGAGCTAATGCCTACTGCTTAAAAAATGTATTTTTGTTGATACTGTGGAAGAGTTTTTGTAAGCAACAGGAAGCCAACGGCTGGATGACACAGAGTACAGTGGAAAGAACTCAGGAGATGCTTCTAGACCCACCTGCTCCTTTTGTTTTCCTAGTGAACATAATCATTGCCCCCAAAGGTTTCCTCATGCCGCTTATAATCTCACCCTCTCCCCACCTCCCACCTCAGGCAACCACTGATCTTTCTGTCACTATAGATTTGTTTGACTTTTCTAGAATTATAGGTAGATGGACTCATACAGTATGTAATCTTTTTTGGCTTCTTTCACTAAGCTCCGTTATTTTAAGCTTCATCCATGTTGTTGTGCATGAATAATTCCTTCCCTTTTATTAACTCTTTTTTTTTTTTTTTTTTGAGACAGAGTCTCACTCCATCACCAGGCGCCACGCTGGAGTACAGTGGCGCGACCTCGGCTGACTGCAACCTCCGCCGCCCGGGTTCAAGCAATTCTCCTGCCTCAGCCTCCCGAGTAGCTGGGACTACAGGCGCGCGCCACCACGCCCAGCTAATTTTTTTTGTATTTTTAGTAGAGACGGGGTTTCACCATGTTGACCAGGATGGTCTCGATCTCTTGACCTCGTGATCTGCCCGCCTCGGCCTCCCAAAGTGCTGGGATTACAGGCGTGAGCCACCACGCCCGGCTATTAACTCTTAAGAAATAGAAACAAATAGGCAATTAGACAATGCAAAGAATTCATTCAGGAAAGCGCCTTCCAGAGCCTGGTGTAAGCTCACTGGGGATTTTGCCACAGAGCCTGCAGTCACCAGATCCTACCGCACAATCAGGTCAACAACTCAGGACATAGTCACCAAGCACGCGCTATGTACCAAGCATGGGTTTGGCACTAGGGGTGCCAGTGAACAAGTCACCACTCCATTCACAAGGAGCCATTCGTCTGTTGGTGGGAGAGACTCAGTGTTCATGGTGATAAGCCTCAGACTGTGAGATCTAGAAGTATCTCCTGAACAAAAGAAAGATCAAATTACTTTAAATTTATCTTTGGTGGTAAGTATGTTTTGTGATATCTTTATGTTTTTGTAATTTAAAATGGTGTATTGGTTATCTGTTGCTGCAAAACAAAGTACTCCAGAACTTTGCAGCTTAAATAAACAAGCATTTGTTATCTCATAGTTTCTGTGAGTCAGGAATCCAGGAGCAGTTTATTGGGTAGTTCTGGCTCCAGGCTACTCATGAGGTTGAAGTCAAGATATCAGCCAGGCCTATGGTCACATCTGAAGGCTCAACTGTTGGGCGACCTGCTGCCAGGCAGCATTGTTGTTGGAAGGCCTCAGGTCTTCATTGGTTATTAGCCAGAGGCTTTAATTATTTATCCCATGAGCCTTTCCACTGACTGCCTCAGCGTCCTCATACAGTAGCATCTGGCTTCCCCCAAATTATGTGATATGAGAGAGAAGGAAGCCACAGTCTTTCATAACCTAGTATTGGAAGTGGCATTCCATTCTGAGTGCTGTATTGCATTGATCACAAAGACCAACCCCAGTAAAATGAGGAAGGGAATTGTATAATGGATGGATGGCTTATCAGGAGAGGAAGTCAGAATGTGTTAGTCTGCTCTTCTTGGGAGCTAGATAACACAACAGATAACAATGAACCAATGGATTTACTTAGCCATAGTACCTGATTCCAGCGTGTATTTCTGTATGAATGGAAATTTAATGTGATTAAATCTGTGAAGGATGTTAAAATATCATGGTAGCTTTTAATATGACAAATTGCCAGTAAGATATGGGGTGAAGGAAGTTGCTGTACATTGCACCAGTCCCCATTTATTTACATGTCACAGCTTTGTTTCACTAAGGCAGACCCCTGGTTACCATGGTAACAGCTCAGAGGTAAATTTCACTCAAGCACAAATGCCACGTGAGAAGCAAAATTAAGGAGACTTAGAACAAAGAGCAGAAAAAGTGTCTTTATTTTTGCAAGTAGGCCTGACCAGTTTAAAACTGTGCGAGAAAAGCCAAAGAGAGCCTCAAAAAGAGGTTATGCATAGCTTCATTTAAAGGAAACATTTTTAAAATGGGGGTCTTGATAGAAAGTACTTCAGAACATGTAGAGTACATGCATTATCCAGATGTTTAAATACAAAGCTGGTATGGGATGGAGAACAGAGAGGAAGTGGGAGGTGTTGGAGGAGACATGAGAAGTAACTGGTCCCAGAGCAGGTGTCCTGATTCAATTTGGTCCAGGGGTTTGTTCCTGGTGTGGCCCGTGGTTTCAGCTAAGTCAGTTGGCCTCTCAACATCACAGACACCTGCCCTCTTCCAAAAGCTGCTTTGAGCAATGTTAATCTGGTGTTTTGAGGCTCCCAAATAAGGACATTGTGCCTGTGGAAAACATCAGAGATCTCCAAGCAGACCTCTAACTGCTCTTTCTTTGCTTGTTGGTTTTATATAAGAAGGGAAAAAAAAAAGCCAATACAGTCCATGTAAAACATGTTTTTGGGGAAACAAAGAAAAACATGCCTTGGAAATTCTAGGTAAGAACCTCTTCTAAATGCCAACTCAAGGCCTTCCTGGAGCAAATGATTCCCCCATTCCCTGAGAATGATGTTCTAGTGGCAAGTAAGAAAGAGGGCAACTAAGTGTCTGGCGTGTTCATTAAAATTTTCAGCTATCATTGTGAGTTTGTCAATTCCCCTGTGAAATGGGGTCCATTTTTGTTTTTATACTTCAGTCTGTGTTTCAAAATTCACCACTTTCACATCTTCATGTTTGAATGTTGCTATGATCCTTAATTAATAACTTCATTTGTCCTATTAGTGCTATTCTTCTACTTTTTTGATATTAATTTTGCTATTTCACTTTTCTTTGAATTAGCAGTGGTGGTCTTTCTGGATTATTAAATTTTTTATGTGTTTCTTGCAAACATCAATTGGATCAATTTTCTTTTTTATCCAATTTCAGAGTCTTTATTTTGAAATAGATGAGTTTAACTTATTTACATTTATTGGATGATTAATATTTTTTATTCATTCTGCAGACCTACTTTTTTGTTTTCCATTTACTATGCTTTTTTCTTTTATTCTTTTGTTCTTTTTTTTTTGCCTTCTATTGCATCAAATTTTCTTTTCTTCTATACTTTTTGAGGTTAGTCTCTATTCTTTTTGTAGTTACTATATTTTTGACATGTATTCACAAATTTATATTTTTAATAAAGCAACAAGCTAATCAATATGTTTGTCTTATTTCCCAAAAAGGCGAGGACATCTAAGCCCCTTCCATCCTCTGTGTTATTAAGTATTAAAATTTCATCATGTTTTAAACTTTCCCTCCAGAATGACTTATGATTAAAAGTTTAAGAGCCAATTTTATGTGAATCTACCAGCGGACTGTTTTGAGGATTCACATCTCTTCTTGATAAAGTACAACATTTAATAGTTCTTTGAGCAAAAATTCAGTGGTAGTCAAATCTCTTAGATTTTATTCATCTGAAATGTATTAATTTACCCTCCCTCTTGAATGATGGACTTGCTAGTTACAAAAGTTTAAGTTTTCAATTATCTTTCTTATCTCTTTGAAGATATCATTCTGTTGTTTTCTGACATTTGTAATTGCTAATGAGGAATCTGATTGTCACGTTCTTCAAAAATTTTTTCACTAGTTTTTTCTTCAGTAAGTTTTAAGAATTTTTTTCCCTTGGATTTCCATAATTTCATCTGTGTTATTCTGCTTGTTAGTTTGTTTCCCTTGGAATTTGGCACAACTTTTGATATAAGGAGTCTTGTCTTGAGTTCTAGAATCTCAGCTATTTTCTACTTGACCCTCGCTTCTCCTATTTATCTCTGTTTTCTCCTCCTAGAATTCCCATAAATTATACTGGAGCTTCTCTTTCTATCCTCCACATATTTAGTCTTCATTTCTGTATTTTATATCTTTTAACACAAATGTGTTCTATTTTGGATGATTTATTCAGCTATACCTTCTAATTAACCAATTCTCTCCAGTTTCATGTAAACTATTGTTCAACCTCTCTGTGAAAGATTATAGATTAAGTGGCTACACAATTTCTCTTTCTAGAATTTCTACTTGGCTGATCTCCAAGTCCAATCTTCTTTTCTCTTGTATATTCTATTATATTCTATTCCTTCCTTGTTTAAAAGTTATTTTCTGATTGCTCTGTTATCCATGGTTCTTTGTATATTTTTCCCATTTATTGTGCAGTTTAGTTAACATTGTCATACCAGTGTTTGATTTGAATTCCTTCTCTCCCTTGTAATTTTTGCCTGTGAACTCATCTTTAATAGGAATACCTTTTGCAAAGATCTCATAGGTACCCTGAGTTGCTAAGGGCTTCCTATGAGACTGTTTCCCCATTGCCTCTGAAACTGTTCCAGAACTGGAATAGTTTTCTGTTAGAGACTTTGAACCTGCATAGGCAGTGCTAAGAATTCTAGCCACATTTCAACACTCAGCAGTTATGGCTGCCAGTTTCTAACAATTGATTTAATTTTTACCCACAGCCCAGGGCCAGAGACCTGCTTCCTGATTGTATCATAGGTCATATTCAGAGTTTTCCTAGTCTCAAACCATATACAAAATTACATTTTTGTTTTGGTTCCAGGCTTCATGGAATAGCCTAGTTTCAGGTGTTCCTAAAACTTTGAACCTAATCTGTAGCATCACAACCCCAGCTCGTATAGTGTATTTCCAGTTTAGTTACATTTATGTGCCACACAATTTTGTCTCTCGCTCAGTGAAGTAGATTTTCTATTATTTTCTGGTACCTGGCAGCTTTTTTATGTGCTTTCAGCTTTAAACATATTTTAAGAATAAATCTATGGAATCAGGAAAGAGGCTTCTTGCAGCAGTTTATTCTGTCATCTTGAGTTTGAATCCCAAGATCAATGTTTTTACTTAGAACTTACGTTTATCTGGGTTGGTTTTTAGAGGACATAAGGGGAACTTAAAATATCCTCAAATGACTTTTTAGGGCTGCCGCTATTGGTAGCTTAGTTAGGAGTGAGACAGAACAGATCAGAGAAAGACACAATCAATATGTTATATTAGGTTATTTTTCCTGTTCTCTTTATTATTCTTATAAAAAGTGATTTTAGGGGCAAATATCCCCTGGAGATATTGTGAAAAAACCACTTGGAAACTGTATTTTATGCTTCTTAAAATGTATCTTAAAGTTTATGTGCTTAATGAACTGAATTTTATGCTTTCATAACTCTAAGCTTTTAAAAGAACATAGAAATAATTTGATGTTTACAAAGGAAATGACTGGGTGTATATTTTACCAATACAACACAAAGCTAAACTTCTGAACAGGAAGAAAAGGCAAGATGGATCAGTTATAACAATAATTTTACAAAGATTACAAAGAAAGAAAGGGAAGAGTCTAGAATAAATTCTATGGTGCTGGATTTGTAGAAGGTAGTATAAACTCATGCTTTTTAAATGTAAATATTAATAAAGGTATAAATATCAATATGTATATGCATGGATTCATACACATGCATTTCTTTCTGAGCTGTGTTTGTTTAAATGGCCTGAAAGCATTGACACCTCTGTAGCAATGAACACATCTAGTGTCCAGATCTTGGTTTCTAAATACCACTCTTCAATAAAAAGAACCAAGAATCCATGGAGAAGTGGCTGATTCCAGAGCAGGGGCAGGGAAAATACAATAGAAAGTGCCTAGAGTGTTTTGAAATGCCAAAAAATAAGAAAATGTTTAAAAAAAGGATGAGATTTCTCAAAAGTACACTGGAACTCCTTGAGGGAGCAACCAGTAACCAAAGCTAAAACAATTTGAGCAACAAAATTATAACCTACAAAATAAAGTTGATATTCAGGAACCTGTACTGATAAATACATAATTAAAGAAATAAGTATTAGAGAAAGAAGTAAGCTCTTCCTTACAGAATTTCAATTAGTCAATTAAAAGGAATAAGAAGGAATAAAGGAAATAGAAAAACACTCGTTGTGGTTTTGTTTTTTGTTGTTGTTATTTGTTTTTGTTTTTTGGTTAGGTTTTATTTTATTTATTTATTTTTTTGAGACAGAGTTTCACTCTTGTTGTCCAAGCTGGAGTACAATGTCGTGATCTCAGCTCACTGCAACCTCCACCCTGGGTTCAAGAGATTGTCCTGCCTCAGCCTCTCATGTAGCTGAAATTGCAGGTGTGTGCCACCACGCTCAGCTAATTTTTTGTATTTTTAGTAGAGACAGAGTTTCATCATGTTGGTCAGGCTGGTCTCGAACTCCTGACCTCAGGTGATCCACCCATCTCGGCCTCCCAAAGTACTGAGATTACAGGCATGAGCCACTGCTTCCAGCAGTGTTTTCTTTTTTTTTTTTTTTAATCGATACGTTCATTAAAAGCATAGACTGATGATCCTGTGTTTAAATATCATTGCAGTTGTATGCTGACTTCCATAAAACATAACTAATTATAAGGGACTCCACAAAGGCACTTCATACAGAAGTAAAAAGGTAAACAGAAATGACTGACAAGACAGTGCCATTTCAGACATAATTCCCTTAATTATTAATACATGCTAGAAAATGGAGTTTGACATTATTTATAATTATACCAACATTGACAGAGGCCAAATGTCACAAACATAAGGGCACACTCTGACCACAAGATGTCTTTTCATACTTCTCAAATAGTTTTATATTTTAGCTATAACTAGTTTTATATTTTAGCTGAGCCAAACTTGTTCTTAACAAACAGAATTTTAATGTCCAAACATTAGAGAGTTTCTTTCAGTTTTCTGGGCCTATTTGCTTGCAGAGAATTGTAGAAACTGCAGCCAGGTTCCGCATATTATGCATTCACATGTGATACTCAATCTTCATATGCCGAGCAATTTTTTTTTTTTTTTTTGAGACAGAGTTTTGCTCTTGTTGCCTAGGCTGAAGTGCTGAAGTGCGATCTTGGCTCACCTCAACCTCTGCCTCCAGGGTTCAAGTGATTCTACTGCCTCAGCCTCCGGGGAGTAGCTGGGATTACAGGCATGCGCCACCACGCCCAGCCAATTTTGTATTTTCAGTAGAGATGGGGTTTCTTCATCTTGGTCAGGCTGGTCTCAAACTCCTGACCTCAGGTAATCCACCCACCTCAGCCTCCCTAAGTGCTGCGATTACAGGCATGAGCCACTGCGCCTGGTCCACTGTGCAATTTCTTTAAGATAGAAGGAATAATCTGCAGCAGGGCCACATAGATGAAGAAGTTCTGTACGGAGGAGATCACATCCTCATGCACCTTCCATTTCATCCCCTCCATATCCAGCTTGTGTGCAAGGCCCTGGATCTGTAACATCACGACTCTGACTCACCAGCCTTCAGCTGCCACTGAAAATCACGCTTAGAACACCACAGTAATTGTTGCAGACATGATTTCCAGATGGATGTCAACACAATTGATCCAAAGTTTCAGGGTAAATGGGATATTTGGATAGTCTCAAAGTATCTCCCACCACCCCCGATTATTAATTGTTAATTACAAAAGGAAAGACAGAAACTTTAGAATGGAGAAGCCCAGCAGACCTGCCCTTAGCCACATTGGCAATATCAATAATGAAACATATTGATGTCATGCACCCTTGGATATAATGGACTGAAGAGGGTGCATTGCTTCTGTGTTCTTTTCAGAAGTGTATAACCTCAATCTAATGAGAAGAAACCGTAAGATGAATTGTAATTGAGGGGAAAACCTATAATTCTTCAAAATCTCCAAGGTTATGAGAGACAAGGAAAGACTGAAGAGCCATCTGAGGCAGGAGGAGACCAAGGAGGCAAGACCAAGTGCAAGGTTAAATCTTGGATTGGATCCTGGACCAAAAAACAAAAAAAGGCATTGGCTGGAAAACTGGGCAAATATGAATAATGACTATCGCTTAGTACTGTGTTCTATCAATGCTAATTTCATAGTTTTTGTCCCTGAAATCTGGGCACAGAGACATCAGTGTTAGGGGAGTCTGGGTGAAGGGTGTACAGGAATTCTAAGAAATATTTTTCAAACTTTTCTGTAAGTCTAAAATTATTTCAAACTAGAAAGCATTTTCTCATGTTGGGAACATTCTAAATCTTGTCTTCTCGCTATTTTGAAATATACAGTTGGCCCTTGAACAAGTGTTAAACTGTGAAGGAAGGTCCACTTGTAGGTAGATTTTATTCCACCTCAGCCATCCCTGAGACAGCAAGACCAACCCCTCCTTGTCCTCTTCCTACTTACTGTTCTCAACATGAAGATGACAAGGGATCAAGACCTTTCTGATAATCCATTTCCTCTTAATAAATAGTAAATATGCATTTTCTTCCATGTGATTTTCTTTTTTGTTTTAGAGACAAGGTCTTACTCTGTTGCCCAGGCTCAAGTGCAGTGGTGTGATCATAGCTCACTGCAGCCTCAAACTTCTGGCCTCAGGTGATCCTCTCACTTCAGCCTCTCAAGTAACTAGGACTACAAGTGTGCGCCACCACACCCAGCTAATTTGTTTATTTTATTTGTTGTAGAGCTGGAGTCTTGCTACATTGCCCAGGCTGGTCTCCCATCTTGGCTTCCTAAGGTATAAGGATTAAAGGCACGAGTCTCTGTGCTTCACCCTTATCATTCTCTTCACAATATTTTCTCACTTTACTGTAAGAACACAGTATACAATACATATACAAAATAGGTGTTAATTGACTTTACGTTATCAATAAAGCTTCTAGTGAACAGTAGGCTACTGGTAGCTAAATTTTGGGGAAGTCAAAAGTTATACACAGATTTTCAACTGCACGAGGGGGTTGGCTCTCCCCTACTTTCACGTTGTCCAAAGGTCAACTGTACTATAAATTCTCGTTAACTATACTGTGCTATTGAACCCTAGAACCTATTCCTTCTGTCTGACTGTATTTTGTACCCAATGTTCCCAACACAAACATGATAAGTGTTTGAGGTGATGAATATTCTAATTACCCTGATTTAATCATTACACATTGTATGCATGTATCAAAAAAAAAACCTTGCTGGGCGCAATGGCTCACGGCTGTAATCCCAGCACTTTGGGAGGCTGAGGTGGGTCGATCGCCTGAGGTCAGGAGTTTGAGACCAATATGGTGAAGCCCTGTCTCTACTAAAAGTACAAAAATTAGCTGGGCATGGCGGCAGGTGCCTGTGGTCCCAGGTACTCAGGAGGGTGAGGCAGGAGAACGGCTTGAACCCAGGAGGCGGAGGTTGCAGTGAGCCAAGATTGTGCCACTGCCCTCCACCCTCCAGCCTGGGTGACAGAGCGAGACTCCATCTCAAAAACCAAACAAACAAACCCCTATGTACCCCATAAATACATGCAACTATTATGCATCAATTTAAAAAACACTTTTTTAAAGGGAGGCAGAGTTTGTGATTGTGAGGAAACTTCTGCTAATGCAAAAGCTAACCATGGGGCTTTAGCTGCTAGTGGGCTGTGGCTGTGGGCTTCTCCTCCTGCAGCTGGCTGCCCAGGCAGAGGGGCGGCTCCTTCCTCCAGCTGGGGAACAACGGTGAGGAGTTATAAAGAGAAGGGCACGCGTTAATACGGGATGCATGTAAGAGCTGTGGGATTGAAAAGACTCATTTTAGGTGTTAAAACTGAACATGAAAGTGTAGATGCATGATGAGGCTTCTGCAAATCCCACAATCTCCAATAGGCCAGGCCAGGAGTGGGAGAGCAGAGAAGCAGGGCAGACAGAACAGCGGGGGAGCACAGTTAGGAACACGCACGGCTGTGAGATTGGAGAGCTCTTAAAGACTGGGGAAAGGAAAAGGGCCAAAGGATACTTTCAGAAAGTATGATTCAACTCATCAGCAATTACTAAATTATAGATGATCAGGTGGAGTTTGTAAGGTAACTGTTTCTATTTCAGTGTTCAAATCTTTTAAAATCTTGCTCTACATTGAATATTACATTTAAATACTTTTTAATTTATTTCTTTATAGACATTTTTAAAATGTCTATAGATAGCTGGTTCTCCTTCTAACCTCAGCAAAATAGCCACCTCCCCTTATGATGGAGAGGGCCCAAAGAGAAAACAATCAAGGAATTCGAACAAGGGCCCTCAAGTCACAGAAATGGCCTGTCTTTCTTCTCCAGAATAAAATAAGTAATTTTATAAGCCCATGAAATGCAGGCAGGCTTCTGATGGTTGTGGAATGAAATCTTAAGCAAAAAAAAGCCTTGCCCTGCAGCCAACCAGTGTTTAGGCAGCACGCGCAGCACTGGGACCTGCCTTGGAGAATATGCAGATGCTGAGTTCTGCTCACCAGAAATACCAAATAAGAATTTCTTGGAGAAAAGCTTTCAGTGCTAGTGAAGGCCTATATACTCCAGGGAGCTTCCACCACAGAGCCAGCAGCCGAAGTCCTGGCATCCCCTCCAGGAGGGGAGAGGTAAACGGTGAGATGGAAAGGAATGAGGAGAGCAGGAGGCAGTGGGAAATCATGCGACGGGGAAGAGGGAGACAAGCAGGGGCTACCCCAGCCCCAGTGTGGAACTTTGGAGGACAGTAACATCCAGAAAATGTTCTGAGATGCTTACGCGGTGGGACACTATGGAAAACCCTTGGGTGAGGCTTTCATTTCTTTTTTTTTTTTTTTCAGATGGAGTCTCACTCTGTCACCCAGGCTGGAGTGCCATGGCGCGATCTCGGTTCACTGCAACCTCGGCCTCCCAGGTTCAAGCGATTCTCCTGCCTCAGCCTTCCAAGTAACTGGGACTACAGGCACGTGCCATCACGCCCGGCTAAGTTTTGTATTTTTAGTAGAGGCAGGATTTCACTGTGTTAGCCAGGACGGTCTCGAACTCCTCCTGACTTAGTGATTCAAGTGCCTCAGCCTCCTAAAGTGCTGGGATTGCAGGCATAAGCCACCGTGCCTGGCTCTCATTTCTTAAAAAGCCTATAGCATAGTTCTTCACTATCTTCTGGGCTTATGTTCTTTGAATTCACTTCATGCAGAGACTGGACCTGAGGGACACTTGCAATTCATTGGGGTTACAAATAACAGCCTTTGAAGTTTCTTCCAAATCGAGTATTCTATGATCTTTGATTATTTCTAGACAATAAAGCCAGGGCCACAGAAGCAGATAAAGTGAAGAATCAGGACCTGTACCTGAACACTTAGAACCCCACATTCTTCTCTAGAAAGAGAGGGGAAGTACTGAGGGCTCTGAATTTATCCAGCTGCCCATTGCCATACAGGACATCATCATCCTCCCACTTCATGCTTTGCTGTTTCCAATAATAGACATCAGTTTTTTCTGTGACTTGGCCATGAGCAGGGGATGATGGAAACATAAATGGAGGCTTTCAGGTGTTCATCAATTTCTTTTAGAGAGCTTGGATTCCCTCCCTCGAAGCCCTTCCTCTTTCCCTTCTCAGGTCTAATGATGCTCAGTAGGGACTAGAGCTTGTCTTCCTCCTTCCCTATCTACTGGGCCCCAGCACTCTTTAACAAAAAACTTTTTAAGCACTTCTCAGACTGTTAACATGAGAGAGACAAATCTTACCACATTTTGTATTTTTGGCCCTTTTCCCTCAACTTAGCAATGAGTTCACACCCTGCTACTGCAGTTGAATGTTGAGTCATCCATTCCACTCATGCCCTTTCCCCAGACTTCAGAAGATTCGTGTTGCAAAGAAGCTTGCATGGAGTCGGAGTAGGCCTAGGTGATTCTACAAACCTTGCCAGCAGTGCCTTCCCGGTAGTTACTGAGATGGCGTGAGAGACATGCCGGAAACATTTAAAGCTATACAGTGTGTAAAACCTTCTACAATCTGTCCCAATATACCTTTCTCGTCTTTAATTTTCCCTACTGAGAGAGCAGAAGCTCTGTCAAAGTATTACAAAGGATACTGATTGCATGGGTTAGAGGAGGCAACCCATGTTGGTAAATTTTATTTATACACATTTTTAAAATGTCTATAGATAGCTGGTGCTCCGTCTAACCTCAGCAAAATAGGAACCCTCCACACATGATGGAGAAAGGGCCCAAAAAGAAAACAACGAACTCAAATGAGGACCCTTGATTAACAGAAATGGCCTTTTTTCTCTGGAATAAAATAAATAATTTCATGGGCTCATGAAATAAAGGCAGCCTTCATGGCAGTGGACAAGCACCACCATTTTAACGTTTTCGTTGATCAAAAACCACCTAAATCCAAAGGGCATCAGCCTAATGGCTCAGATCAGCATGACCATAAACCACAAATGACACTTCCAACCAGAAACACTCCAACCCTAGGATAAGCCCCTGCCGGACCAGAGATACACCAGCCCTGAGCTAACCTCCCCTCTGGCCAAAGAGATGTCAGCTCCAAGGTAACCTCTCCTCTGACCAGAGATACAACAACCCACAATGAACTTCTCCGTACAGAAACATTCCAAGCCTGTAATAAGCTCTCTCACCCTAAAATCAATAAATAGTGTTAGCCTGTAAGAGAAGGCACTCCTGACCAAAATATAACAGACGCCCCTCTCAGGTTTATTCTCCAAAATAAACCTGTCTTTGACTGTTGAGCTACTTTTTGTGTTTCTTTTCTCTTTCTTTAACTTTTAAACCCACTATTTGTATATTCTAATCAGATCTATCAATCAAAGCAAATACTACTTGCCATGAATTGAGCTACGTGGTAAGGTTACAGTGGAGCAGAAACAAAGTCCCTTTCTCTTGAAGCTTATAGTCTATTGGATAAATATATATTAAATATTTAACTCCAAAAGCAATATATTTCAGCCATGAAAAGTGATATAAGAACTGTAATATAATTTTAAAAATATATAGTCTTTGTCCTCAGTTGGCAGAAAGCTTCAAAAAGCCTTGGAGTTTTCTGAATTATAGGGATGTCATTGTGATGCTAATGAGGTGACTCCCAGTGGACCCCCTACATAGCCTCAGGATGGGGGCTGGCCACCAGAAAGACTAAACATGTGATTATAGGGTTGCACTTTCAGTTACCCAATCTCCAGGGAATGGAGGCCTCAAGACTGATTTCAACTATGTGGCCAATTATTCAATCAATCATGCTTACGTGATGAAACACCAATAAAAACTCTGGACACCAAAGCTCATTGGAACTTTCTGGTTGGTGGAGATGTTATTGAATAAATGGGCTTGCTGCTTGACACATACAGAAGCCAATATGATGGCAGTGGCTTTTGAGAAAAGAAACGCTTTATTGCAAGACCAGCCAGCAAGGAGACAGGAGATGCAGTTCATATCTATCTCACTGATTTGGGTTCTGGGGCAAGTTTTAAGGGTTGTCGGGGGGCAAGAGAAAGGATTTAGGAATGTTGACTTGGCAGAGTCTGATGGGAGGGCTTCCAACGAACCATTTACAGTAAGGATTTTAGCCCCAGATCTTCTGGGCCAATGGACCTCTCACTTTTGAGAGAGTTCCAGCATTCAAGTTCTAGTCATTTCCCAGCCTTTTGGTTCTCCAGGGAGGAATCCTTGTTCCAGGTGTTGTTAAAGATCAAACCTTTTTCTATTGCACATACCTGGCCTACATTACTTGAAGTTTTCACTCTGTTATGCCTACAAGGTGATTTGCCATCCTGTTATCCACAGAGTAAACCCAGTTTGGGCAGGTCCTGCAGCCACAAACACAGTAAATGTGCTGAGAAAAAGAAGCACCTGGATTCCCGGAGGAGAGGGCTTGGTGCTCTGTGTCTCCCCACCCCATCTGATACATCTTTATTTGGCTGTTCCCTTTTGTAATAAAACTATAAATACAAGCACAGTGCTTTCCTGATTTCTGTGAGTCACCGTAGTGAATTGTTGAGACTGAGTTGGGGATTGTGGGAACCCCCAAATTTGTAGCCAAGTCAGACAGAAGTGCAAGTGGCCTGGGAACGCCCAAAGTGCAGCTGTCATCTGAAATGGGTACAGTCTTATTGAAGCTGTGTCCTTTAATTTGGGGCTAACTTTAGAGAGTGTCAGATTTGAACTGAATTGCGGAACACCCAGCTGGTGTCAGAGCATTGGTGCCAGAATGCAAGCATGTATAACAAGCGGATGTCCACATGGAGGGATCAGGGAAGGCTTGAGGAGCAACATTTACGCTGAGACCCACTGATGAGTTTGAGAGGATGAGGAATACACCTCTCCTCCATCCCCTTCACATCTCTTCACTCCTGGTCTTGCACTTGCAATTCCCCATGTCTCAGTCTACCTAACTTCTACCCATCCCTCTAGATCGAGCTAAAACCCACATTCTTATGCCTTCCCAGCCAAAGTTGAGCCCCAGGGTTCCCATTCTTGCTTCTGCTACCACGCCTTTTTTGTCTGCTTCACCCACTCTGTAACCCATGGGTTCCTGTTCTTTTGCTGTATCCATTTTGTCCAAAAAGTAAGCAACTTGGATTCAAAGGCCATGACTTCCACACAGTAATAATAAGAAGTTCACACACAGAGCTAGCAGCTACTGTGTGGTTTAACTTGCAGCAGGTCCTATCCTACACCCTTTTCACAGGTTGCCTCCTCTAACCGATGTGATAAAATTATGAGGTGGACATTATTATCCCCATTTCAGAGGTAAGGAAACTGAAGCCAGGAGAGGCTAAATTACAGGTTTCCATAGCTAGGGGAGAGAAAAGCTTCAATACTAGGGAGTTATTCATATTTTTATGAGATGAGGGGCCCTGCAGTTGTAAGCAGAGCTAACCCCTCTTTTCATCATTTTTGTAGCACTTTTAAAGTTGCATGAAGGCAGTCCATGAAAATATAAAATTTTTCTTTCCAGGTAACAGGTAACAGGAAAAGGAGCTGTGAAATGTCAGCCCTTCTTCTGAGCAGTGAAGAAACCCTCTGGGCCCTTGTGCAGGTGTGAGTCAGCATGCACTGTGCCCAGGGGCAGGGGTGAGGCACCTACACCCAGGTGCTACTGCCTTTCTTCACTGGCCACTCCTCATTCAACAACTACATGCATGAAGTGCCTTCTGGATGCTAGGGACAGGAGGCCCAGGCTGAATAAAACACAGCCTTTGCTGTTACGGAGCTAACAGTCCTTAAAGAGAATGACAAGTAATGAGAGATTACAAATCCAGTGACAATCCCTTCAAGACAGCATGATGCCCATGCAGTGCCTTTGTGCAAATCAGGAAAAGGCACCCCCTCTAAGTGGGCCCAGAGCTTGACAAGCAGGACTCTCAGAGTGAAGAGGTGTCCCCCAACCCCTCAGTCCCCTTGGTCCCCACCTGCAGAGCACTGGTTTGGCAAAAGTGTGGGAGGCACCCGTGCCCCTAACCCCTAACCCAGATTGGCCAAGGTGGTCTGGGAGGGATGAGAGAGTGAGGAAGTAAGAATGGAGCCCTGGAATCAGAATTGGACTCAGGCTCAAATCCTGCCACCTGCATGATCTGAAACAAGAAAATTCACCACTGAGTTCAATTTCCTCATTTAAAAATGAAAAAGTAGAAGAAGGTGATGATGATGTTGATGTTGCCCAACTCATGGATTATTCTGAATATTAAATGAGAAAATGCATGTAAAGTTCTTGGGACAGAATGTGCTCTTAACAAACATTAGTTCTTGTTGTTTTCAATAAGCTGAGACCTGAAGGATCAATGACACAGGAAGCATGCTTGGGAAGAGAATGGAGCCCAAGTGTAAAAGGAATCTGAGCTGCTAAGGTGGGTCCCCTTCCTGGCCCTACCACCAACCACAGCTTGCCCTGACCAATTTCTACAAGTTCCTCCGCTGTACCCCAGGCCCTTCCAGTGTTACAGTAGGTAGCTAGCCAGGCATGAGCAAGGCAGGAGAGGGCTCCCCAACACCCACCCTCCAGCAATATCAGGCGACCATCAGGTGGTGGTTTGGCACTTGCCACACTAACTCTCTAAAAATGATAACTGGCAGACAGCACCAGGGAAAGGCAATTTCCTGATGGCCCACAGTTGTCACACTAAGGTGATCATTGGTTGCAGGCACCAGGGAGAGGAAATTTTCCAGTACATAAAATCACTTGAAATTGGGAGTCAGAAGCTTCCAGTAAAATCTCAGGAATCAGGCAAGTGAGCTTGGGCATGTGCATTAAGAGACATGACCTTTGGGGGCATTTCAACAGAAAGGGAAGAAAGTCTCGGATGAGCACGCGTACTACTCTAGTCAACACACTGCACACCCTCACCTCCCAAGCATCAGGAGAGTGCCACGCAGGCGGGCAGCCCACGCTAAAAAAACAAAAATGAAGAGAGGCCGGGCACAGTGGCTCACACCTGTGATCCCAGCATTTGGGGAGGCTAAGGTGGACAGATCACGAGGTCAAGAGATAGAGACCATCCTGGCCAACATGGTGAAACCTGTCTCTACTAAAAATACAAAGATTAGCCAGGCATGGTGGCGAGTGCTTGCAGCTACTTGGGAGGCTGTGAATCGCTTGAACCTGGGAGGCGGAGGTTGCAGTGAGCCTAGATTGTGCCACTGCATACTCCAGCCTGGCGAAAGAGCAATACTCCGTATCAAAAAAAAAAAAAAAAAAAAAAAAAGAAAGGAGAGAGAAAGAGAGAGAGAGATGAAAAGAAAGCAAGATGCCAGAAGGGGAGATTACCCTCTAATGGTGTTTACTTTGAGCATCAGAACTTGTCCTTTAATTTTCAGTGTCTAGTGGTGTTGACTCAGCCTTTGTCAATTAAACTTTATTGAATAAATGCAAGTCTCACTGGTTGGTGGGGATCAGCGGCTGCTATCTCTTTACAGCACTCTCCAGGGAGGCTGTAAGCAGCCATGAACATCCAGCTCACTCATTCACTGTATTCTGTGTGTGAGTGTAGTTTATTCATCTGTTGCTGAGTCAGGGTCTGCCAGACAGACCCCTGCAGGTGGTGACCCTGACAGTGGCGCCCAATGTGGGGCAACCCCAACAGCTGGCTGAGTGGACCTGCAGCCCAGGGGCCCATTGGCCCTTTAGATCAGGGTCTTCTTGCTCCATCTTAGCCTCTCCTTCCATCTACATTGACAGGGAAACAGAAACCCAAGGAGCATACGTCTTTTCAGATCAAGAAAATGTGGGGTTAGAAGTACTTATGGAACTGCTGGCTAAAAACTCAGTTTCATTCTGATACAATAATCCATAAATTCCCAGTGAAGAAAAATCTGCTCTATTATAGTTTACAAGGCCACCTGGCCCAACCAGCCCTGTCACAGACTTCTGCTGGGATTCTGCTGTGGCCATGTTTTCCCTTTATGAAACACAGAGGGCTGACCAGTTTTCCGGGAGTAAATAGGCTACGTATCAACCCCGTAGCTCACTTTAAAACACCTGAGAGCCAATTCACCTTTCTGCAGACTTGCAGATTCATTGAGTACGTATTACATGATCAGGCCCTGTGCTAGATTCAGGAGAACAGCCATGAGCCCAAGTAGATACAGAACTGATATAATCACATGTAGGTGTAACAGGTAAGCAGACAAGGGACAAAGGAATAGATGTATAATTTCACATGTGGTCAACAGTATGAGGGAAAATAAATAGTGCACTTTGAGAAAGATGAATGAGAACCTACCTGACACTGTGTTGACGGGGAAGATAATATAGTTTGGATGCATATATGTGTCCCCATCCAAACCTCTTTTTTTGAGATGAAGTCTCACTCTGTTGCCCAGGCTGGAATGCAGTGGCATTATCTAGGCTCAATGCAACCTCTGCCTCCCGGGTTCAAGCAATTTTCCTGCCTCAGCCTCCTGAGTAGCTGGGATTGCAGGTGCACACCACCACGCCCGGCTAACTTTTATATTTGCAGTAGAGATGGGATTTCACCATGTTGCCCAGGCTGGTCTTGAACTCCTGATCCCAAGTGATCCACCCGCCTTGGCCTCCCAAAGTGCTGGGATTACAGGCGTGAGCCACCGCACCCAGGCTGTCATCCAAATCTCATGTTGAGATGTAATCTCCAATGTTGGAGGTGGGGCCTGGTGGGAGGTGACTGGATCATGCGGGCAGTTTCTCATGAATGGTTTGGCACCATCCCCTTGCTGCTGTCCAGCAGCGGAGGGTGAGTTCTTGTGAGATCCGGTCATCTGAAAGTACATGCCACTGCCGCCTCACTGTCTTGCTCCTGCTTTCACCATGTGACATACCTGCTCCCCCTTTGCCTTCCACCATTAGTAAAAGCTCCTGCAGGCCTCCCCAGAAGCGGATGCTGCCATGCTTCCTGTACAGCCTGCAGAACTGTAGGCCAGTTAAACCTCTCTTCCTTATAAATTAGCAGGTCTCAAATACTTATTTATAGTGATGTAAGAATGGACTAATACAGAAGACTTATCTGAAAACATGAAGGATGAGGAATCAGGGAGGCCCCAGGACGGGGCGAGGGGAAGAGACAGTTTACGTAGAGGAAATGTTTCATGCCAAGTCCCTGAGGCAGAACAGAGCTTGGTGTCTCTGAAGAACTAAGAGAAGGTCAGAGTTGCTGGAGAAAGAAGAAAGGATGTTGGAAAACCTGGCAGCAGTCCAGTGAGGCTGGGTGAGGCTGGCCAGGTAGAGGAGTTTGGATATCACTGCAGATGCAGTGGGAAGTGATTACAGGATTTTCAGCAGGAGAATTACCTGATTCCCTTTTGGGTTTAGAAGATAACTGTAGCTACCGCTGGAGAATGGAGATAGCAGTGACCGGACGAGGAGGTGGCCGGTGGCAGTGGGGCTGGAGAAGTGCATGGACGTGAGATGTGATTTGGAGGTAGAATCCACAGGCTATCCTGATGGCATGGATGGAGGGAGGGACAGAAGAGAGTGTGAAGAAGGGCTCCCAAGTTTCCGGATGGAGAAAACTGGTAGATGAAGGTGCTGTTCACCAAGATGGATCACTAGCAAGAAGCAGGTTTAGAGAAGGAAAGAAAGCAAGAGATAAGCTACTTTGGACGTGCTAAGCCAGACAACATGGACTCAAGGAAAAGACGTGTTAAACCAGATGATGTGGAATCCAGGGTGGTGGTGGTAGTAAACATTGCATAAAGTAGATGAAGAGGTTGATGAGGATGAGACAGGAAACAGCAAAGGGAATGAAATTCTTTTGGGACTGAGGAGGAATGGATCAGGAGTTCCCTGTAGAGGGACTGTGGCAGAGAAATCCTAGCCCACCGAGAACGAAGGGGCAGATGAAAGCAGATGAATATAGGTCCGTGGCTTGGTAGCAGGAGCTCCCACCAGAGGGCCTCTATTTTTTCAATGGAGTATGAAGCAAGGTCATTCACTGAGAATAAATGTGGAAGGCTGAGATCTGGAAAACATGAAGAAAGTAAGAAATAATCATTTTTGGAGAGTGGAAAAGTCAGTCTACTAGAAAAACAGTAAGATTATAGGTCAGTGCTGAGTATTCATTTGTGTTAAAAATTATGAATTTATAAGGACTCTAGTCTTTCTTGTATTCTCCAGCAATATTTCAGGGAATTAAGAGAACTGGATGAGTTAATTCATACAGAGTGTTTAGAACTGTGTCTGGTTCCTAACGATCACTTAACCTATATGAGTTGTTCTTATTACCCTAACGGCAACAGCAGCAGCAGTAATAGTAGCAGTTACACATTAGTTCAGGCAACAGAAGGCAGATGGTTGGAACCCAAGCTGGTGTGATGAAAAGAGGGGCAAGAAAGTTGAGAACATTTGCAAGAAAGCAGTGATAAAGATGGACCATGGAAGAGAATGTAAGAGGATTAATGGTAGTGAGAAATGAGTGAGATCAATGAATTGAAAGAATCCAATAAGACAAAACAGTTTGCATGTGGAAAACCTGATCTTAAAATTCATAAGGAATTTCAAGAGATCCTAAATAACCAAGGCAATCTTAGGGGGTAAAAATACTCAAAGGGAATGTCTTGGACTTCCTGATTGCCTACTACAAATCTACATGAGGCAAAACAATGAGATACTGGCATAAAGACAGACATACAAACCAATGGACTAGAACAGAGTGCCCCAAAATAAACCCTGGCACACACAGCAAAATGATGGGCAACAGGGTACCAGACCATTCAGTGGGAAGAGGGCAGTCTTTTTACCAAATAATGCTGAGAAAACTGGATATTCATATGCTGAAGAATAAAGTTGAACCCTTTCCTTACATGATATACAAAAATTAACCCCAAATGTAATCACAAACATAAACATTAAAGCTAAAACTATTAAAAAAAAAAAAACTGCAGGAAAACATAGGCGAAAATCTTCACAACACTGGCTGTGGCAGTGACTTCTTGGGTATGGCAACCAAAGTACAAGTGGCAGAAGGAAAAATAGATCACTTGGACTTAAGCAAGATTAAAAACTGTTGTATATCAAAGGACACAGTGGCCGGGCGCAGTGGCTCACGCCTGTAACCCTAGCACTTTGGGAGGCCGAGGCAGGCAGATCACCTGGTCAGGAGTTCAAGACCAGCCTGGCCAATACGGTGAAACCCCGTCTCTACTAAAAGTACAAAAATTAGCTGGGTGTGGTGGCAGTCGCCTGTAGTCCCAGCTGCTCAGGAGGCTGAGTCAGGAGAATCACTTGAACCCGGAAGGGGGAGGTTGTAGTGAGCCGAGATCGTGCCACTGCACTCTAGCCTAGGTGACAGAGTGAGACTCCATCACACACACACAAAAAGACACAGTGAAAAAGCAACCCATAGAAAGGAACAAAAAACTGCCAACCAAAAATATATGGAGTACTCCCACAATGCAACACAAAAAACCCAAACAACCCAATTCAAAAATGGGCAAAGGACTTGAAAAGACATTTCTCCAAAGAGACAGACAAACTGCCAATAAGCACATGAAAAGAAGCTCCACATCACTATTATTAGGGAAATGCAAATCAAAATGCAAGTCAAATCCATAATAAGCTATCACTTTATACCCATTAGGGTGGCTATTATTTAAAAAGAAACAAACAAAATGGAAAATAGCAAGTGCTGGCGAGGATGTGGAGAAATGGGAACCCTTGCGCATTACTAGTGGGAGTGTAAAATGATGCCATTGCTGAGAGAAACAGCTTGGCACTTCCTCAAAAGTTAAACATAGAGTTACCATGTGAGCCAGCAATTCCACTTCTGGGTATACACCCAAAAGAACTGAAAGCAGGGGCTCAAATAGATACTTCGTTCATAGGAGCGTTATTCACAACAGCTGAAAAGCGGAAACTCAAGTATGCATCGATGGAGGAGTAGACAAAATGCAGTACATTCATACAATGGAATATGATTCAGTCTTAAAGAAGAAGGAATCCCATTACATGGCACGACATGAGGGAAACCTGAGGACAGTAGACTAAACAAGCCAGTCCCTGAAGAGACAAATACCATGCGATTCCACTCATAGGAGGTACTCAGAGGAGTCAGACTCATAGAGACAGAAAATAGAAGGGGGATTACCAGGTGCTGGAAGAGGAAAATGGTGAGTTAGCATTTAAGGGTTGCAGAGTCTCAGGTTGGGAAGATGGAAAAGTTCTGGAAATGGATGGTACAAATTGTTGCACAGTGTTGTAAATGTACTTAAATGTCACTGAACTATACACTTAAAATGGTTTAAATGATTAATTTTACGTATATTTTACAACGATTATATGTACAAATATATGCATGCCTCACACAGGTACACACATGCACAATACATGGATACACATGTATCACATGTACACATGCACCACACACACATGCATCATACGTGTACACGTCGCATTGTACATGTACACATGTATGCATTGTGCGTGTGTGCTCACACAGACACATGTATCTGTGTATATATACTTTGTGTATGTGTGTATGTATATATGCACATGCATACATACAAACACATACACAAACATACAAACACATACACATAGGCATTTGATTGCAGTTAGAATCAGTAAGACACTGAGCCACAAAGAGCAAGAGGTTGTAGCCAGAGTGGCAGGTTTGGTTTATTCTCTTGTAGGTTGTATTGTTTCAGATCATTAGTCCAGCACGTGGCCATGGAAGTGCATGTCTGAGGGTAGCAGAAGACAGTGTGGTTGGAGAGCTGGAGAGCAAGGTGCTAAGGCTGCACTGTCAGCACGCCTGCAATGAGGGGTCACTAGGAGGAACTATGAGGCCCTGGATGAGGGGAGGAGCTGCAGCCTCAGAGATACTGGTCTTGTGCAGGAGAGAGCTCATGGCGTGCAATGGTAATGCGCTAACCTTGGAGGACGTGGAAAATTAGCAGCCTTCCCTGGAAGAGGTGAAAGGAAAGTGGGGTCCCCAGAGAGAGCTGGGCTCTGCCAGGGTGAGGAGGTGACGTGGGGCAGCAGAAGCGCTCAGAGGCTCCAGAGAGGCTGCTCCCGCCATCCTGGGGGGACATCTCAAAGGAGTCCACATTTGTCTGGAGCCTGGGCTCCCTCTCCTTGGCTCTGCCGATTTTCAATTTCATGCAGTCCCTGCTGGGATGAGAATTTATGCCAAAGATCTGCTTCGTGACCACTAGAGAACACATTTCACAACAAGTGATCAAGAAGCAAACAGAAGAGCAACCTTGGCAGAGCCATCGTCAATTCAAGATCAACATAGCCTGGCGCAGGAGCCCAGCCGCACCCCAGGGACAGGCCCTAACAACGCTTCTCTTCTGGTCCAGAAGCTGTTAGAGAAGTCACTCCTGAAACCCACAGAGTGCAGCCCGGAAGTCAAGGGTAAGTCAGGACTGAAGAAACCCCTCTGCCCAGGCATGCATTAAATTAAATTCAGCAGAGCAGCAGGTCTTCTCTCTGCCAAACTCTGTCCACACAGGCTCCTGTTTTACTGGTGAACCCACGTGCTGCACACCCTAATTCATCAGTTTGAATAATTAATCCATCCATATGAATAATTAAGGCTCAGTGGAGACCTATCACTGAGAAATCTTATAGTCATTTGGCTTGTTCATGCAGTGTGAAGAAGAAACCAGTAATTTTTTGACAAAGGTAGGTTAACAGTGGAAAACGCACATTCTTCTGGCCAATCCCACCAAGAACTGGTTGAGGCAGCAGCCATCTACCACCTACTCATTCGCTGAATAACACAATTTCACCTCTTTATCATTCACAGGCCAGTCCTGGGCCATGTGGGGCTTCTGGTTTCCCGGATCCCAGTTGCTGCAAAATCATCCAAATTCCACTATTTTCAAGAAAAGCAAAGTTCCAGAGGGCTTTAATAAGGAGGAGGTGAACATTCAAAGTCCTTGGACAAAGAGAAGACCTACTATGAGCCACCCAATGAGGCACTTCACACTCACTGTTCTTTTCAATGCACTCTTTTTTTTTTTTAGACAGGGTCTCACACTGTCACCCAGACTGGAATGCAGTGGTGCAATCATACTTCTCTGTACCCTTGACCTCCCGGCTCAATCCTCCAGCCTCCTGAGTAGCTAGGACTATACATGTATATCACTGTGCCTGGATACTTTTTAAAATGTTTTATAGAGATGGGGGTCCCACTATGTTGCCCAGGTTGGTCTCAAACTGCTGGCCTCAAGCCATCCCCTAGCCCTGGCATCCCAAAATACTGGGACTGCAGGCCTGAGCCACTGTGCCCAACCTAACTCACTCTTCTTGAGCAACGTAGGGAAGCAAGTCGTAAACTGAAGTGAGACCACACTTAGGCCAGGTTCCTTCTTGCCTCAGGCCCTTTGCACATGCTGTTCTCGCTCTGGCTGCCCTCTTCTACGCCCCATCCCCTCACGTATCCTCCTTTTACATTTCAGCACTCAGTTAAGTCACTCACTCGAAAGCCCCTGCAGATCCCCAGCCAAATCCGGTCTCTCCGTGGTACATGCATTTACCCGGCCACAATCCCTGTTGTAACTAACCACTGCATTGCGTGTCATTCCAGCTAGAATGTAAACCCCCTCAGGGTCAGGATCCTCGTCTGCCTTGTCCATAACCCCAGAGCTCATGCAGAGTAGCTGCCCTACACCTACTTGTGAGACCAGTGAGTGAATGCAGGCAGGATGGAGGATTTAAACCCATGTCTCTCAGACTTAAAGTTCAAATACTTTTAACCACACCAAATTCCAGTGGAAGGAAGACAGTGAAAGAAGTTTCCAGGCCACTTAACTCTTAACTCTCAAATCTGAGCTGGGAGTGCAGCATATTCTTAGGAATAAACAGGCTGTGGATCCTGCCTCCCCTGCAACCAGGAGTGGATTTGAAGCTCAAACTCTCCGCGAGCTGATGCTATCTGGAGGCCAACCAGAGACCGAAACAGTCAGGGCCTCTTTCGACAATGGTGAAGAAGATCTTCCAAAGCCCCTCCAGGTAGTTGGTCTTTGACATAACCTTCTCACTGCCCTTCTTTCGCTGTAATTCCTTTTGTTTCTTCTCTTTTTCCTCCTTCTCTACCTATGTCACCTTCTCCTCTTCTTTCTTGATACTATGTTTTTGTGGGATTTCTTAAAGGCTAGCAGATGTCTATTCAGGACTGAGAGAGCATGTTATGTGTCGCTGTATACACAGTGCCTTGTACAGTACTTGGGATACAGTAGGTGCTCAATAAAAGTCACTTCTCTTTCTCCCCCTCTTCCTGCTCTCTGTCAAGGGCTCTCCTTGGTTTCCCAGGCCTGCACATGGGTGACAACATCACATCACAGAAACACTCATGCCTCAGGGGTTGCACAGCCACTGTCACCTCTCTGCCCACACTCTCAGAGGACTAATTTCATGGATTTTATTATAGACTTTTCTCCCCAAAATAGCAGGCTCCTGGGCTTACTCAGTCAACTCAACTCCATTTATGAAATGAAAAATATAAATTTGATGGGAACAAGGGTCAAGAAGACTATTTTCAATGAGTCAATATTTCACTTCAGTCATCGGACTGTCCCAGCGTGATTCTGAAAGCTCTGGCTTGGATGTGGTCTGTTTCCACTGAAACACGTTAGCAGTTGAAATCAGCAGAGATCAAACCTGTTCTGCTCGGTTGTGTGGAATGCCAGAGGGATACCTGGTCATTAAGCTCCCTTTGAGTGAAGGAAAACCAACTGCTTTGGAAAATAAAAATCTGCTTTTGAAACCACAAAAGGGAGTCCCATTCCATATCCCACATAGTCCTGCATCCGGTACTCACGGCTCTGTCACCATCATGAGTAATCTCTCTACAGAAGGCAAGAGCTTCACTGTAAGGAAGTTCATACTCCAGAACTGAAACTGTTGTGATCGGTTGCCACAGGGATCATTGCCACTTCTAGCACAGTCTCTTGCTTTATCAGTAAAGGGACTACAGTGATAACCCAAAATACTCAGGACAGAGAATTAAGATTAGGCCTTTGTGGCCTGCCATGCATTGATGGCAGTAATGACCTTAATTTGTTCATGCTTTCCTGTATCCATAGCCTTGGGTAATGTCTCACCACATAGACACTGGACTTGACTTGCTTAAGCCAATAGGATAGGAGGAATGTGATGCAGAGGCTTGAAAAGCACTTGCATGAGAGCATTCATGCTCTGACTACTCTTGAACCATGAGTTGCCTTGTGAAAAAGCCTGGGCCATTGATGGAGGAGGCTGATTGATCACATGGAGCAGAAGGAAAAAAACCACCCAGCTGAGTGCTCCCACCCTAGCTGTTCCTCAGCAAGCCCAGCCAAGATCAGCCCAGCCCAGTCCCAGAGAGCAGAAGCACCCAGCTAATCCCAACGCATATTGCAGGCCCAAAGAACCAGGAGCTGAATAAACAGCTGTTTAGCCACCCACTTTGGAGCCTTGTCTCATACAGCAAAAGCTAACTGATACAAGGGCTAATTTCCTTCACATGGTAATGGAAAGAACCCCTGCAAATCAATCTGCAAATATATTCTCATGGATAAGAAATTTTGTATATTCAGGTGTATCCTTTGCTTCTTATTTTGCAATGGCAAAATATTTGAAATAATCTTAGTTTCCATCAATCGAGGCTTGACTGTATTCATACACGTTGCTGACGGGAATGCAAACTGGTATGACTCCTGTGGAAATTTGCAACATCTACCAAATTATGAATTAATCTAACCTTGGACCCAGAAAGCCACTTTGGAAGAATTGCCCTATAAATATACTCACACATGTACTGTGAAAAGGTCATTCACTGAAGAATTGTTTTTATAGTCGTCAATAAAACACTGGAAACAGCCCATATGTCTATCAACAGGGAACTGGTCAAGGTACATCCACAATGAACCATTGTACAGAAGTCAACCAAGAATGAGGAAGCTCTTCAAGAACAGATAGATAAAGAGCCTCAGGATAGCTTAGGAAAAATAGCAAGGTATCCAGAAGTATACATAGAATGCTAACTTTTGTATGAAAAAGTAAAGAGTGAGAATATATACTTTCATATATACTTACATTTGTATAAAAACTTTTGATGTGTAAATAAGAAATTAATAAAAGTGGTTTCCTGGGTTGGGGTAGGGGTTCTGGGAAATGAGCAGATAATTGATAGGAGGGAGGAGAATTTTTACTATACGCCTTTTTATTCCAATCATGTCTTTGCTGCCCTCATCACTCCACCAAAATTGCTCTTGTGAAGGTCAACAGTGACTTCCACTGTGTTCAAATCCAGATCCTCTTCCCGTCCTCACTGTACGTACAATAACTATCTCTTATACACTGATCCTTGGCTGTTCCTTTAAACACTTTCTTCATTCGGCTTCCAGGACTCCACGTTCTCCTCACTTTTTTCATATTCCCTGGCCCCTCTCACTCTCCTTTTATTATTATTTTACTTATTGATTCATAGGGGTTCTTTGAATAAGAAAAAGGAGTAGGAGTTCTTTGCACGTGAAGGAAATGAGACCTTGTATCAGTTAGCGTTTGCTGTGTAACACAAGCTCACATGTGCCTCACTCTGCTTCACTGGCATCTCTTAATGTTAGGGAGCTCTAGGGCTCAGTTCTCAGAACTCTTTTCTATTTATTCTTGCTCTCATGGTGATCAAGTCCAGTCTCATGGCTTTACATAGTTCCTCTTTCGTTATGATCCTCCCAAATCTCCACCTCCAGATCTGTTCTCTCTTCTCAGCCCCAGCATTTTGGGAGGCTGAGGCAGGAGGACTGCTTGAGGGAGAGGGTTTAATGCCAGCATGGACAACATAGCAAGACCCTGTCTTTATTAAAATAAAAAAAAAATAACCATGTATTGTGGCACACACCTGTAGTCCCGGCTACTTGAGAGGCTGAGGTAGGAGGATCATTTGGGTCCAGGAGGTCGAAGCTGCAGTGAGCCATGATCACACCACTGCACTCCAGCCTAGGTGACAGAGTGAGACCCTGTCATTTAAAAAATACAATCATAATAAAAGATTGCTATTTGTACGTTATGTTCCAAAATTGACACTTAATTGATAAGAATAAATGATAGGTGTAAATTCTTTTTGAATGGAAAGAATGGATCTTGAATCTTGGCTGTAAGACCTGTCTATACGTACCAAAGCGTCTAAGGAAGAATGTGTCGGAGGAAGGGCAGTCAGCCGCAGCAGCGCTGCAGAAGGAAACTTGTTCATTGCCCATCAAGCACCATCTGGTGGAGAGGAAATCTAGACCAACCCGACCAACTTACAGTGTCTAATCCAGCAGTCAGCCAGAGTAGCTCCATCTAAGAGGGCACTGTTAGAGCATGGAAACATGAGTGCCCTGTCCTCTACTATCACACTCCTCCTGGAGAAATGTTTCCTTGGTGAGGTGGGACTCTTTAAGACTGGGAAGAGGGTCCTCCCTCCTAACCCACATCTGAACATTCCACTCACAGCCGCCTATGGGCAAGGCCACTCTGACATGAGAGGTACTACGGCTTAGACTCCATGGGTGAATTCATTCCTGTTGTCTCTTCATTCAGCTCAGAGATTTCCTTATCTCTGAGTCACATGATATGCAATAACCTCACCTTCTTGCATGAATAACAGAGACTTAGATCTGTGATGTATTGTCTTTTTAAATATCTATGCTAATAATATAGTCAGCCTTTAACTCTTTTAACTCTTATTGCTAGATCATTTGTGTAATTATCTACCTTAAAAAAGAAAGAGACAGTAAATATTACATAGGCTCTGAGAGACCACACTTCTAAGAAATCTGAGATAATGCACTGTCAATAGAGATATTACAAGACGAAGAATCTCTGTAAATACCTAAGTAAATAAAGGTTACTTGTGAGTCATTACCTAGTAATGACTTATGTCGAGTTTTCACTTGTCCACAGGGGGGGAAAAAGCATGGTGCAGTCACTTTTTAAAATTGCTTATTTATTGATTTTCTTTTTTTGGTGTGAAAACGCCCTCTGTGAAAACTCCAGTCTTGGTCCAATAATATTTTCAGAGGCATTAATCTAATTAATTCCCTCCATTACATTTCCTGTTTTGGTAGAGCCAGCTTTAGATCATTATTTAACTTTTCCTTCCTGTAGGGAGTAAATACTCTGGCAGGGCATCATTTCTAAGTATTCTGACTTGGGGGTCAGTTATTTCTATTGTAAATACATAAATGGGCCGCTATTTTGGTGTTAGGACATCTGCCTCAAGACTGTTTAATATGCGTGTGCACACAAGAGAGAAATTTGCTCTCAAGGTTACTATCTCTAAGAGCATCCCCTTGGCCTGTGGCAAATTCACCATCCTTGGCTACCTCCCCACCACCGCTGTTCTCACCTCCACCCCCAAAACAGGAGCGAATAACAGAAAGTGTAATGCTTTGCCCAGAATTCTAATAAAATTACACTTATTTAAGATATGATGAGCTGCACATCAGCCAAGCCCTTTAGAAGCAAAACTTACCAAGTTTGAGCAGATTATCTATTTCCAAAGTGCTTCAGATAGATTAGATAGATAGATAGACAGATAAAGATATACACATAGCTTCAAGCAACATTGTTATTGACCATAAATGCTAAATTATATAGACTTCAGAGGAATTCTTTCAGCTATTGTCTAAAAAGTGTATGCTTACACTTGTTTGGCATTTGCATGAAGAAATATTGGCAGGATACGCCAGAAACTAATCAATTTTGGGACGTAGAATAAGGACAGGAAGCAGAGTGATACTTTCTACAAAACCTTTCAAAGCTTTTAAATTTTTGGACCACAGGAATATATCACCCATTCGAATTTTAAAAAGCAACATTTATTTCTACACAGAGCCTTGTTCATGTTGGAAGGTCTTTTGCATGAAGCATACAAGCATGCCATGTTTGGTTTTCTCTGTGTTCCCACAAAAGATAAAATCAAATGCCTCCATCAACCAGGGACCCACAGGGATTGGTGTGTGTCATCACCATGGTTTCTGGTTTCTGTATTTGACGCTTTGACATCGTGGGGCCATGCTGACCCTGGACTGCCCCTCCAGGAATGATCCAGTTCCTAGAGATGACAAAGGACTCATCTGCTAGTTTGCTTGACACATGCAAACCAATCCATCCAGAGCCCACACCCAACCACTCCCTTACTGGCTTCCATACTCTGGGTCACCCTCCACCTGCCCTAATCACCCCGGGACCAGGCATCAGACAACTAGGGACAGCCCCTATTTCCAGGAGGCTGCTGAAATTATCAAACTGGCCAATCTTTAAGCCTGCTCAGTCTGCCTATCTCCTCCCCACAGTAACCACAGTAAAGGCTCCTACTACGTTTTCCCTTGATCCTTCTGCCTCTTGACCTATCCTGGTGCTTCCTCGCATGGTTCCCCAGGGCTTATGTGCCCCCTTTGACTTGGGATCTGCTGTATAACAAACTGTCTTTTCAATGGCAGTCACCTCTTCGTCTGTTGGCCTTGCCATCCTGAACAATAATACAATCTGCATCTTAAGACCTTGGGCCTAGAGGAGAATATTGGTCTGTGGAAGGCACAGAAGACATGCAATTTTAGTTGCAATAAAAAGAAAATTATAATTTTATAATTTATAACCTATAATTTCACAGAATCCTTCTTAAATGAAAGCCAAGAAATGTGTTCTATCCCCAGCAGGAGAAACTGGTGAAGGTTAGGACACATTGCTCAGGGCAGTTTGGCTGCTAACACCCCCACATGTACTTCTATTAATAAATGTTAGACCCGTGAGAACTGTATGCTCACAAATGAGACCACAGGCGGCTCCGTTACCCGGTAGCTTGTGCTAGAGAGCATCAGTTCTGCAGGAATCATCGTGACGAGCCTAGGTGATGTTTACATTGTGCATCTGTCACTTTAAGCAGGCCTCATACATGAAAATGAGCATTTATTACAAAATGGATCAAGAAGGGATGATTCCACGGCCCCTAAATCGCGTATGCTGAAAGCACTTTTCAAACAGGAAACTTGGGTGACTTAAATGATTCAATTTGGCAACAGGAATTTGTTTGACCTGCCCACCACTTCACAGGAGCCTACGGTAGTAAACGGAGTTTATGACAGCAGGCTTCACGCAATTAGTGACGGAGGGCAGTGTCCAAGCCACGGCTGCCAAGGGTCTCGTGGTTGCCAGAGCAGCACAAAGAGCATGAGAGCCAAGTGAGGAGAAAAGCCGGTCCCTGGAGGATTGTGCAGGCAAAAGTGAAAACACACGTGAACCTGAACTGCTCTGGTATCGATTTTCTGAAATGACAGTTTAGAGGCTGAAAATTCACAATTCTTTCACTTGATCAAGTTTCGAGTCAAAATAATTTTTTTGCCAACACTTTGAAATTCGGCTATTTCACAAAGAAGAGTCAGATTTCTAGCTTTCATGGAAAAACTAGGAGGTCTGGCCATACCGGGCCCACGCTTCCAGGCAAAACCACCAGCTGAACTGAGTGGTAACTGCGGTAGCTGCTCCCTGGCTGCGGGGCTTGAGCACTCCTGTTCGCCAGTCCCCAGCACTCCACACTGCTCCCGACAGGGCTGCTGAGTGCTAGTAAGCACGTATCATTGCACTAAAGAAACGTCTGTTTGTACTTAGGGTTCTTTCGAGTGTGGGAATATAAAAATTGGACTTACAAGACATGTTTTTCCAGAAAAAAAAATGGAAGCCAGAGAATGCTCTGATGTGTTTAATAGGACAACAGATGTCCAGACATCTTACCCCTACTTTCAAGACCTCACTGTACAAGGATTGGGAAGAGTAAAACTTCAGTGAAGGCTGAGCCAGGGGATGGGGCTGGGGAGCCAAATTCAGGTCTCGGCAGAGGAACACGGCCTGAGCAAGGGGATGGCTGAGGAAGCTGCATTGCAGTGACTGCATAGCTGGGGAGAAGCACCTCTCAGACGGAGAATGAGACTAATCGGCGAATCAATCCTTGAAAGTCAGATGGGCAGTAACTGAACATGCTGATCAATTCTAACCTTAGCTACTAAGCAGGAAGCCCCACCCTTGCACAGAACCAAATTTGATGCATCAAGAAAAAGGCAACTGGTCAACCCGAGTCTGCTGCCTACTAGTCTATTTGAAATCAAGATGCTTTAAACAACGCAGCTGGAAGGCAGAGGGAAATGAAAAACCCTAGGAAAGCCCATGTGCTTTGCAGCTGGGTCATCAAAGAGATTTCCTGTGGCTGCCAAAAAGAAAAATGGAAGAAAAGAAAAAACCCTAAGTCAACCCCCTTCTTCTTCCAAAATAAAACAAGCTGTGTGTTCATTTTCCAATGTGCGCAGATCATTTCCCTAGGGTAAGAACATAACACAGTTTCTAACTCACGGAATGTGACAGGAAGAGTGGGAGGGGCCAGGCCCGAGGAGTCAGGGTATTTGGTTTCCACCCTGTCCCGAGGCAGGGGACAAAAAGAACCACGCCTTTATACTTTATACACAAACATCTTGGACAGACCAAAGTAGAGCACAGATCTTATTTAATTAAAATAGATTAAAAACAGACTGTGTAAAAGAATTAGAATTCTCAATAATTTACTATTATTTACATTAGCAAATGTCGGTCGTTAGTAGATACTGCGAGCGGAGATGCTGGAAGAACGGGGATCCTCTCCTGTGGGCAAGGAGCCCGGCTTCCCTCCATTCCCGTCCTTTCAGGTTCACGATGGCAACTCTGTCAATGAGCGCACCAGGGTAGTGTGACTGCAGCACCGGGACCCGCGCTGAAGGCCCAGAGGCCTGGCAGGCTGGGAAGAAATTCCTTTCCTCTGGGAAGAACCACCAAGGCTCGCTCAGTTCAAGCTCACACGGGCGTCTGGTCAGAATGCCTTCCCCGCCCTACAGCCAATGCCCCACCGTGCTGGGCTTTCTGCAAACACTCCTAGGGTTGACCCAAACCCAGTTTCCAGATAAAAGATAAAAAGCAACAACAACAACAAAAAGCCACACATCCCAGTTCTCAGAGAAATCCTGGATTACTAAACATCCCCTGCCTGTGGCATCTGGAATGGGCGACATGTCAAAATCTCCCTCAAGACGTTTTGTGCGTGGGAGGGAACAGTGGGGAGCCAGGGTGGCCGGGGGGACAAGGCCACTTGACCAAGCAGGATGCAGCTCCTAGGAAGCGGTCACAGTGAGAGCGAGCCCACAGGAGCTGTCCCTGCCCTGAAGTGTGCAGCCCTGCAAGCACCAAGCGGGGAGTGAACACCCTCAGAACAAAGGCCTCGTGGCCCTCGGGTTGCTGGAGACTCCGAGGTCAGCCTGGACCACTAGGAGCCCCCGCTGCTCCACTCACAGGACACTCCGGTCTCTTAGCGTCAGTGGGGCCTGGGTCGTCTGAGAGGTCCAGGGCTGGGGCAGCAGCTGTGGCCATGGGGGCCAGCACAGTGGACAGCACCAGAGCTGGCAGTGAAGGGCTGAGGCGGGGGAAGCCCAATGGAGAGGCTCAGTCCAAAATGTCTGTCTCAAAGGGGACAAGGTGGTAATACGACAGGTTGGTGACGTAAGCTGCTGGGTCGTCCCCATCCTCCAGCTCTGAGGGAAACTCACTGCCGTTCTCAAATCTGAAATTAGAGAAAACAGAGGTGAGGGCCGGCTCATTGCTGGGATCACCACCAAACACCCGCTGGGCCTGTGAGCACGGCTTTCAATGCCCACTAGGAAGTGTGCAAAAAACCACGGCTACAAATTAACTGGTGAGCTGGCTCTTGCTCTGAGACTGCCAGAGCCTGTGGTTTCCACTGCCTTGGAGACTGCCGTGTGTATTTGCTTAGACACTCCTTAGCAAGGCCTCTATGCATGCCTTCGTTCATGGAGTGCAGATTTTCACCGCTTGTTCCATGCCCAGCAGGCTCTGGGATCAGCGGTGGAGAAGGCAGGCAGGGTCTGTCCTCAGGGAAGAGGCGCCTGCCTCGTGCTGAGCCCTGGGGATGGCACGGAGAGAGAATGGTCAGGGGCTCACAGCCTGACCACAGCAGAGATGGTGCATGTCCACACAGGAGGCTGCGGAGGGAACAGGAGGCTGGAGAGGAGCTGGCCAGGCCCGTGGAGGTCACGTGGGGAGACACCTTCTCGCAGGGAAGTCTGCATGTGGGCACGTTTCACTCAGGCTCTGGCGGATGACAAGCATCCAAATGTGGGGGGCTTACCTGGGGTGTGGACAACTAAGGGAAGAATACAAACCCCAAACAAAGGGGACATAAAAGCCCCCTATACTGACTCCCCATGCACTGGAACTGCTTTCTACTCCCTCGCCAGCCCCAGCACGGCCTCCTAAGCTAGTAAAAGAGACTCCAAGTCTTAAAAAGGGCATAACAAAGAGAAAAGCACAAGAAGAACATTCTCCCCAGGAAGGGGGACGGAGCAGTGCTGCGTGTGCTACTGCCATTTGCCTCAACCTACGAATCAGCCCAAACCAGGGAGGCCGCCCCACCCTCCTGGGAGCCACCTCAGGGCTGCCTCCTGCGCCGCTCCCAGTGCCTGCAGGTGGCCCTGGCCGGTGGACAGCTGCAGGAACTCAGCCATATCTGGAAAGCTTTGCTGTGACCAGGAAGACTGCACAGTCTTGGGCTCCTGGCTGGATACAGAAGAAGGCAGGGCCAGCACATGCCCCCTATACCTAGTACACTGAGAATTCCGCTGACCTCAAGGGGGAAGACAGCTTTAAGGTGTTTGGATAGGAGAGGCTGAGGCCGCAGAGGCGGGCCTCCCCTCTGCCCCCATGGCGAGGCCTGGAGTGTGGCGTCAGCCCCTGCCTTGGATTCCCTGTGCTCACGGTCCTGGCAGTGCGAGCCTGGGGCAGAGGCCGTGGCACAGAGAGCCCTAGCTGCGGGTGGGAGAGCTGTGCGAGCTCAGGGGGACAGAGCAGCTCTCCCACTTCATCCCAGGGAATGAAATCTCTTCCCTAAACCAGGGCTGGATGGAAACCCAAGGGGGAACCTTGGACATGCTGAAAGGCTCAAGTCAGGTGAGGGGCAGGTCCACACTGCCTGCACAAATAGTGTCCCACCACCTGCCTGTTCTCCCTGCTCAGATCACAAGAAGACGCTGGGGACATGAGGACAGAGGGGGACTGGGATGCTCAGGGAAAATGAGTCATGGGGCTGAGGCCCCCACGAGGTCCCGACAGAACTGCCCGGTGCCTTGGCCCTGGATGACCTCCCATAAGTCGGACAATCCTTTCACCAGCTGAGACTGTCACCTGCAGAGGCCCGGACGTCCCCCCGGCCCCATCTCTATCAGATACATCCATTCCCTGAGCGCAGGGCACTGGTGCCCACTCCCCCCTGGGGCCAGACCGGGGCAGCCTGCTGAGACTCTGTTGTGGGGCCCTGCCATGGGCCTGGCAGCACTGGCCTCACAGGCTCAGGCCAGACAATCAGCCTCGGGTGCCGGCGAGGACGGTCAGCCTCTCGGGGATAGCTGTGTGGGGAGGTGAGGCCTCTAGCTCTGCAAATGGCGTCTCTCTGTGCCATTGGTCGCTCTCAACCCCCAACCCCCTGACAGCGGGTGCAGTGTAGAAACAGATCGTCCCTGAGACACTGCAGCTGGACCATCAACTCCACTGCACTGCCTGAGATGGAGCAGCCAGAAAGAGGTCCAGGAGCTTGAGCCGGAACTCCCTCCAAATGCTCCCCTGAGCCCCACGGCAGGCGTTTCTGTTAGGCTTTCCTGGGATCATGGAGACTTTCCCGGCCCTCTCTCCCTGTGAGCCAGGTGTCCTGGCGCAGGTGGCCACCTATTCAAGATCTGTCATTCCTGTCCACGCACAGCCCAGGCAGCCGCAAGAGCCACACCTCCTCCCGGCTTTCTTCTCTCTCCGTGTATTTCTCCCCAGCTCCAGGCTGCTCACAATTGAACCTGCCTGCTAAATCTGGCCTCATTCCAGGGTGCCGAGGGCCTCCTGGAGATAGAAAGGGGTCCCCTTGGAAACACTGCAGACTCAGGGCCTGCACAAATGGTGATGGGGAAGGGTCTCCATCTGCCTTCGCCCCCGACAGTCCCTGGCTAGTCACTACCCCTGCCAAGCCAAAGGGCCTCTTTCTTTCATTTATGGTTACACTCCAGCCTCATACTTCCACGGTGCCATCCTGCGAGCATGGGGGACCCACAGGAAATGAGGGAATGAGTTATGTACAGTGGGGTCAGGGCAAGGCTGGCACAGCTCCGGCCACCAGGAGCTCATGACCCCTCCACTGGGAAAGATTCTCGCACCGTCTACCCGAGAGACAAACTTAGAACTGAGAACGTGGGGTCTGTTAGCAGGTGCCAGTCCCACAAGCCTGACAGGGACCGCCCCTCCACGCTCAGTCACAGAGCAGGGGTCAGCAGAGGAGGCTCAGGCCACTGGCTGGAGCCCAGGCTCATTCTGGGGTCACACTCCACTGGCCCGGATGTGGGTCTCGGCACACGTGGCCGGCCTAGTTCTAGTTTCAATCCACTGCTGTGGAGGGCTAACAAATGGGTGGGGCTAGACCTGGGCCATCCCCAGCCTATGTCATTCCTGGGCCCACAGGGAGACTCTGCAGCCAGAGCTGCCTCTGTGGGGGTCTCAAGCGGGATGTTTTATACTCATCCTCTGTGGCCTTCAACACAACCCAGCAGAATGGTCCCGTGAAGGTAAGAGAAGCCACGATAGGTTAAGTAACTTTCTGAGCTCATACAGCCAAGAAGCAGCCTGGAGTTGGCTGTATCAGGGAAGAGAGGCCAAGCTGTCTGGGGACCCTGGTGCCCCCGTAATTCACTAAGAAGATGCCTAGAGGAGAGCTAAGGCTGAAACTGCTGTGCCTCACAGTGCCCCAGTGTTGGGCTCTCTAGAGCATGTGTTACAGTCAAATCAGAGACAGACAGAGTGGGGAAGACAGAGCTGGCTTTGGCTGTCCAGCCTCAGTAATCAGACACAGCCTACATCTTCAGCACAGGGCTGCAGGCCAGGTTCCACCCCACGGCCGGCCAGCCATGAGGCAAACATGTCCCCATCCCAGGGAATCAGGGCCGCTATGTGTGAGGTATGTGGCCTTCCTGGCCCTGGAAACAACATCACACCCTTCAGGGCCCCACACAAGCCAGGCCCCCAGCCCCAAAATGTCTCCTAAATGCTCCTCGTAGCCGGCAACTCCATCCTCCACAGATTCACTAATCAAGATCTCACCAGACTCTAGGAAGGGCAAACTTAAAATCAGTGTCCAAATGCACACAGGGACTGCTGGGTGGTTCTGGGTAGCCACTGCTTTCCATAAGAACAGTGAGCTCCATCCTGCAAGGCAAACGGCTTAGGACAGTCTATGAAACGATATTGAAACCAGCATACTTACAAATGCTCTGTCGGGTCCACGCCCAGGTGCTGGTCTCTTCCGTTTGGTATACTGTGGTCAATAACTATTGTTTCAGTATTTGCTAAACAAAATCCATTGGACCTCATGATTTCTGAAAATCAAAGCAGTAAGGTGAGTCCTCAGGAGGGGTTGGTGCTTCAGGTTTTAGAGTTTGGGGCTAGCCCCAATCCTCCTCCTTTCTCCTCCACCTGTTCCCCACCTCTCTCTTCCACACTGTAAGAGAACGCCGTGTACCTGAGACCCATTCAGAGCCCCGCTGCGCAAAGTCAGGGCCGAGGCCAACCCCCGCAGGAGCCAGGCCTGCTGCGTGTCTCTCCCCAGCCAAAGGTGCCCTGGCTGTCTGAGCGCTCTCTCCATACGCCCTTCGCTGTGGGCTTAAAGCTGGAGTACAAAGCAGGCGGACTGCGCTCACATGTGTGAGTCTGCGTGTGAGAGCAGATCTATGGCACAGTGATGCGTGGCTCTGCCCAGGGTACGCCACCTTGCTAAGCTCTCCCCGTGGCTAAGACAGGAGTAACAATACCGACAGCCCTGGGTTGCTGTTCTGACTGAATGAGATCAGTGTGCATTTTATGTTCATTTCAATTGTTTTTGGGTACAGGTGGGTCTTGGTTACATGGATAAACTCTGTAGTGGTGATGTCTGAGATTCTGGTGGATCCGTCACCGAAGCAGTGTATGCTATACCTGATGTGTAGTCTTAGTCTTTTATCCCTTCCCCTCCCACCTTTCCCTCCAATTCCCCAAATCCCGTATCATTCTTAGGCCTTCGCATCCTCATAGCTTAGCTCCCACTGGTAAGTGAGAACACACGATATTATTGGTTTTCCAGTCCTGAGTTACCTCTCTGTGTGTATTTTAAACCAAAGGGTGATTTTCACTATTCTGCTTGATATAATCCTGTATGTAAATGAATTTTTTTTTTCCAGATAAGCACAGATTTGGGTAATTCAGAAAAGTCAACAAAGATAAATGGCTTCCCATGTCCACACTGGCCGCATGCGTTAGCTAGAGAGGGTGGAAGTCTGCGCTCATCCTTGGCTGCAAAGGCTGGAATGGAGAATGAGAGCCAGGACGAGTTCCACAGGCTTGGGACTCAGTTTCCTCCACTGGAAAATTTCAAAGGTGTATTAATCTCTGAGGATCCTCCTCACTCTGAAATCCCATGAACTCCTGGATCCCATCACACCATCTGGTCCATCTAAGTATAAAAAGCAAGAGTGGTGGACTCTCAGCTGCAGCGTTCATTTGTATTTTCTGAGGGACAGCGTTTCTGTCCCCTCGCTTGGCAAATGAGATCTGGTAGCGATGGCCAGTTCTTGGCACTGAAGTCCCCCAGCTGCTCACAAGGCTGCTCGTCTCCTAACCTCACTTCTACGACCAGGACAACCTTTGCCTGTTCTTTCGACTCAGAACCTCTATGTACCCCGTCATAAAAGTCATGCCAAAAACAACTCCAAATTCCTGGTGCCTTCTCAAACCCAAGGGACTATCTTCTTCCCATTTGGGGCACAGCTCCAAACAGCCCTCCCTCTCCCCTGGCATGCCACGCCCGACAGGAACAGCGCTCACTGCCCCATCGGATGCCTTAATTGCCTGGGCGACTGTTTTCCTTTATTTTTTCTTATGCCTCACCACAATTCAGACTGGTTTATTCTGGTGTATGGATTTGCTTTTTTATGTAACTGAAACAGTCACTTTCTGTTTATTCTTAATCTTTCTAGGTATTTGGTTCTCAGTTCTATGAACTTCTTTCCATATGAAGAGAATTAGGGAAATTAACGCAAAAATGAGGAAAAAAAAACAGATTCTCTCCTTGCCACCCCCCAGTATGATCCAAATGTTGATTCATTAGTCAGATTCTTCAAGTCATCGCTAAAATTCCACCTGTCTTTCTGGAGAAGGGGCTGCTGGTGTTTCGTAGGGCCATCAGTCCTCAGCTCTTCCCTGCCCTCCTCCCTGTCCCACCTGGTGGGGCTGCAGGCCCTGAGAAGGAGCTCTGCAAAGCAAAGAGGGGTCAGTGCCCCAACTCTGGGGTCAGCTACACTTCCAGGTACAAAAGGGGCGGAAAGAAGATGCTTACCAAAGCCTCACTGAACAGGTGGACTGTGAAAACTGCCAGATCTGAACAAGACAAACTAAGATTCCCTCGCCTCTCTATCTAAAATGGGTGGCAGCACAGAACCACTGCCTTTATTGTTTTCAGTAACTCTGACCCAGATCTGTCTTTCTTGGGAAGCACATGAAACCTCAGAGCAACCTCCAGGCAGCCAGCTGACAGCCCCTCCCCTCTCTCCCACCCCTTTGCAAAGGGAATTTGGTTGAATGGTGGCCTACAAGTTAAAACAAATGTCACTGCTGCAAATCACTTCTGAAGGAAATTCTGAAGCATTACCTTGCATTCCTAATCTTTCTTAAATGTGAAATTTGGAGCTCTATAAAACGGAGTCTTCACCAGTCCCCCAAAAAAATAGACTTGTAAGAAATAATTCCTTAACCTATGATAAGGAGTTGCACGCACATACATGTGATTTATTTGCAAGGCTGGCTGGGCCCTGGAAAACACTAAGGTATGTCTGATGCCTCCTGCATGGACCTTGCTGCCTCAGGCCTGACCCAGAGAGGAGCCTCGCTTAGACTCTTGCCTTTCACTAAAGATGGTCCCTGAGAAGCTCCAGTTCCCTCCTAGATCCCACCTCTGCTCTCAGCCCCAGGACCTCAAAAAACTTTGGGGCAAGCCGAGCTACACAGCTGGCAGGTGTGCAGCAATCTCTGGAACATTTATTCCAAACTTGGGTTCAGAAAGGGATGGTTCACTGAAAAGCAAATTGTCTTAAAACCTAGGGAACTGTGCACAGCTCATATGCCTGTGCTAGTTGAAAATGGAGCACAGGTTCTGCAACAGTTTATATTTTTGTTTATTTGGCCACTTTAACAAAAAAGCCCTAGGAAAAGCTCTACAAATTAGTACAGGTCCACAGTTTTAAACGAGAAGAAAAAGCACTTAGCTCTAGCAAGCCTCTAATTGTAGGGACCACTGATTTAGGGAGATGGTCTCGCTAAGCCTGCAGTCCGTGCCCCGTTTCAACCACGGACAGCAGATATTTAAATGGGAGTTGACCTCCTGGGTCAGTTTTCACAAGAGGATGGTGTAGACCTTGAACTTGTACGTTCAAGCAAAAGGCTTCATGGAGATTCATGGCTATGGGACCAGGGAGCCTGACCTGTAACAAGGCCCACCGGTAACTTGCCATGTGCCTTCAGCCAGAGCATTAGCAAGTATGGCGTGTCTGCAGTGTGGGATGCTGGCTCCTCGGGAGGCCCGCGCAGGTTGGAGAGTATGTGGATTGTGCAGCTGGGGACGCTCTGCTACTTATGCCTGGAGAGCAGGTTACCTCTCGCTCAGTTTCTTCACCTGCACAATGAGAATAACGCTACCCATTCCCAAGTCCACTGTGCAGACTGAGATGATGTAAAGAACCCAGGAAATGCTGCGGGCTCAGTAAAGAGTCCTGAGTGATCCAGCACGACAGTTCAGTGCCCTTTTATTAACTGGCCAACTGGGCGACCCCTATGTAGTAAAAGTAAGGTTGAGATTATACAGAAGTCAGATTAATGAAAGACAGTGTTCTATTTCCAGGCCCCTCAACCTGAAAGATCAGATTTTGTGGCTGAAATTGATGAGTTCAAGTGACCGTATCAAGGCTGAGATCTGCATTTCCTGACAGCTGTTAGGACCATTGTTGGTAATGTCCTCACATCTGTTATGACGTAAATAAAAAACAAGGGAAGAAAATGTTGTCATTCAAGAAAAATTATAGCATCTGGGCCTCTCTTCAAACATGTAACGTGAATGTCTTAGAAGTCAGCTTGGTATCTACAGCAACAATCTTTGATCAAGGTAACATTTTAATAGCATACATGACCGATTCCAGGAAATAATTCACTTTCAAGCTATTTTTTTACACTGATATTTTTCCACATGAAAAAAGCCCTGCTCTTCCATGGAAACTGACATCGGCACAACACGGTTAACTAAACAAAAGACCTCCTTCACTCGAAGTTCAAGTTTTTCCACCAATGCTCCTCTTTTTCATGCTGGCCCTAATCCAGGACCCCCTGCTGCCATGAGTTGCTCTGTCTTGGTCTCCTGCGACATCTAACGGTTCCTCCATCTTCCTTGTCCCTCATGACCATAACACTTTTAGAGAGCACTGAGCTATATTGGCAAATGTCCCTCCATTTGTGTTTGCTGCCAGTTTCAGAGTGCTTCGATCGAGGTGATGCATTTTTGGCAGGAATCCTATACCACGAGGTTGCATGAGAGCTGGAGGGGCACATGGGGGTGGGGGGGAGGTCGGAGTGCCTGGGTGAGGAGGCTTCTGCCAGCTGTCTCCACAGTGAAGTTACCACCTTTCCCTTTGTAATTATTCAGGGAGGATGCCTCGAGGCCATGCAAATCTTGTTTCTCCTCAAAGTTTCACCCCTAATCTTTGCCTCTATCAATCAATGGATCTTTTTTGCAACAATTACCAGTGTGCCTGTCTGCCTAATGGCAATTTTTCTGTTTTTTTAGATGCAGCCATGTTTTCATGCACCCCACAAACGCTGCAACCCCTCATTTCAATACCTCTATTCCTTTTCTCAGCAGACACACAGTCTCAGCCGTGAAAGCATTCATACTCTAGCCTTCCTCCCTTTCACCTCCTCTCTCCCACTGTATTTACAACGCACTTCAGCAGCAGAACAAAACCCAAAGCAGTGCCCTTTTATTATCTGGCTAACTGGGCTACCGCTACATAGTAAAATTCAGGTTGAGATTGGCCAGAAGCCAGATTAATGAAAAATAAAATCGTGATTCATTTCCAGGCCTCTTAAACCTGAATGGTCAGATTTTGTGGCTGACACTGATGAGTCCAAGTTACCAGATCAAAACTGAGGTTTGCATTTCCTTCTACGTTGCACAGCTGCAGCCATGGGACAGAATGCTCTAGATTCCTGCTTTCCTTCATTTGATAAGCATCGGGACAAAAAATGATGAAGGCTGCACTGGTCGGAGGCATTGCCAAGGGCTGCAGTCCATCCATCCTGACTGTCCTCGCTGTGGCCCCAGGATGTGGACACAGTTCCTGCAACTGCTAGTGCCGGGTGCCATCTAGTGGAGCCCCTGACAACTAAACTGTCCCAGAAAAGCGAAGGCACTCGGCACCCGTGGGCCCCCATCCCCAGCTGACATGATGAGTGCAGAGAGGGTCAGTGCCCGTCTCCCATGGCACCGCCTCCCTACACGTATGTCAGTGGCATAAGGAACAGAGAAGGAGGGTGGGTGTGGCTCTCGGCTATGAATGGATGGAATTAACCAGGACAGGAGAGAACAGGCAGGTTTGCACGAAGGACCCTGCAGGGCCATAGTACATGCAATGGCTGGCCAGTCCACTGCAGGAGGCCAAGGCTCTGGAGTGGAGGAGACAAAATCAAGAGGCTAGCATGGGCCAGGCTCTGAATGCCCAGAATGGCCAAGGACTCGGCTTGATTGTGAGAGCGAGCTTTTAAGACAATTAATGAGCCTCGGAGGTCAGGCTGTTGGGATGACTGGCTCATCCTTGGGTTCATGTCTTGGATAAAGAAGACATCATGAGAGAAAGCCGTGCGGACAGTCTCAGGCGACGCCAGGGTTCTGCAGACCCCGAGCCTCAGCCTGGGGACCCACGGATACAGAAACACATCAAATATGGGACCAAGATGGAGAATATGATGTGCCGATGTGTGAGCCATTTTCTCAAAGGGATGTCGGGGCCATTGTCAATAGTAATTTCATCAAAAAGTATTCCTCATAGGAGGTACCTGGCATGGCATGGGTGAGCGCACCGCCTTGCCACCAGCACGCACAACTGCTCTAGCTTAGGAAATTCCCTTAGACATGGTGAGGGGCCAGCTAGACCAGGAGCAGAAATCGGAGGGGGTCTGGGGGTTCAGAGGGAGAACATCTGACTTGGTAACTGGCAGAGCAGAGGAAATGGGGAGACACCCAGAGCACTCGGGACCCTCAGCTCTGCAAGGCTGCGAGAGGCTGTACCACTTGCTACCTCCTGCAGTAACACCTCAGGGCCCCTAGCCTTTGCAATGAGATTGTCAGCCACAGGCCGGTGCAGACTCCACGTTAGGCAGCCCCAGATGGTAGAACGTGTTTTGTGCTGAGCCAGTCATCCACAAGTTACTTCCAGCCACAGGCCCCATGCCAGCCCCTGCCTGGCCCCTTCCCGTGGCAGCCTGCCAACATCTGAGGGTGGCATCCCTTCCTCCGAGCTGCTTTTCCACATTTCCCCCTATTCTTCTGACCCCTGCCCACCAGACGCTCTTCTCTGGATGCAATAATTCGTCTTGCTGCATCCTGGGGACAGTCAGGACCCTTCCTAGACCTGGACACTGCACCCCCCATCATGCACGGAAGGCCACAGACAGCAGCAGCAGTTAAAACCTGTCCTCAGCCCTTGCAAAAAGGCAAAGAGAACATACTCCCAATTGCAACATGAGACTCTACGTTTCTCCCTGTTACATTTCATCTCACTATGCTCACCCCTTAGGGTACACGTGGGCCATGTGTTCGTAAAAGTCACTGATAGAAACAGAAGGCCAGGGCGGGCTGGAGCACGTTCTGGGCACTAAGCCTCAGGAGCTTCTCCAACAGAGAGGCAGCTCCAGGCAGCTCTAATCTAGCCCTCTCACTCTAATCTGTCACTCTCACTCGGAGGCCTCGGGGTAGGCTTGAAGCAGCGGCCCGGCTTCTCCCTCAAGGCAAGGCCCTAAGAGGTCTCTACTGCTCCTTGCTCTCTCGGTTGCCCAAAACAGAGCAAAACAAAGCAAAACAGAGAAACTGGTGCTAGGACTCTCCCCGCTCAGACTAAAGAATGAGGCTTCCCCATGCTCCGCACTACAAAATGCAAAATCCAGAGCAACAATTAGGACTCCAGAGCCCTCTGTGAGCCCTATGACATGAGGATCTGTAGACACTCAGCCAGGATGAAGGATCCAGCCATCTTCACTCTCCCATAAAGGTTCTAGAGACGCAGTGCCAGCTAAAGAGTGGCTCCTGCACTCGCTGCTCTTGTCTAAGGACACACAGAAAGCTATCTTATAGAGATATCAAAAGCAGCATACCACGCAAAGCGATCTACAGATTCAATGCCATCCCCATCAAAATATGAATGACATTCTTCACAGGAACAGAAAAAAAATCAATCCTAGGCTGGGTGCAGTGGCTAAAGTCTATAATCCCAGCACTTTGGGAAGCCAAGACAGGTGGAAAACTTGTGCTCAGGAGTTTAAGACCAGCTTGAGAAACACGGCAAAACCTCACCTCTGCAAAAAATACAAAAATTAGCCTGGCATGGAGAGGCGGACCTGTAGTGTCAGCTACTTGGGAGGCTGAGACAGGAAGATTACTTGAGCTGTAACTGTGCCACTGTACTCCAGCCTGGGCAACAGAAGTTGACTCTGTCTCAAAACAAAACAAAACAACAACAAAAATGAGAAAATAATCCTAAAATGTATATGGAACTACAAAAGATGCCAAATAACCAAACCAATCTTCAGCAAAGCTGGAGGCATCACACTACACAATTTCAAAATATACGACAGAGCTACAATAACCAAAACAGCATGGTACTGGCATAAAAAACACATATAGACCAATAGAACAGAATACAGAACACAGAAATAAATCCATATACTTACAGCCAACTGATTTTTGACAAAGGTGCCAACAACACACAATGGAAACCACCAAAGTGTCCACCAACCAATGAACGAATAAAGGAAATGTGGTACATATGCACAATGGAATACTATTCAGCCATTAAAAAGAATGAAATGCTGTCATTTGCAGCAACATAACTAAGCCTGCAGGCATTATGTTAAGTGAAATTAGCCAGACACAGAAAGACAAATGTCACAAGATTTCACTCATATGTAGAGTCTAGAGAAGGGGAGATCACAGAAGCAGCAAGTACAACAGCAGTTACCGGAGTCTGAGGAGGGGCCAGCGGCGGACAGGGAGAGGCTGGTCAGTGGGCACAAAGTTACAGTGGGAGGAACAAACTACTGCACAGCAGCGTGACTAGGGTTAACAATGCTGCCTTGTGGATTCCAAAACAGTTAGAAGAGAGGATGTTGAATGTTCTCACCACAAAGAAAAGATGAACGTTTGAGATAATGAATATACTAAATATTTGATTTTTACACAATGCACACATGTATTGAAATGTCACTCTTTACCCCATAAATACGTACAATAATTATGTGTCAGTAAAAACAAAAAAGTAAAAAGCAAAGCAGCAGCCACAGACAGGATCAGGAACGCCACCACCCTGCGCACACACAATCCTATTAATATCTACAAACCCACCTTCCACCCAGGTTCCAGAACCTGCCCACGCCACCCAGTTCTCCCAAGCACACAATTCAGAATCTCTCCTGTGCTGTGGCTCGTAATCAGCAAGGCCACGTTCACAGCCAACAGTATCCGTCACTCATCCCCATTGTCCGCTGGTCTCCCCAGTTCCTTCTGAGTCAGCCCTGGGCTCAGATCCCCCTCATCTGCTGTTCTGCCTTGACACCCTTCTGAGTCCTCCACCCCTCCTTCTCTCTGCTTCCTCCTCCATTCAGAAACGGAACGATGGACACAGACCCCTGCTCTCCTTCCTACAGATGACAGCACTATGGAGGTGCTCTCCTTTGACGGAGCCGTGTCTCCTGCGTTTCCCCTCCCTCTGTCCACCAGGCAGACTATGGCAAGATCGCATGCAACTGTCACCTCTTGTGTCACAAGGCAACTGCCACTTCCTTCAGGAAACCCAGTCCTAGAGACTCCCAGGACAAAGCTCTTTTCCCTACGAAATCCTCCTCAGCAGCCTTTGCCAAAATAGTGCTGCAAAAAACAAGTCTAGTGTTCTCGTGACACCTGCAACCCAGATCTTAGTAAGTCACCACACTTGGACTGGCCAAGAAGCCCTGGCTTCCCCTTCCTTCCTTCCTGCGCCAGGAGATACAGTCCCATGTCCACACTAAGGAGACCTAAGCCTGTGCGTCCCTTTTGTTATGGCTGCCCCTAAAAGTAATAACCAAGTTCAATGTCGCATGACATGGGTTGTCTCGCTTCAGCAGGCTGAACTGTGGATTCCAGTAGTTCGCTTCAAATTATGTCATCAATGTGTTCATCGTTATACCATTTCTTGAGTTCCTGTCTACAAGCCAAACAAACCCCAGTGGACACAGCAGGAGTGAGAGCCGCGGAGGTAAACACACCGCTCAGGGGAAATCAGGAAACAGCCTCTCTCCCTGTGTGTGCATTTCTCTTGGATTGTCTTTCTGGGAAAGTGTGGCCCAGTTGCACAGACGGCCAGCTGGGGGGTTTCTGTGAAGCCTCAGCCCCCACAGCCCCGACAGCAGTCCCCCTCACCGCCCCAGGCCTCCCCTGCGGCTCTTACCTGATATTTTGACTGGACTTTGAAAGCTGGGTTGAATTTTATGTACATTATCATTTTTTAACACCTGATCCAGAGGAGATCTTTCAAAGAAAGTGAGTACAACTTCTGATCTAGAGTACTGGGGAGAAATACAGGGATTAAAAATGAACAGCCTCCACGCCCTGGCCCTATCAAGAGGTGGCCCATGTGATACAAATGCCCCGTGAATGTCCGGAGGCCCCGTGGCTGACCACAGGGGCGAGGCTGCCCTCACTGCCCAGCCCTCATGTGTTCACAGCCCAGGGGGCGGGAACACAAGGCCTCAGTGACCCGGGCAGTGGAGGGAATCATGGCTCCGGACCCATGTGCCGGTTTCCCTCACGCCTCCCTCGCTCTACAGTAACTGTAGGCTGTGTCCAATCTCCCCATTTGCCAGGAAGAAACGGAAGCTGCCAGAAGCGAAGGAGGTGTGCTGCCTGGCGCTCAAGTCCAGTTTCTGAACCACCACTCACGACGAAGCCCACAGGCTGACGTGGAAAGGGAGCTGATGGTCAAATCTGCGCAATGTGCCCCGCTATGCTGACGCCAACGTTCCTCGTGGCTTCTACGTGTCTGTTCTAAAATCCCCTCCGCAAGACAGTGGATTCTGAGCCGAGGCAGAAAGCGAAGCCCTCTGCAGCCAAGAGGCCCCATGCCCTTCCTGCTCGCGTCTCCTTGTATCCCTCACTTTCACTCTTTCCCCAGGGAGGAAACACCCGGGCCACTGGAGCCCACAAAAGCCTTCTTTCCCTGATTGCACCTGCACACCTCCACCCTCATCCCTATCACCTGGTACTTCCAGGGAGGGAACAAACTGGCAAATGAACCAGAGTGAGTCAACTCTCCGGGGGATGGACTCCTTTCGGGAGGTGCCGGGTCTCCCACCTCCCCGCCCAGCCGGGGGCCTGACCGCACTCACTTTACAGGGCATGCTTATGATCGTCTTCAGCAGCTTCTCCACCTCATTGAGCCTGGTCTCTATGTCGTGGGCTTCCTTTATGGCAACCAGTCCTAGAATTGAGACAGAAATGCTCAAAATCAGAAAAGCACACCAGGAAATGCACTCCCAATTCAATCCACAACAGGCACCCACGAACCGCCAGGGGGGTCCTCTGTAATGAGACGTTGGGAACATTCGCTCAGCCCCACGCAGCTACAGCCCCATCCTGGAAGGCTTCGTATGACATTTCAGCTACCCAATGAACAGTAAGTCTATGATGGAGTTGGTGCTGTCAATCTCAAAGGGGGATGAGAGGCCTAAGATCCCTCCAAGTGGGGAAGCCTAGCAGACTCCATCATCACCCTGGTCAGGGCCAGAGCTCAGCCCAGGGTGGCTCGGGCCCCACCGGCATGGTGGCTACAGCCAGGGTGCAGGCCCAGGATCAGCCCACCCCCAATGACACAGGGAAGGACTCGCTCTGCTGGCCACGACTGCTCAGATCGCAGACCCTTGGAAATGGAGCCCCTTTTAGACCAGTCATTTATGCCACGTTCGGAAGGGAAAAAAGTCAGATGTCTGCCTGGAGAAAACCAAAGTGGACATGACTCATGCCGCTTTCCAGGAATCTGAGCCTCTGTGCTTCTTACGGTCACCACATGTCTGAGTGGCTCTTACAATATTTTATTTTTAAAACACCACAGCTCGAGGCATGAAGATTCGGGTGCTTTTCTAGCTCCCCATGAGAAATGCAGAGAGAGCAGAAGTCTTCCCATCACAGCTGCTATCCCTCGGCTTCGCAGGGATGGGGTTCCCAAGGATACTGGCCTCTCCCCAACACCAGTGTGACTGAGGCTGATGCAAACGTGCCTGTGAGTGGTGATGAAACCACAAAGCCTTAAGTCCCAGAACTATTAATGGCAAAAACCGTGATGACAGCCATTACTTCTGCACCAACCTAGTATTACCAGTCACAGAGACTAAGGTTTTCAGAAGTTCTAGTATGATTTTACAGGGGAAAAGTCTGTTCAGTTTTCACGAAATTCATTGAATAGGTCTATAAAAGAGATAAAAATAATTTCTGCCGGGCGTGGTGGCTCACGCCTGTAATCCCAGCACTCTAGAAGGCCGAGGCAGGTGGATCACAAGAAACCCTGTCGCTACTAAAAATACAAAAAATAAATAAATAAATAAATAGCTGGGCATGGTAGCACACACCTGCAGTCCCAGCTACTCGGGAGGCTGAGGCAGGAGAATCGCTTGAACCTGGGAGGCAGAGGTTGCAGTGAGCCAAGATCGCACCACTGCACTCCAGCCTGGGTGACAGAGTGAGACTCCATCTCAAAAAATAATAAAATAATTTCTTATACTTCCTGACTGAAGTTAAGAGGCCCCAGAGCACACAGCCCATGGAAACTCCCTCCACAGCTCCCCAGACATAGATCAAAGGCACTCCTGAACGCATGGCCTACTTCAGGGGCATCCTCATAACTGGGGTCCACGGAGGTCCATGGAGGCCAGGAACCTTCTCCCCACTTCCTCAATCACGTGCCAGGTGCCCCTCGGCCTGGCTCAGTTGGTATCCTAGCAGGCATCCCTGCTCAGCAGTGTCTGACCTGCCCCCTCCACTGATCTCAGCCACACAGGCCCAGGCGGCCAGCTGTGCAGTGTATAACGGCCCAAGAGGGGCAGGCTCTGTGGTCTGTGAGTCACCCACTAGTAAACCCTGGGGCCTCCATCCACGTGGCCTGTGCCTACACCCAAGCACAACGCCCTGGCCGTCACCAGAGGAAGGCACTGGACCACCCTCTGCCATCTTCCCCAACTTCACCCCACCTCCCCGCATGCCGGGGCGAGCGGAGGGGAGAAGGAAGAAAAACGGAAAACAACAAAAGTAACAGACTCTCTGGACACCTCTTCCCCAAGCCCTGAATTCCTTGCATAGAATTTCGAATATTTATATACCACAATTTACACAGAATTTCAAATATTTATATACTACCAGATGTATATATGCGCCACTCTTTCAACCAAAATGCTTTGATCTTCTGCTTGCTACAGGGAACTCTACCGAGGAAAAGAGAGCCAATTCAAAATTCCGAAAAAGTTGTTTTTAAGGAAAAGACAATTATATAACTCATTCCCACAAAGTGCTTCTTTATTCGAAGACAAGCAAAACTACTGTTCTATTTCAACGTTTCTTACAGCTAGAATACTAGTTTTAAAAGTTGATCAAATGATGACACAGTAGCTGTATTCAGTTTAAAAGATGGGCTTCTTACATAGTCAACACATCCAGCACGTGTATACTCATTTCACAGGACAGAAAGCGCGATCTACCAGTTTGTAAGTACAGCAGAGGTTCATAATGCTTTCATCTTTGCTTGGCTGACATCTCTTTGGCTATGTCTTTGATTTGATTAATGTGCAGCTCTTGGTTGGGTTGCTAACCTCCAAAGGTAACACTAGGGAGATACATACATTCTGTGGTACATTGGTCTCCTTTTAGTATGACCAAATTTAGCAAATAAAACACGGCATGCCTAATTCAATGTGAATTTCAGATAAACAATGAATAATGCAAAAGCAGGGACAGACTTACACTAAAAACGTATTTGCTGCTTATTTGACATTCAGACCTAACTCTGGATCCTGTGTTTTATCTGCCTACACTATCTTGTGATCCATCTTCCAGACTCAACTACAGAAATGCAAGTGTCCCTGCTCGGGCCCCTGGAAACCCTGTTAGTATTTTAGTTGAGCATGCAGACCCTTCCCGACGCAACCCCAGCCCACCTACCTCACCAACTCTGTGTCTGGTGAAACACACCCTCATGCCAACCCTGAGACACAGTCCCTCGCTGCCCAGCAGCCTCCAGGAGGGCTGTCCTCCGGCCTCCACCACCTCCGGGCTCACAATGGGGCAAACCCACTCGGGCAAAAGCCACCTGCTCTGTGGCGATGGGACTGGGTCCTCCCTATGGGCCCAGAAAGCCCATCCCGCCCTCTACAGCCTCTTGCTCCTCTGCAATGACTGTGCTTCACCTGCAGGTCTCCCCAGGGACTAGTGGAAGCCATAGGGCAGGAGGCGCCTCAGGCTCATCTCCCTGTAACCAGCAACCAGTACAGTGCCTGGCCCACGCAAGGGATGCGACGTTCGCTGGCTGTTTGCTGGCAGATAAACTTGCATCAGACAAAACAGAAGCAGACAGGTGTTAGTCACTCTCCTGTGTGGGTTCCAGCGGCCCTGGGGCAGCACCCCAGTCTCACTCTTCTCGTCATTACCCTCTGCCTGACCCTAGGCGGAAATGACCAGCAGCAGGCTCTTAGGTCACCAGCCTCAAAGGAGAGTCTCGACGGCCAAGTGGCAGTAAAACTGCTGAGCCACGCTGGTTTGATTTTATTTGCAGAAATGTGCAGAACCACACTGCTTCCTTTCACCTGTTTTTATGTTTCTGGATGGAAGCCAAACTGTGCTCCTTGAGTATGTAAACATGCTTACCAACCAAACAAAAGTAGCTTGGGAAAATTTAAATGGGGAAAGTGAAGAGCTGGAATCCCTTCCTGCAAGCACAGAAATGACCAGTGTTTACTTTTTAAGCTCTAGGCTTTTTAGTTAGGGTCACTTCCATTAATGAATTCCCTGTTCTGGCTGCTCATGGTGACAAGCTGCCATCTGGATCAGCTTTCTCAGGACACTGTGGTCCCTTCTCCACGGAGACAGTCCACCTGAATGACAACAAGTGCTGGTCCCTTTGCCAGGAGGGGCCGCAGCTGATTCATGAAGAGATGAATTCTGCTAAGTGACTGAAACCCACCTGATTGACAGCAGCACAGTGGGGCTTCTGCTGCTCCGGCCGCAAGAGCTCCAGAGCACAGCCACGAGAATGTGGTGGGGTGCTGCCTTGAGCTGCAAAGGCCTCCCCGCCCCCAATCAAGACGTGGCTCCGGCAAGAGGCTACAGACAGCCTGGCCTTCTGGAAACGCCAAAGTTCACATTTCCCTACTCCCCCCTTCAATTGTGTTTAAATGTTTTAAATATACCAAATGGATGGGTGTATTTGATGTGGAAGAAAAATGCATTTTTAAAAAACTGTGCAGCTGTCCACTGGGACCACAGTGCAGAAATGAAAGAAGTCTTCATTTTGCAACTTTGGATTGTTTCATTCTGTTTCACAGCTGAAAACCTCAAATGCCTGCTGCCAACACCCCAAATGACAGCTAGTCAATTTTATAAAGAAAAAGTTCTGAGCAGAATCCACGTTTAAGACACTGCTTTATTTTCCAGGGACAGATGAGAAGAACTGAGTTTAAGAAGTCCTGCTTCCCCCAAAGGAAATTATTGTGCGCATTTGCGTTTCTTTCTGTCCTACCTGTTGAACTCTTCCTTCGTAACTCAAGTGCTTCGGCTTCCAATGGCTACTGGAACTTTTCCAAATGTCACCCGTTTATCGTAAGCAACGATTTGAAAACTTGTTCTCAAAACTGCACTTAAATACATTTAAGATCCTCTAAAACTTTTGCTTTTATATTCCAAATACTCTTAATGGCATGACAATTCTGTGGGGTTCTTGTCCGAGTTAGTTTTACTGTCTGAGATCACACAGATAAATACCGCAGGCAGGTAAGAGGGTTGCCTATTCTCTTAAGTGAACCGTAAAACGGAAGCAGAACCGCTAGATTTGGCTTTCAGGACTGGCCAGGAGGGGGCGCACGCACTCTGCAGAAAACGCAGGACTGCGTTCACCGCAACGCACGCTTAAGGAAGTTTTAAGCTCAGAACTCATAGCCCCGGAAACTGCTCTAATTTCTGATAAAGTACATTCACTAATATGACCTCAACTTTTAAAATGTCATACAACTTTTAAATGTATTTAAGTGCAATTTGTGTCATGAGAATTTCATCCAGATGTAGCCAGTTAAGAATTTGAAACCAAAAAACTGGTAACACAACTGTACCTAAACACCAGTGGGCCGACTGGACACGCATTTCGGGGCTGAATTCAGCAGGAGGCAGCGGTGTGACTTTTCTTTCTAAAGGAGTTTGCCCCGGAAAGTTGGAAACACAGCGTGGTATCTGTCAGTTTGGGGATTCGCTGCTTTCTGCAAACAGAAACACCTGATTTGTTCTTGGAGACAAAACTGAACGCGCTGGAGTCAGCACGAGGATCTGACAGTGAGAGCCAACATCAAGAAACGCGGCTTCCGAGTCTCAGAAACCCGGGTCCAGAGTCACATTTTTTTGGGAAGTGGAGGCTTTGGGCTCCACACTTGTGGCAACCGGCCCAGCTTCCTCAGGGAGGACCCTGGCCATCTGGCTCTAGCGGGAGGGCGTCCTGCTCCCGCAATTCTGAAACGCCAAGACGGACGCTACTCGGGTGCGCTGACAGGTCACGCATGAAGGAGCGTCCACTACCCAAAAACAGGCCTCTCTGAGTGCTCCGAGGACACTTTCCCACACGCACACAACAGACAGCCTCGGGGAAATGCTCCTCGAAGTGAACTTTCAGACTAAATCATAAATTACATTTCCATTGTGTCCTTTCCATTTAACAAACGTGCCCACCAGCACACTACACAGACATAGAAGTGAAGGGGGGGAGCAGCCTCATCTCGTGTCTGCATAGGACAGATACTCTTTAAAGGTGGAGTATAACACACATTTTGGAAAATAAATATCTAAAATGTTTCGGGAAACCCTTTAAAACTTCCTAAGTACCTGTTTTCTAAACAGGCAGTCAATACAGAAGCAGCAGCCAGTTAAGAACTCGCTACGTGGTGATTCGATGGATAACTAAGCATCCCAAGGAAGTTCTAACTCCCTGGGAACCTGGGGCTACTCTTTGCTCTCCAGGACTCACCCGCTTCCACCTGCGCGGTGTGGTGCAGTAATTATAAGGACAGTGAGCGCGGGGCTGTGTGGATGCCAGGACAGAAGGCCTCCCCCCACAGCTCCACCCTGCAATGCACCACGGGTGCCCAGCGGCTGGTCCACAGCCAGCCCCAACCCCCGCCCTACATCTTTTCAGGAGTGAAGAGCTGAGCTGAGAACGAAGGAGGAAGAGATGGAAGGGGTGGAGGAAAAAGAGAACGCCCGGAGGACCCAAGCGGGGGCCTGAGGGAAGCCTCCCTTGCTTCCTCTGCAGCAGCTACTGCCTCCTGCACCTGGGACGAGGCTCCTGGAGTGAGCGGGAAAGTGTTTGACTTAACCTTACTGAGCTCTGCTCTTCCCATAATCCTGCCTTCTCTAGGCCTTTTCATTTTTCTCCCCACTAAAAGTCAAATCCCCTGCCTAAATTTTACATTCAACATTTTCCAATAACCATCCACTTAGCCAGTCGGGCTTGCAGCAACACAGGTACCCAGCGGGAGCAGCCCACCCGGCGGGAAGGAAGCCCTTGGCTCGCTCTACCCAAAGCACAGCTCCTCCGCCATCAGGCTGGAGATACCACGGCCAACAAGATGGATGAGATCCCGGCCTCCCGGCACCTTCATGCTAGCCAGGAGGGCCAGCAGGAGGCAAACAGACCGCAAAGTGTCCCCCACCTGGCAAATCCGGATGCTAGGAGGAGGTACAGCAGGGGATCCCCCCCCCACACTCTGGGGCAGAAGGTAGCCTGAAGGGTGAGTAGATATAAGGGTGAAAGGGGTTGGGAAAAAGGGGAGTGCGATGGGGAATGTGGAGGGCAGGAATCGGGGGATCTGAGACCAGGAAAGACAAGCGGGGTCTCACACATCCTGTGAAAGGAGGTGACAGCTTCCCATGGAGGTTCTGGCCACAAGAACTCTGTGCACTTGGCAATCCTTATTTATTTTTATTTGTTTTATTTAGAGACAAAGTCTCGCTTTTGTCACCCAGGCTGGAGCGCAGTGGCGCAATCTCAGCTCACTGCAACCTCCACCTCCAGGGTTCAAGCAATTCTCCAGCCTCAGCCTCCCGAGTAGCTGGGACTATAGGTGTGTGCTACCACACCCAGCTAACTTTTGTATTTTTAGTAGAGACGGGGTTTCACCATGTTGGCCTGGCTGGTCTCGAATTCCTGACCTCAAGTGATCAGCCCGCCTCGGCCTCCCAAAGTGCTGGGATTACAGGCATGAGTCACAACATCCAGCAATTCTTTCTTAGGATCACAGATACCATGCCCCAGGATTCCATGGTAATCCAATCCTGGCCCACACCCAGCACCAATTCTAGTTTCTGGACCAGCAAGGCCACAGGCCCAGTCCCTAGGGATCCCACTGAAGTCGGTGATGACCTGCTTTGTGGGCTTGCTCTCTTTAGCCAGGGCAGGGGTATTCTTCCAGGGAAGATGGGGGGGGGCACACCCAGAAGGGGGCGGGCACATGAGTGAGCTGGTCCTGCCAAGAGCCAGCCTCCAGCACTCTCCCACAGACCACTGTCATCAAAGGAATGCAGCACATGCCAGGGCAAAGGGCAGACAGTCCCAAAGCCAGCAGCCTGTACGTTTCCAGCCTGGTGCTGGGCACTCTGCGGATACCACTGCGTTCGGTGCTCACAACCGCCCTGCGTGCAGATGTTATTACTGCTGCAGCATCAACAACGCGCCTGAGGCTTGAGGAACCGAGCCACCTGCCTGGAGTGACATGTAGGTGGCAAAGCCAGCATCCAACCCCACCTGTTTGGGTCCAAAGCCAGTGCTTTCATTCTGAGCCTGACCCTTCCTATGAAGGCCTGGCTGTGTCCCCAGGCGGGGGACCCCTGAACCTAACCCTTCTCACTGTAACTGAGCTGTGTCCCAGGTGGCGCCTCTGTGCCCCTGCTCTGCTGCCTGGGACTGGTGTGGCCCATGATCATTTTTTAGCCACTGTCACTAAGAAAGTAAACTCTCTGGCTATCCAGTTGGGCCCTCGGGTGGGAGTCTCCCTTGTGTTTCAGGGTAACACAGAGCTTCCCTCGTCATTGTCCACGTGAGAACAGCATGAGCAGGTTCAGGCCCTGGGACCGAAGCACGTATCTTCCTAGAGCTGTCACGGTTGTGGAAGTCAGGCAGTCACCCCTGTGTCCAGCCCTTTTCTGGTAATGTCCCGGATGCTAGCTCCCTGGTACTCAGCTCTCAAGTCTGAGAGTCTCCTAGCATGTGGGTAGATGAATGTCCTTGGTGATGAAAGTGAGCACAGGCGGGTACATTAGCACCGCACGGGCTCATGATCACGGGCCTTACTAAGAAAAAATGCTGAAATCCCACCCCCGAGCTGCCGTCCTGAGCCACCTTCCCCCTCATACCAGCTCCTCCCGTAGACTCCTTCATGGCAATCCTGCCAGTCCTACACCTCACACTGAAAACGCTGGGGCCATCCGCACACTGCTCTGCACCCCACGTCTGGCCTTGCAGTGCCCCTGTGGCCTCCCTCAATGCAAATCAGCATTTGCCCACTTCTCCCACCTGCTCTGCTGCACCAGGCCCCAGCACCTGCCTCCCTTGGTCTTTCTCAGGACAGCAGCCCCAGTTTGAGGCAGGCCACATCACTTCTCTGCTCAGAGCCCTCTCTGAATAAGAGCCCAAATGTGACCACGACATGCCCCTCTCCCTCCCTTCCTGACCAACACTCTCCTCACTCCCCAACCCCACCAGGCACACGCCAGCCTCAGGGCCTTTGCACTGCTCTTCCCACTGCCTAGAATCCTCTTCCCCAGGTACCCACTGGTTTGCTCCCCCGTTTCCTTCAGGTCTCTATTCAAAGGTCAGTTGTCCCTGATCTCCCTGTCTAAACACAAAACCCCTTCCCTGCTCCTGCAAGTCACAGCTCCTTTCTCTGCTTACTTCTTTCTTTTGAACATTATCAGTATCTCTTACATTTTGTTACTTGTTTACCTTGTTTATTACTGGATTTCTCCCAACCAGAATATAAGAATCACGAGGGCAGGGATGTTCTTGGTCTCTTGTTCACTGCTGTGCCACCGTCACCTAGACACGTGGTACGCACCGTGCAGACATCTGATGGAATGAATGAATGTAAAACCAAAATATGGATTGTACAGCTGCTAAGAATCAAAGATCACCTGACTACTCGGGAATACAATTTGTTGCTGCAGGGGTGACCTGGTTGGCTCAGACATGACAAAGCCTGAAACTATGAAAACAATGACCAAAAAAGTCTAGGAGCCTCAAACTGCCAATAAGGAAATCCAGCATGTTAATGTTTTAAAGCCTAAACCTTCCTACATGTGAGAGATGTAAATAAAGGGTAACCCTGAACCATGTTAGGTATCACACAGAGGGCATTTAAATGAAAGACTTGGGCCCACTGGTGTTAAGAGTTTGGAAAACGCAAGAATGGAACACCTTGGTAACACAGCGATAATATCCCCAGGAAACAGCTAGCTCCCTCCCCTAGGGCTGGGAGACAAGAAAGGGAGATGGGGCATATCCGATCCAGATGGAGAAGGTCAGGTGGGAGAACGGGAGTGCGAGGCAAGGGGCTAGAGGACACAAGCTGGGCAAGTCCCAAGGACAGTCTGGTCCAACCTCACACAAACGGAAGGCCAGCAGGGTGCGCTAGTGAGCACTGTGCCTCCACCCCAGGCAAGGGTTGAGGTATCCCAGCAGATGTGAAACATACAAGGCCCAGGGATGGCCTCCAAGCACCACTCCACAGTGTGTGTGCAAAGAGAGAAAAAGCACTTTCTTTCTCACTGCAATACTCAAGGGACCAAGAAAAGGGCTCAGCATCCCTTTAATTGCTAGCAGATTCAAACCTGCAAACGGGGCCAAGGTTCCTACACCCTCCAAGGGTGTGCAGTCAGACATTTCCAAGAGCCAGCAGAAGCTCAGAAACCCAGATTTCCTCACAAAGCTCTTAAATGGAACTAGAGGACGCAAATCTAACCCAGCCCAGAAACAGTTCAATACATGTAAACTAGGGAATCTGATAGGGAATTATGCAGAGAAAAGCTGGCATTGTCAATACAACACAGCAGAGCACACACATCTGGCTGCCTTTTGTGTTTATAGCTCGTATATCCAGACAATCATTTTATGCAAATAATAAATCTGCATGGAAATAATGTGCAATCTGTTTTTACATTACTGGGATATATTTTACTTGGCAAATAATTTCCCTGGACTTAAAAGGATCAAAGAAAAGGAAAGAACTTCCCTGGCACTGCACAACAAAACCCACGTGGTGCTGGGCAGGGACCAGCTAACTGCCTGGAGGAAAACCAAGGACTAGAATGGAGGCAGGACTTACAGTTCCCGCTCTGCCCCCAGGCTCCCTTCTTCACCCCCTCCAGGGGGTGCCAGACTGGCCCTTGCAGGAGTCTCCACCCCCAGGACTCAACAGAGCAGCAGCTTGGACAGTTCCATGGTGAGCTGTTAGAAAGTCCTTTTCTCGGGAGGCTGACACGGGCGGATCACGAAGTCAGGAGATCAAGACCATCCTGGCTAACATGATGAAACCCTGTCTCTACAAAAATACAAAAAATTAGCCAGGCATGGTGGCACAAGCCTGTAGTCCCAGCTACTCTGGAGGCTGAGGCAGGAGAATCACTTGAACCCAGGAGGAGGAGGTTGCAACGAGCCAAGATGGCACCACTGCACTCCAGCCTGGGCAATAGAGAGAAACTCTGTCGGAAAAAAAAAAATCCTTTACACCCAGCCGCTAGGCCTCACACTTACCACCCACCAACCCTGCCACCATTCTCTGACCCCTATTTCTGATTCGTGTTCCCCCTGAGGTACTTGGAGGTAGCTCTAATATCCCTTCCGAGAGTCTTTTCTCTATGGTGGTAATTGGTAATCATGCACGTCTTCAACCTTTCTTCACTCTTTGGAGACACTCTTGCATGTCCACACACCTGGTGACCACGTAAGGGACCCAGCACAATTCACATGAGTGCAAAAGAGATGGAGCCAGGGCTTGTGGAGGGCAAGTCTAGCTCCACACACGCCCTCCCTGCTGCTCCAGGTCAGGCATTTCCACCTGCCCACCGTCTGGCCCAACCCCAGCCAGAAGCAGCTGATGCGGGTGGCAACAATGACAACTGGCATTTATGAAAGACCTGCTCTTTTCAGCCCCTCTGCCGTGCCTTTCAGTCCTCACAAACGTCAGAGGCCACAGGTACAAAGTTACAGGGGAGGAGCCCCATGGGGAGCCTCCTGCAACCAGTCTGCCTGGGGTCACAGAGCTAGGACGCCTGACCACAGCCAGGCTCAGGGATTCCACGTGTTTAAGCCTCGTTCCAGGAAAGGTCATTGAATAAACCGCTGTTCCTTCATGATGCTTTCCTGATTTGGGCATTCATTTGTTAAATTTAAAATATCATAACAAATAGCAAATCCAAGGAAAACTGCTTCGATGCTTGAAATAACACCAAACTGGAGAACAGCTATAAATGTGAGGCTCTGGGGAGCAGAGGGAGGCCTGAAAGGCGGGCCTTCTCACTCAGGGCCCCAACTGGCTGGCTGTGGGAGCCCTTCCAAAGGGTGCGTCATGAGAACCCAGCTAATTATCCACGCAATTTACACACTGGGGTGGGGGCCATCGCCAGGGGAAAGTCGAGGTTATCTCAATACCACAGCCAGACAGGAGGCTGGGGAGACTTGCACGGGCCACCCTCTGCTTTAGTAACTTGGCCCCAAGCTTCGGGGAGTGAGGGGTCTCTGCTTAGAGGACGACTTCGAAAAGGAAGGCTACTGGGTCACTGTCCCAACGAGCTGAGCTACAGGTGGTCATACACTGGGGAGTCGGGGGAGGCCCGGCTCGGAAGTCCTCTCGTCTTCCCACCCTTCCCGTCCTGGCCCTCGCAGGCAGCTCCTCTCCCCAGCCTCCCCCCTGCACCCCGCAATTCTTCCCGTCTCAACTCCAGCACCTCTCTCTTGCGTCCTCCCTGCCTCCAGCCCCATCTCAGCTTGGTCTCCAAAAGGAAGCTCGGGCAGAGCCTTAGGAAAAGGGAAGCCACCACGGTTTCTGAAAACAATAATTCCCGCGGGCCAGGACGGTCACAAGGTCGGGCAGGAGGCGGCGCCGCTGATCAAACACGAGTCGGACTAGCCCCCTGGGGTGGGGTGGGGGGACCCTGGCTGTCTGCGGCAGCCGCGGGCGGGGCGGCCCCTCCGAAGAGGGACGGAAGGGCTGCGTGGCACCCTGGCACGCAAAGACCGAGGGCGCGCCCTCCGCGGGGAGAACTCGGGGGTGGCTGCTAGACCCGACGCGACTCCTGGCTTCGGACCCCGCAGTTAACTCCTCCCAGACGCCTTCCCAGAGCGCCTGCCGGCCGGCCCTTCCGAATTACTGAGGAGGGGCCTGGGGCCCGGCCGACTCTGGGAGCCGCTCAGCCCCGGGCGCCCCCGCCCTCCTCGGAAGTGACTCGTCCTCGGGACGGTCCGCTGCCCGCCCTGCCGGTCTCGACCCTTTCCCGACCCATTTCGCTCCTCCGCCTGGGGCGCTCCCAGGCTCAGCAGGCCCTCGTCCCCCTAACCCCGCCGCCCAGGCACCCCTAGTCTGCGGGCAGGAGGGAGAAGTCACAATCTCGGGTGAAGTCTCTTCCCCGCCTCCTCCGTGCACTTCCAGGCGGCCTCGGCCCCGCGCCCCCGGCCCCGCACCTTGCCGCAGCGGCCCCCGCGCCAGCTCGGGCCGGTCCTCGGGGAAGGCGTCGCGCAGGCGCTGCCACAGGCGGCCCAGGTCGGCGAGGCTGCGGTGCAGGTAGAGCACGCTGCGGTCCGACCACTCCGTGCGGATCTCGAAGAACTCCTCCTCGTCGCCGCGCCGGCTAACGATGAGCCTGCGGATGCCGTTCACCCAGCAGCCGCGCACGAACATGTTCACGAGCGACGTGCCCTCAAACACCGCCGAGGCCATGCCGTGCGCATGCCCCCGCCAAGGGCGCCCCGGCCCCGCCGCCCGCCCGCCCGCCCGCAGGAGGCGCGCCCCGGCCGGGGTAGTCCCGGGTCCGTCCGGGGTCGGGATCTTCCGGGGCGTGTCCGGGGCCGGGGTCCGGGTCGTCCGGAGTCGGTCCCGGCCGGAGTCGTCCCGGGTTGGTCCGGGGCCGGGGTCGTCCGAGGTCGGCCCGACACTCCAGGAGGCTGCGTGCGGCCCGCGCTCCGGGCGGCGCGGCGCAGCGGCAAGCGGCTCGGGCCGGCCGGGCGCGGCTTTATAAGGCGCTTCCCATCGCAGGCGGCGCGGTCTTCGACGTCGAGGCCCGGCCGCGTCCGCCTCGCGCCCGCCTCCCGCCCGCCTCCCGGGAAACGGGCGCCGCGGGCAGCCCTGGAAGGGAAGAGGTCTGGCCGGCCGCACCCCTGCCGCCTCCGCAGAGCCCTTGCTGCTGCGGCCGCGGGAACCCCCGGAGGCGGGAGCGGGCCGGAGCCCCAAGCGCTCGCCCCCGACTCGCGCTTAGCGCCCCCCGCGCCTCCTCCCTCACAGCCCCTGAGCCGCAGGTCTGTGACTGGACCAGCCGGGAAGGGAGGCGGGGCGGGGGCCCTGCTCGCCAAGCGCTCGGCGCAGACTTTTTTCTCTTTCCGTTTCGCGATCCTCGGGACCTCCCAGAGCTGGGAGCTGCGCGCCCCACCCGGCCCGCGAAGGGATGGCAACTGCCGGGGGTCCGGAGGCGGGGCCGCGAATGTCGGGGCGAGGGGCGCAGGCCGGGCCCAGCGCCGCCCCCACCCGCCCCGAGGAGGGCCCAGGCTCGGGCCAGCCCGCCCCGCGCCCCTCGGTGCCCCGTGTCCCCTCCTTGCCCCGCGTCCCTGCCCCCCGTCCTCCCGCGCATTCCGCTCGTGCCTTAGCCGCTCCAAGGTCTGGGCCGCGGCCGGAGAGACCGCTGGGCAGCCCTCGGAGAAGTGGGAAGAGAGGAGAAAACAGTGGCGAAAAGGTTTCCTGGGAAAGAGCGCCCTGGGGAGCCGGAGCCGTGGGTGCGCTTGAGAGACCTCGGGAGTGCACCTGGGGAAACGGCCTGCATTGAAAATGGACTCAGCGGCGCGTTACTGAGGCCGTTCCTAGTGGGAAGAGAATTAATAGCGTTTGTTTAAGAATTACAAGTTAACTCCAGAAATGACTCGAGTGACCTCACAGCGTGTAGGCAGGGGTGGGAGAGCCAGGGCGAGCCCCTCACCCCACCCCGCCCCCGTCCCCGTCCCCGTGGCGCTCTGAAAAGCCTTGAAAGCCCAGAGCAGCGCCGAAATGTTGGAGGCCCAAGGCAGGTGGCCTGCCTCGAGTCACTCCCGACCCGGATGTCGCCCACCACCATGACCAGCTTTTGTTACGACTGCGCCAGTGACTTGCAGATAGCCTAGCTTCACAGTTCTTCACCTGGTCTGGGGCGGTGAACAGGTCAAGATGGAGAGTGCCAGCAGAGACTTTTCCTTGTGTTCTTACATACACTTGTTCGTTAAATAAACGCATATGTTTCCTGTGTCATTTTGTATATGGGAACAGGGGCCGTGGGAACTGGAAGTAAATAGCCAGTGTGCCAGCAGCACTTGACTCTAGATGGTGGGAATAAGTGCTGTTGTAACGACGGGACTAGCCCAAATGGGCCTACTCTGTTTTATATCAAAATGTTGAGTTACCTTGCAGGTATAACAGAGCCAAAAACTCTTAAGTCACAAAGCCCTAGGCATGCACAATAAAAAAGACCTAACAACACCTGCCACCAACTATTCCTCTCCTTGGAACGAAGAAAACTAGGACATGACTGGAACCCGAACATGTGAACTCTCAGAAGGGAAGGATCTCTGGGCCCAGAAGATAGGCACTAAAATCCACCTCAACATACCTTACCATAAATGGCCAAATTTTTAAGGCCTTCAAACAGACCCTGCCAAGCCAACATTCCTAAGTCCTTTCCTTTGCCCTCTGCTTTATTAAAACTTGCCCCAGACCCCAAATCAGGGAGAAAGATTCGAACCTGCCTCCTGTCTCCTTGCCGGCTGGTCTTGCAACGAAGCCTTTCTTTTCTCAAAAGCCAGTACCATGGTATTGGCTTCTGTGTACATTGGGCAGTGAGCCTGAGGCAGGAAAATAGGATCGGGAGGCCGGGAATATAAGACCAATTCACACTTTAGCTATAACAGGAAATAATCTCTGCAAAGGGCATATGCTGTAAATGACTTGACTTTATCCTTATTACATAGGGTGTAATCGAAGTAACCAATGGAATCCTCTAGGGGATATTTAAACTCCCCAAAATTCTGTAACGGGGCCTTTGAGCCCCTATGCCCGGGCTGCTCCCACACTGTGGAGTGTATTTTCATTTTCAATAAATCTCCTTCATTCCTTCCTTGCTTTGCGTGTTTTGTCCAATTCTTTGTTCAAGACTCTGAGAACCTTGATACCCTCCACCGGTGACAAGCCCATTTGCTTAATAAAACTATTCATATTTTCTTCTCAGTATTTTTTTGTTACTTATTTTCTGAAAGTGCCAGGAAAAGGAGGGCAGGTGGGGCCACCTCAAAATAGGCCACCCGTGGTATTATGGTGACCTCTAACCCCAGTCCCCAAGAATTTGAAAATGATGATGACTGTTATGAACTGTTGGATTTAGCTGAGTATTCAAGAAGACATCAGCAGAACTGAGTATTTGACCCCAGTTTGGGACCTATGGTGTTACAGAAAAATACTCAGTAACACCGGGCAAGGTGGCTCACACCTGTAATCCTAGCATTTTGGGAGACCGAGATGGGCGGATCACGAAGTTAGGTGTTTGAGACCAGCCTGACCAACATGGTGAAAGCCCATCTGTAGTAAAAATACAAAAATTAGCCGGATGTGGTGGCGCGAGCCTGTAATCCTAGCTACTCAGGAGGCTGAGGCAGGAGAATCGCTTGAACCTGGGAGGCAGAGGTTGCAGTGAGCCCAGATCGCACCACTGCACTCCAGCCTGGGTGACAGAAGGAGACTCCATCTCAAAAAAAAAGAGAAAAAAAGAAAGAAAAACATTCAGTAGCTACCCAGATTGGAATGTGTGGTGTGACTGGCTGGTATGCTGGATTTTTGCCCCTGAAAAAGTTGGGAAGCTTGCAGCAACTGCAATGACTTCCAAACTGACTGAAGAGAATTAAAAAAGACATAAACAAAGCAAAAAGACAGACCAAGAAATGAGCAAATAAAGCACCTGAAATCGGTGCTGAAATTGAAGGAGCAACAGAATTTATTAAACAGAACATTGTGATCGCCAGTGGATTTGTGGGAGGCTTTTTGCTAAGACTTGCATCTTAAGAACAGGAATGGTCTACCATAGCAGACTCAGCTAAGAAGTGGCGGCAACACGGTGTCCTCTCTCAATAGTACATGCTGCCGGATCTCAAAAAAACAACTAGCTGGACACTACTGAACTCACAACCTAGCATTTTGCCATCTGGAGCCTGGCAAACTGGTATCTGCTGTAAAACAACTTACATAGTCGGTGAACAGTAGTATTTCTGAGCAAAACGTGGCTTTTATCATTAAAAAAGTGCTTCTCTTTAGAAATTAGCCTATAAAATATCATCACTGGTTGTAGATATGGAAAGATAAGAAATCTGCTGCATTTATTGCCCTGTGAAATATAAATCCCCTTTTTACTTAGGTAAGATTTTATGGCCAGGCGTGGTGGCTCACACCTGTAATCCCAGCACTTTGGCAGGCCAAGGTGGGTGGATCACCTGAGGTCAGGAGTTTGAGACCAGCCTGTCTCTACTAAAACTACAAAAAAACGACCCGAGCGTGGTGGAGGGCGCCTGTAATCCCAGCTACTCAGGAGGCTGAGGCACAAGAATGTCTTGAACCCAGAAGGTGAAGGTTGCAGTGAGCCAAGGTTGTGCCACTGTGCTCCAGCCTTGGTGACAGAGTGAGACCCTGTCTCAAATAAATAAATAAATAAGATGTTCTTCATCATGCTGTACAGTATAATGCCAATAAGTTTAAATTTTGTTTTATAGCCAGGCGCCGTGGCTCACACCTGTAATCCCAGCACTTTGGGAGGCCGAGGTGGGTGGATCACCTGAGGTCGGGAGTTCAAGATCAGCCTGAGCAACATGGAGAATCCCTGTCTCTACTAAAAATACAGAATTAGCCGGGCATGGTGGCATATATCTGTAATCCCAGATACTCGAAAGGCTGAGGCAGAAGGATCACTTGAATCTGGGAGGCGAAGGTTGCGGTGAACCGAGATGACACCGTTGCACTCCAGCTTGGGCAACAAGAGTGAAACTGTCTCAAAAAAAAAGAAAAGAAAATAGAAAATTTGTATTATAGCTTCAATATAAGGGCTGACTTCTTTAAAAAAGACATGTTTGCAGTAAATTGAAGAACTGTAATGCCCCTTTGTGGAAGAAAGCTTTAGAAATGATATAATTATTAAAGATATTAAATAGACAAAAAAATAGTTTTTAATAATGATGATGACAGAATCTCTGAAGTGAGTATTAAAACTTCTGACTACTTCTAACTATTGGTCCTACCCAGCCACTGATTAACTCCAATCATATAGTCTAAACTGCTCACTTGATGTGTCTTGGCCTCCATTTGCCTTTCCATGAAATGGGAATTTAAAACAAAAATGAAAAGCCCATGACTGTTGTGAGGATAAATAAAATGATACATGGCCGAAAGGGTACGGTGGACACCTTTGAGGACTTGTGTTATATAGATGTCAATAACAGATACAGAGGAGGTGGAGTGGTTTCGGGTTGTAAATCCAGCTGATTAGCTGGGGACGTTACATAATAGAATCTGCAAATGGAGAACAAAGAGGAGCTCTCAGGGTCACCCGCCCATCTTCCAAGCCTGGTTTAGAATTACAAAGGTGTAGCCAAGGAGGGGCCCTGTTGTAGGTAAGAGCTTTGGAAACCAGATACTTCAATCCGATTAATATGAGTAAGTAATGAGAAGACTTCATGAAACTCGAGGCCTTTCTTCTGAGGGGGTGTTGGGTGTCCTGTTTATTTTCTTTGGTGGTGGTTTTGTTTGGATTTAGATTTTCTTTTTTTAACTTCTATCTGTTCTCCCTGGCCCTCAAAGTGAAGAGGAAGACAATGCAAAGCTCGGGAGGCATCCCTCCAGGTTTCCCTCTGTGACCCATTCATCTGGCATCTAACAAGGCAATAGGCCCCGTGCTGCCTGAGTCTGAAAAATAAGATTAACTTCTAGAGCCAGAAGTGAGCAGTGAGTGTGGGATGGGAGAGGAGATGCTGGCCCTGGGTTGCCCTAACCCCACAGGTTCCACTATATGTAACCCCATTCCACCCCACCTACGTTACTTCTCCCAACCCCTGAAGGGAGAGCTAAAGAGGGTCTTTTTTTTTTAATCACTATCTGTGTTTGCGAAGAGTTTGGAGCCTCATGTGATTGACAAGCTGTTCACAAAAGCACCATGATTTGCATGTTCAGTTCTGTCTCACCAGTCAGTTGTTCTAGACACAGTTGTTCTAGACACGGTAAGATAGTTCAGTGAGCATCCCGCAAAACTACAGCTCTTGGCCTGGTGTGGTGGCTCACACCTGTAATCCCAGCACTTTGGAAGGCTGAGGCAGGCGGATCACAAGGTCAAGAGATTGAGACCATCCTGGACAACATGGTGAAACCCCATATTTCACCAAACAGAAAATGCAAAAATACAAAAATTAGCTGGGCTTGGTGGCACACGCCTGTAGGCCTGTAGTCCCAGCTACTTGGGAGGCTGAGACAGGAGACTCACTCTAGCCCAGGAGGTGGAGATTGCAGTGAGCCGAGACCGATCGCGCCACTGCACTCCAGCCTGGTGACAGAGTGAGATTCTGGCTCAGAAAACAACAGTAAGAACAAAAAGTGCAGCTCCAGGCCAGGCGCAGTGGCTCATGCCTGTAATCCTAGCACTTTGGGAGGCCGAGCTGGGTGGATCACCTGAGGTCAGGAGTTCAAGACCAGCCTGGCCATCATGGTGAAACCCCATCTTTAAAAAAAAACAAAAACAAAAACAAAAAAACTGCAGCTCTTCTCTGTTTCTTTTCAAAATCAAAGGAATGGGACCTCAGAGTTGTGAATGTTTTCAGATACAGTAACCAATTTGATCCTCACAACAGCCCAAGGCGGCAGGAAGAGATCCTGGTTCCTTAGCAACTGAGGAAACAAGGCTCCTCCAAGAGGATCTGGAGAGGCCCTGGGTGGCAGGCTAGCCCTACGCAAAGACCCTACTTGGCCCAGCTCCTGCAGATTCACCCCCTGGTCTGGCCAGGGTTCCAGCACACTCATGTTCATGGTCTCCAAAAGCCCTGTGCCTTCCCTGGAGAACCACTCAGAGGCCCTTATCCTGGAATGCCTCCCACCCCTGCTCTGGACTGCTCCCCACTCTTGCTTTAGACCAGGGCTTTTCAAACCCTCCAGTGCCTGTGAGTTTCCCAGGAACTTGTTACAAAGTAAATTCTGATTCAGGAGGCCTGGGTGGAGCCTGCGATTCTGCATTTCTGAAAGGCTGCCAGAGTTCATGACCATCTGCCAGCCACGCTGAGCAGCAAGGCGGATCCTAGCATAGGCCTCACTTGGTCTGCGATGTGTCAAGAGACACTATTGTACCATCTCCTGGTGGTCTGCATTGGTTCATAATTATAATGAGTGTTTGTTGTGTTTTCCTGGCTGAACTGTAATCTCCACGAAGGCAGAGACTAGAACTCACTCATTCCTGTTTGTATTCCCGGTGCCTAGCACAGTACCCGACCCATGATAAATGCTCACTAAATAGCTATCAAATGGATAAGTGAATGAAAGACAAGAGCCAACACTGGTTTTCCCACAGGAACAATGCTGTCCCTTGAGCTTGTGAAGGGACAATAATGGGACATTGGGGAAAATTTCACAACCCATCATCAAATCTAGGTTTTACTGGAGGCTCATTCATATCCCAGGCCAGAACCATCTTAAAAGGAGTCAAACTAAAATGTTCATGGTGATCAACTCAAGAGTGGGATTACGGACTTTTATTTTTCCTTGTGCATTTTTTGTGTTTTCCAAATTTAATGCAATGAACAAGTACTAGTGCAGTAATTTGAAAGTTGATCCAAGCAAATTATTCTTTGAATTATCTCCAAGGTCACTTCTGTTTTGTCACTGCATATGAACTATGTATGTGGCCACCGCCCATCACTCATACTCACCCTGTCTCTGTTCCTCAAATACAAAGAAAGGGGGGCTACAGATGATCACCCAGACTCTCCGCAGTGTGAATTCTCTGTGAATCTTTTATCTGTGTATTCGTTCTCAGCCCAGCTATTCCAAAGCAATCCCAGCCTCATTCCTGACTATCTCATTTCTGCAAGTTTCTGCCAGTGTGAATTATGTTTCATGCTGCTGGCTTTCTAAGGATGGAATTTGTGACTCAAGGCCTAAGCCGCCACTGAGCTATTTACTAAATTTAAGTTGCCATTTTTGAACACCCAGACTCCTAAGAATCAATGAAAAGCCAAGATGATCAGCATTAGTCACAGCCCTAAATAATCCTGTGGGTCGGGGGCGGAGCGGGGCGGAGCGGGGCGGGGCACTGGAGTTTTATGCTTTTCACATACTAGCATTCCAGTAAACATTCCTAAAATAAATATATAAGCTGTGAGGTTATTCAGGAAACAGCCTATGGACAGTTTGTACCTCCTCCGCAACCCACTGTATTTTCCCTAATGGTGTGAATGCATTCATACGTTAAGTGATTTAACATTATTTTGGGAGTTGAAGCTAAACTTTTTTTTTACATTTATTAGCCCATTGAGACTACTTTCTCAGCCTACTTTCTATAGGCTAGCATGAGCAGAGTCAGTGAGCTTGTTTATGGAAACTATGTAGGAAAAATAAGGAAAGTTTGAAGTTCAAATCTGAAATATTTTGAAATCAACATAGACTTGAGGCATAGTGACATGTTTGCCCATAATATTTATGCTGGAACTATCTATTACATCACCACAAACATGGGATCTCTTTATATGCTTAGATTAAATAAGAGATCATTGCCACACGTTGATTCAGCGTTTTCTTATATTCTGAATAAAAATAAAATTTCTGTGCCTGAACTTTGTTCTGATATGTTTTGAGCAGACATCAGTCTTCATATTAACCAGTAATATAAGCCCCAAACAAGTAATATAACTTTTGAATTTTACCACATGGATAGATAGAAACATAGATATAAATATGTAGATAGAGATGTGTCTTATTTGATTCCACAAAAGATTTAAGATGACTTGCCAAAATATACATACAATAAAAAATGCATAAATTAGAATTTAAGGCCTGGGAAAATGTAGAAGACAGAAAGGAGCAGAGGAAAATTGGTCCACAGATAAGCAGGCCATCAAAGTGCGTTCAGTTACTAAATGTGGGTTGCGAATGGCTTCCCTCTAATGCTTCGAAGCTAAACTCCACAACCTTAGCCTGACCTGCAAGGCTTCTACATGGCCTGCGCCTCCCACTGTCCCCCCAGCCTTTCATCGTATCCCTCACACTCCCGTATTCTCTAGCACACTCCTCCTAGATATGCCCTGCGGGTCCCTGGCATATCTAGGGCTTTGTGGTCACTGCTGCACCAGCCTGAAACTCTGCCCTGCGTCCTCCCAAATGACTCCCTCCCTGATCTGTGCTTGAATTCACCACCGACTCAGAGAGGCCCTTTTTGGCCACCCACCTGGAAGAGCTCACTCCCTCCCCTGCCCATCATTCTGTCTCAGTGTGTTTTGTTTCTTCAGAGTGCACGGCATGCGTGTATTATGACCTGTCTCCTCATTAGCATGTAAATCCTGTGAGAGGAGGGCCTTTTTCTGTTCTGTAGACTGCTGTGTCCCGAGAGCAACAAATGGTGAAGGTTGTGTTCTCTGCCCAGGGGCAGTGCAGGTATCCTGTCTTGTTGGCTGAGGGTGTACCCACATGCTTTTTTTTTTTTTTTTCCTGAAACAGTATCTGGCTCTATTGCCAGGCTGGAGTGCAGTGTCGTGATCTCAGCTCACTGTAACCTCCCCGGGTTCAAGTGATTCTCCTGCCTCAGCCTCCCGAGTAGCTGGGACTATAGATACCCGCCACCAGGCCCAGCTAATTTTTGTATTTTTAGTAGAGACGGGGTTTTACCATATTGGTCAGGCTGGTCTCGAACTCCTGACCTCAGGTGATCTGTCTGCCTCAGCCTCCCAAAGTGCTGGGACTACAGGTATGAGCCACCGCACCCGACCTCCATGTGCCTTTTAAAAGTAGATCTGAGCACGGGATTGTAGGATGGACATGTTTTCAGGTAAAAATTCCTATCTGAGTCTGATAATCCTCACAACAACATCTGAGGAACCTCTTAGGTCTATTTGGTGATGAAATGAGGAGAATCTGCAACTGAAATTTCCAGTAGACTGGGAGCTGTCCTAACGCATGAACAGCAGAACATCAAGACCCCAGCCTCATCTGCCGTAAAGTTGCTCCATGGTGATTTGGGCCTGGGAAAATTTCAAAGTAACATTTGCTAATTGTCTGCTACATGCCTATACATATAGACAGTTCACCAACATAGATTTCTAGTGATCCTGCCAGGTAAACTTTGTTCTCAGATAAAATGCCTCCAAGTAACTGATTTTAGGGGTGCATTTACCAACATGCTAATTTCAGTATTAGGATAGCCTCTCAAGTACTGCTTTCTGACATCAGAGTGAAGCCAATTGTCAAGGAAGTCACTCCTAGTGCATAAAAATGAAACTATATCATAAGCATGGACAATAATTCTTAGACCACTGGGAAAACTTTAATATAAACAGGATGCAAATGATATTTCAGAAGTTTTGTTTATTTTCTTAAGTGTAATAACGGTATTTTGCAATGGCAGTGTTCTTGTTTTTAGGCTTTGCATGCTGAAGTACTCAGTAATGAAGTGTTGTGATGTTAAAAACTGTCTTTCAACTGGCTTCACAATAAATAAGTAAATAATTCCGTAGGTAAATCTAGGAAGCATATATAGCAAAACGTGAATAATTGTTTTATCTGAGAGAAAGGATTTAGGCCTTTATTATACTGTTGTTTTTTTTTTGTTTTGTTTTGTTTTTTTTAAATAAAGATGGGGTTTCACCATGTTGGTCAGGCTGGTCTTGAACTCCCGACCTAAGGTGATCCGCCCACCTTGGCCTCCAAAGTGCTTGGATTACAGGCGTGAGCCACCGCACCTGGCCTATTATACTGTTCTATTAACTTTTCTGAATATTTGAAAATTTTTCCAAGAAAAGGTGGGAGAGGAAGAATAATATTTATATTTATAGTCCTTTTAATATACAGATAATGTAAACATGGTTTCAAGGACCTGTTGTCTGCCTTGAGAAACTATTTATTTCTACTGACATTCTCTGTTTTTTTTTTTTTTTGAGACAGAGTCTTGCTCTGTTGCCCAGTCTGGAGTGCAGTGGCGTGATCTCCGCTCACTGCAACCTCCGCCTCCTGGGTTCAAGCGTTTCTCCTGCCTCAGCCTTCCAAGTAGCTGGGATTGCAGGTGCACAACACCATAGCTGGGATTACAGGTGCACGGGACCACACCTGGCTAATTTTTGTATTTTTGGTAGAGACGGGGTTTTGCCATGTTGGTCAGGCTGGTCTTGAACTCCTGACCTCATGATTCGTCCCCCTCGGCCTCCCAAAGTGCTGGGATTACAGATGTGAGCCACCATGCCCAGTTTATTTCTACTGACATTTTCACAGTGATATTAAGGCTCAGATACTATTTAAGCATTTGTGGCTATAATTTTTTTATCAAGCACATTAAAATTAGTCCCAAACTGGTTATTATTCACTGAGTCAAAGGTCAAGAAAAAGAACCAAAATCAATCAACACTGTGTCTTGTATATAATATGAATTCATAGAGCCATGAACTTGTAATACAGCTTCACAGACGTATCCACAGGGTGATGACGAGTGTGGTGGCAGCTGTTTTTAAAGCCCCCTTAATCCTCAGAAGCCCTGGCTTGTCACACACCGCTCACCAAAACACGCAACAGCCCCTGCGGCAAATTAAGTCCAGAATATTGAATTTTACACCCAAATGCCCCGAGATAGATGCTCAACTAAACGTTAATAGCACCATTTAACATTCTAGCTGAAGAGGACTTTAGTGATCATTTAACTATAGTGAATGTTGGTTGTAAAATCATTAATGCCCTGCAGAGCAGAGATGTTGTCCTGACTGTATTTGCATCAGTAGTATCATGTAACATAAAGACTTTCTATACTGGTACTCAGTCATGCTTTTATTCTATGAGGGAGTAAAAAGGGGATTGAGGTCCTTCAGGCTCATTCGAGGAGTTGCGGAGGGGTTTTGGGGTTGCGTCTACCTCATTTGGTATCTGCTCATATCTATGTATCCAGCATTTTGTTCATTTTGTACAGCCTCAATCTAATCACATGGTCATCCACTTAGGACTAGGTGAGCAAGAGCTCTTGGTTCAGAAAACCAAGGCTCAATTCCATTGTTGCTTACCTGATGGAGTAGACAGGCTCCTGGAAAGATACGGTTTGACCAAATGTCTATACATTTATTTGAATGGATGTGAATTTGTAGCAGGTGGCATATTTCACCACTTAGCTTCACCCACATAACAGGCTTGGATTTGTCCCCAACAGCATCTCTGAATAGCAAAGACCTGTGCTGTTTTGGGGGGAATTGTATGGTTTGGGCCATTCAAGGAAGGTAACATGAGGGGGCTCATCAAGGTGTTTGGGTAGAGATGGACAGGTGGGTACTCTTGGAGGTCCTGGCCCAAGGAGGATGGGACAAGCAGCTTCTCACCACTTGGCAATGCACGATCCACAGACATGGCTTGGCTTCCATGAGGTGGTGATGTATGCTGGCTGCCATTCCCAAGTCCCTCCTGCCTGCTACCATGTTCCCGTCCACGCCCTCCAGGTGACTTGAGACTCTTCTGTCCTCTCTTTCCAGGCAAACTTCTTGTCTCCTCCCTCCTGTGGCCTTTCTGTTAGAATCTCAAGAGCATTACTGTGATATACAAGACAAGAAGTTTTCCCATACAGGATGGGAAACACTGGTTTATGTCTCTTTGTGTCGCTGACACGGTTTTAATTCTTCTTGAAGGCTAGTCTAAGTAAGTGGGGGAAAGTTTACATCAAGATGACGTTTGAAGAGATCTTACTACAAGTAAAGAGAACATTAGAGTCCCACGTCACCCTCCTTTCTAAAACAAATCATCACGTCCTAACTCCCTTTTGGCTTTTTTGTGTATTTATATTTTCACCCAGTTTTGCTGAATACAGACATGGGTATTTCAATGAAAGCCTCTATTTTACCCTTCTCTCCTTCTCTCTAGTTGGCCATAATATTTGCTTCCAAGCACAGCCCAAATATTTACCTTTGTTGTCTGCTCCTCCCAAATATTCTAGCTAATTGTCGAATTTCTGCTACTCATTGTCTTGTGACTGTGTATACCTCACCCACGGGGCTTAAACTCTGCCCACGCAAAAAGGGTTCAGTGAACTGAAACCAGAAAGAAGCTGAAGGCAATGGAACAAATGCCCATGTCTTGATTCAAGGAGCAACTTTTACAGAATTAAGTTCATTCGTAGCAGTTGTTAGGATGAATTGTTCTGACACTCATCCAGACAGAAAAATAATTGAAGTTTCTTTTGCCAAGGGTTCTCTAACTCAGACACTCAAAACGACCTGACCTCAGTTAGCCCAGAGCAGAAGTCACAAGGCCAAGAATAAAAAAATAAGTAAATACATGTATAAGGAGATATAAACTGCCTTCCAAAAACATCCAATTTAGGCCAATGATTGAAGAAGAACTAAGAATAACTGGAACATTTGCTTTTTACTTATTTTACAAATAATTAAAGTTACTTATAATGCTTATATTATCTGAGCAAGGAGTGTGTGTGTGTGTGTGTGTGTGTGTGTGTGTAAGTTTATGCTTGAGGATCTTTATGCTATTCCTACTCCTGTCCCCCTGTGTATATTCTAGAAACCAGTGCTAGTTCTGATAAGCAGCTTTAGGGTAAACCACAGACATAGTTTAGAAGCTATGCAATTGCAGACTACTCTACAGCTTTTGCTTTTCGTTAATAACCTATTTTAAAGTTCAGCAGACTGGCATCTCTTTTGATGCTGATTACACTCCTTTTAGAACTCCACTCCAAGTTCAGGGTCAGCAAATCCCAGTCTGACAGTAAATTAGATTTCTCAGTTTACCAGTGCGCTGCCTTTCAGAGGCAGGCTCAACCCTAAAGTCGCTGCCGTGGCAGAGCCCACACCATGCCTTTCAGACCGCAGTGACAGATGGTTTTGCTTAAAGGCAATCCCTGGGCTACCCAGGCTGCCGTGTGGGCATGCTTCGGGCATGCTGCCAGCGATCACATGCTATTCACGTATCTCACATCCATAACCACACCCGCACGTAGTTGAAGCACTGTCTCATCTTCAGAGGCCTTTTTGTAACTTTATATTCCATGAAAACAGCCCTTGGTGATTAATTTTGCTGCTTCTGGCCACTTTCAGGAAAACAGGTTTGATACATATTCTGTATTTTTCAAAGTGAGAGAAAATGGAATTGAAAAGAGTATTTTCTAATAATTAATTGCAATGATTTTGAGTCCAACATTAGAAGAAATGTAATTTCTCTTAGAATGCGACTGCACACATACTGCTTAATTATGTATAATAACTATTTTTATTCCAAAAAGGATTTGAAGTGGCTTCCAAAAAAATAAATGACATTAACAACTAAGGATATTGGGCAGAAACTGGGCATAGCCGATGGATTTTACTTCCCTATGGCTGCGGCTATTCATTTTCCCTCATGAGGTATAAGAAAAGAGGAAGAGGACTGGCCAGGGGAAAATGACACTGAATCTGGGAATACCCTCCTTCAAATCACAGACTTACAGGGAAATAGACAGGGCACCACACATTATTCAGGCTGTTCTCAAATGTTTGACTGTTTCACATAAATATCAAGTTAAACACATTTTAGTAAGGCAGGTAAACATATTTGCCCATATCCCAAATTACCCCAAATCAGATTCTCCACTGCACAGGAAGCGGACAGTGTCTTCCACCACCACCTGCTTCACAAGGTTTGTTCCTTAATAGCGGGACTCATCCTCTGTTCTTGGCTCTGAGCGGTGAGGCACAGTCAGTGTGTTCAAACAAAAGGCATTTCCAGGAACTCTTCTGTCTGAGGAATGACGAACACATGTTTCTCTTAGTTGGGGAGCGTGGAAAGGAGGGAGGCAAAGGTGTGGGGGACTTTGGTATCCTCTCTTCTTAACCCAGTACTTTGTGGGTATTCTCCCAGGCCATTCAGTGGAACAACAAAATGACCAGAAAACAACACTTTAACAAAGTTTCTGGCCGGGTGCCATGGCTCACGCCTGTAATCCCAGCACTTTGGGAAGCCAAGGTGGGTGAATCACGAGATCAGGAGTTCAAGACCAGCCTGCCCAACATGGTGAAACCCCATCTCAACTAAAATAACAAAAATCAGCCGAGCATTGTGACACATACCTGTAATCCCAGCTACTCAGGAAGCTGAGGCAGGAGAATCGCTTGAACCCGAGAGGCGGAGGTTGTAGTGAGCTGAGATCATGCCACTGCACTCCAGCCTGGGCGACAGAGCGAGACTCTTGCTGAGAAAAAAAAAAGTTTCTATGACAACATGTTATGAACAAGCACACTTCCTAAGGAAATGAAACTCCTAAGTGCATTGGTAACTTTACTGGTGATCTGGAAGTTGTCTTTTTTTTTCAGTTTGCGAATTATAAATCCAGATGCAAAACCTATGACTACCCAATTAAGCAGTTGTTTTTTACATGTCGTTTTTTATTTTTAATTTTTAAAAAATATATTTATCCAACTGTAATAAAAATATATTCTGTAACTGTAATAAAAATATATTCTTTCCCTGTAAAAGCTCCTCTTTGCCCACATTTTTCCATCCTTTCACCACTCATTCCTTCAACATATTTTTATTACCAGGTAGCAAATAGAGTAAGACCAGCATCAATATGAGCAGAGAATTCTTCTGTACTCTGTTTCTTAAATAACGATAAACAGGTCAGGCGTGGTGGCTCATGCCTGTAATCCCAACACTTTGAGAAGCCAAAGAGAGTGGATCGCCTGAGGTCAGGAGTACAAGACTAGCCTGGCCAACATGATGAAACCCCCGTCTCTACTAAAAATACAAAAATTAGCAGGGGGTGGTGGTGGGCACCTAGAATCCCAGCTACTTGGGAGGCTGAGGCAGGAGAATTGCTTGAACCCGGGAGGCAGAGGTTGCAGTGAGCCAAGATCATGTCAACACACTCTAGCCTGGGTGACAGAGCAAGACTCAGTCTCAAAAAAAAAAAAAAAAAAAAAGATAAACAAGTACTCTGTGCTTTGGGAAGTAACTAAGTGGACAGGGTTTCTATTATCTTTTTCAAATTTAGATTTATTAGTCTAAGAGATCATTAATCATCAGTCATTTAGGGACTGCGGGAAAGGAAACATGATATTCTAGAAACTGATCGTCTGGTACCGCTGATAAGTTCACACATCAATTTTTAATTCCACCACAGTTTTATTTTCAAGTAGAAGAAATTTGTATAGGTTGGTGCAAAAGTAACCTATATAGTTACTGAGGTCTGCACAGTGTCGCCTAACACTTAGTAAGTGGCCATGGTCTCTATCTCTTCTAGAGAACGCTGCCTGGAAAATAAGGTTTGGGGTCACACCTAGACATCAGACCATTTGTTATTTTCCTCATTTTCTCACCTTTTTTTTTTTCAATCTTGCCCTGTCACCCAGGCTGGAATGCAGTGGCATGATATTGACTCACTGAAACCTCCGCCTCCCAGGTTCAAGCGATTCTCAAACCTCAGCCTCCCAACTAGCTGGGATTACAGGCATGCGCCACCATGCCTGGCTAATTTTTGTATTTTTAGTAGAGTCGGGGTTTCATCGTGTTGGCCAGGCTGGTCTCAGACTCCCAACCTCCAGTGATCTGCCTGCCTCAGCCTCCCAAAGTGCTGGGATTACAGGCGTGAGCCTCACTCATTTAAAGGGAAACTTTCTCCATGGTAATGAGCTCACTTACAGATTGAGTTCATAATATTAAAAACCATTTTTTTAGAGATAAGGTGTCCCTGTGTTGCCCAGACTGGAGCGCGATGGTTATTTCCAGACATGTTGAGAGTGCACTGTGGCCTCAAACACCTGGCCTCAAACAATCCTCCCTCCTCAGCCTCCTGAGTAACTGAGACTACAGACTTGCACCACCAAACCCAGGTGAGTTCACAGTTTGAAAGGTACCGGCTTTAGACCGTTCTAGTAAATTTTAAAAGGCACATTGGATTTGTTGTAGCAGATGATTCATGTTCTTCTTATAAAATTCACTTACACCTTTCTTGCACTGGATTTTAGTCAGACTATAGACCGAGAGAAAAAATCATCAAGGAGAGAACCTATGGATATGTAACTTTATGAACAGAAACGTCCCAAACTCCCAATTTCGTTCTTCTGATACAAAGAATTATCACCAAGCGGCATAATTCTGCTGTAGGAATTGCTGCTGGAATATGCTAATAATTTTAAGCAGCGAAGAGCATTGTGTCTGAAAGGCAAGTAGAGACAGGGAAACACAATCAAGTCTAACAATAGATTGAGACGAACCATGCCTAACCGCAAGGGATAAAGATAAAAATCCCCATTTCATTCTTTCCCCTCCTTTTGACTTTATTGCTTCAGTTCAGTTGGCATCTTGAGCACCCTGGTTGCCCAGCAGCCAGGCAGGGTTCATTTCCACGTGTCTTCCCAGGCCTTCCCCTTCAGCCTCTGCAAAGCCAGCCACACGGAGAGGAGGCAGAGGCGGCCTTGCGGGGGAGCAATTCAGAAATAGCCACATCTCTTTAAGGAAAAGGGAGGTTTCAAGATTACTTTCTATTTTTCATCACTTCTCTAATATATGCACACTGTATTTGCATAACATCTATTTGTACTGGGAGCCCATCCCTGGCCTGGCTTCCTGAAAGATACAGGAGGGCATTTGAATACGTATTTTATTCCCTGTGATGTCTGAGAGTTGAGCCTCCAATCTCATTACCAGCTAGCATGCTTCCAGTGAGTTACTCTATGTTCTTTAGAATTGTACCTCCAATTTGTAAGCCTAACAATTATGTTTTCATTGTGGAAAGATGTTAAATAAAAGATTGCTTTCAGTGAGAATTAAATCAAAGATCTCAGCATGTGGGGCTCCCAACCCCAACCTAGCTTCTTTGCTCACTTAATAGAGGTTGGCAACATAAAACCCCCTTTCTCTAGAGCACTCATCTTCACTCAGAACATCTTGCAGAAACTATGTTAAAAACACTGCACTGTCTAGCCTTATTCACTAAGTGCTCTAACTTAACCACCTCAAAGAATAATAATTTCCACACTTGGAGAGAATGTTTAATTATTGAAGGACCAGCCGAGTAAAATGACATGGGATCCCAGATTGGTGGGATTTATAAAGAAATTGTCCATACCTAAAAGAAGAGGAAAGTTTCACAAAATATAATAATTTCACTAAGACGGGTCAAAGACAGCCAAAATCACTCTTCTGAACCATTCTCAGCCTCTTTGGGTTCTCAGTTTATGTTTAGCTGCTTTGGGTTTAAATGCTATGCCTGGATGATTTCATTTAATCCTTACGGCAATCTGAGAACATTGATTTTTTTAAAAATCCCCATTATACAGACAAGGAACTTGAGGTCAGTAACTTTCCCAAAGTTACATAACAGGAGGCACATCAGAGATAAGTAACTGGGTCTACCACGTTCCATCTTTAAGCCTCGCCAAATCCACCATTCATCCCTTTTGGCTCTTCCTGCCTTTACCCCAGCTTTCTAGGATCTTCCAAGGCAGGACTACACTCAGATCTGGCCTCCTTCTACCCAGCCCCGTTCCTTCCCCTGCCAGCAAGCATGCTATTCTGGCTTCTTTCTGCCCCGGGGACTTGCTTTCTAACAAGATGGGTGTTTCCCACATCAAGTTCATCATCAGAATCATCTGGGGTGCTTATTAAAAACAGAGGGGATCTGGCATTTCTCTTGGATGCTCTGTTTTCTGGGTTTGGGTGGGAACCCAAAGTCTCTGTTTAACAAGTTACTGTGTGAGTCCAATAACCGAGTTAAAGAAAAGAAGCGGTTAGGAGGCTGAGGCAGGTGGATCACGAGGGCAGGAATGTGAGACCAGCCTGGCCAACATGGCAAAACTCCACCTCTACTAAAAATACAAAAGTTAGCTGGGCATGGTGGCAGGCACCTGTAATCCCAGCTACTCGGGAGGCTGAGGCAGGAGAATCGCTTCAACCTGGGAGGTGGAGGTTGCAGTGAGCCGAGATTGTGCCATTGCACCCCAACCTGGGAGACAGAGCGAGATTCCATCTCAAAAAGAAAAAGATGCTGTTTCCCAAAAGTATTTGGGCTACAAACCTCTTTCACATAATGTATAATATGAAAATCACCTTTAAAATAAAAATGTATTATTTTTACATGCCATTGAGCACACATTATCTTAATGTATCTTATTTTAGATCACCATATTGAAGGATGTCTTACAAAGTGTTTTGAATGTAATATTAATGATGATCCTAATTTGTTTGATGCATTCTCACTTTTCTGAATTAATGAGTGGCTTGTGCTATTTAACATACTTTAATTTTATATGAGTGTGAGCCTGAATAGCAGAGGAAGATTCTCCAAAGACAATGAGTTTATTTAGGAATGGGCATCACAGTGCTGAATATGTGTGCCATGGTAAACTATGGGCATATTCAGGGAGGCACGGGAAGACAAGTGTTTTTAAAGGTAAAATGAGGAGGGTTACATAAGTTGTGTTGAAACAATTATCCTTGGTTACACGGATCAATAACAAATGTGGCATCAGTCCAAGGCAGTTGCTGGGCAGATTTCCTTGCAGAAATATTTTTTGTGTAAGGTTGCAGTGGCCTGGTTTGGGCAGAGATTTTTGTGTCTTACCCAGCTCCATTTTGTCAACGTTTGACACAAGTGATTCCATTTTGATTCTGACAAATTTCACCTTCTTTTTTCTTTTTTTTCTTTTTTTTTTTGAGACAGAGTCTCACTCTGTCACCCAGGCTGGAGTGCAGTGGTGCAATCTCAGCTCGCTGCAGCCTCCGCCTCCTGGCTTCAAGAGATTCTCCCACCTCAGCCTCCTGAGTAGCTGGGACTAGAGGCACGCGCCACCATGCCCAGCTAATTTTATATTTTTAGCAGAGACAGGGTTTCATCATGTTGACCAGGCTGGTCTCAAACTCCTGACCTCAAGTGATCCACCCACCTCAGCCTCCTAAAGTGCTGGGATTACAGGAATGAGCCACCATGCCCAGCCTCGTTTTTTTTTTTTTTTTTTAGAGACAGGGTCTGGTTCACAGCATAGCTCACTGCAGCCTCAAACTCCTGAGCTCAAGTGATCCTCCTGCCTCAGCCTCCTGAGTAGCTACAACCACATCTGGCTAATTTTTTGTTTTAAATTTTTTGTAGTCTCGCTATGTTACCCAGACTGGTCACCAACTCCGAGGCTCAAGTGATCCTTCCACCTTGGCATCCCAAAGTGCTGGGATTACAGGCCTGAGCCGCCATGCCCTACTTTCACATGAGAAAGCACAATTTATTGACAAAGCATTCTTAAAATGACCTGTTATATTGTGTTGAGTTGAGCAAACAGCAAATGGTAAAATGCAAGTTGAAGTAAATCATCCTTAGGGCTTCAAGAATGGATCATGAACTCAATTCTCTAAAATTTTTATATTTTGTCTAAAAATGATAAGAGAGAAGATGTCTTCTTTGTTGAGTTTTGTGTTTAATAAACAGAAAATCAATTGGATAAAAGAATCACTATATTTTCTCTTCTAGACAAGATTTTTGAGATACCAGAGACTGATGTCCTTTAAGAGTTTCAATTCAATGAATGTAATTGGTAAAATATTTGAGGAATACTTAATATAATCAGAAAATAACATAATCATTATTTTTGTCATCAATGTATATTTAAATGCCAGTGTTTCAAACGCCCTATTTATTTAGCCAATGTCCATTTTGGGTGTAAATTAATCCATATAAAACTAAGATTAGGAATAATGTCTGGAGGCTGAGCTAGGATGATCACTTCAGGCCAGGAGTTCAAGACCAGATGAGACCCCTTGTGGAAAGAAGAAAGAAAGAAAGAAAGAAAGAAAGAAAGAAAGAAAGAAAGAAAGAAAGAAAGAAAGAAAGAAAGAAAGAAAGAAAGAAAGAAAGAAGAAAGAAAGAAAGGAAGGAAAGAAGGAAGGAAGGAAAGAAAGAAAGAGAGAAAGAAAGAAGAAAAGAAAGAAAGAAAGAGAGAAGAAAAGAAAGAGAACAAAGAGAGAATATAAAATTCCGTGGTTTTCAGAAGTACCCACCTGGCTGTACTCAGGAAACTGAATGGCAAAATCTGAGCCTTCCTCTGCTGAGGGCCACATAGGCTCACTCCTGAGCACTAACAGGTAGCAAGCTCTAAGGGGACAGTTTTGAAATAATTGTTGCATACGTTTCTTATTTTAAAATGAAAATGGAAGCAGGTACCATTGGCAACTCAATAATAGTAACTGTTTTGAAACAATCTCATGAATGCTGGTGGAGAAGCGTAAAGAAGAGGACCTGCTGCTTTGTGGCTCCTGGCGTGTCAGGGAGGGGTCTCAGTCCTCACCACTCCTTAGAATCATCTGGAGAGCTTTTAAAGAACTGATGTCCAGGCCTTACCCCAGACCATAGAACTGAAACCTTGGGTGGAAGCTTTGAGTGTCCACCTTGAGCTTTGCAGGTGATTCTAAGGTACAGCTAGGGCTGAGAGCCACAGCCGCAACCAGAGGGAGGATTTCAGATGTGGTGACAGGTTTAGTATGGGAAGATATTTTGGGGACAACCAGGCCTTTCTAAGACTGTAAATTCCATCACAAGATTCCAACCATCTCCCCTAGGCTGGCCCCTGTTTCAGTGTCTCCAGGGAGTCCACAGTGCTGTGGAATGGCTTAAGGAGCACTCTCATGCCCAAAAAGCATTTTGCCTGAAGGGTTTTGGAAGCTAACTGAAAGTTACTTTTAGGAGCTATTTGCAAATGCAGACTTATAGAGGTTCACACCCAAATTACTGAGGACCACGACCCCAGGCCACTCCCCATTCTATCACCCAGTACAGGAGAGCTCTCAGATCCTGGTTCTGTATAGATTATAGAGGTTTCAAGCCCCGCTCACATCCTGTGCTGACCACCCAGTACATGCAGATGAAGACGTGACCCCTGCCCTGGAAGAATCTTCATTCAGTCACTGACACATAAATTGGGGATTACAGCTGCTGTGATGAGTTGTAACCAAGATGCCAACTGTGAGCTAGTAATCTGCTGCATCAGCGTCTAGATTCTGTGGGAACCTCCCCCTACCTCCTCCAAAGTTACAAGAGCAGAGAGCCTGCCTTTGAACAAGATCCCCTTCTCTCCATACACAAATGTATTAAACTTCATATGTGCATGTATATGTGTAGGTGTGTGCATGTGTGTACATGTGTGTATGTGTACATGTCTGCATATGTGTATATATGCATGTGTGTGCGTATATATATGTGTATACGTGCATGTGCATGTGTATGTGTGTATATGCATGTGCATGTGTATATGTGCATGCATGTATATGTATGTGTATATATGTGTGTATGTGTGTTTATGTGTGTATATGTATATACATGTATATGTATATGTTTTGTTACCTACAGAACAGATAAACACAACCACAAAATACTCCACTGAAAATTCTTTTGACTGCAAGTGATAGTTTATTTTAAATAGTCCCTAAATGTGTCATCTTTGAAGAGAGATGGGAGAGAAAGTGGAGAGAAGTGGGCTGGAGTAATCTGTGGCAGGCTTTGCACGTCAGGCTGGGATGCCTTACAGGTGTTATCCTGAACATCATCAAAGGCTAACAGGAGCGTGTATCTGTGTCTGTGTGTTGTCTGTGTGTTGGTTATGTGTGTCTTGAAATCTTGGGTGTATGTTTTGTGTGTGTCTTGTATGTGTTGTATGTTGTGTGTTGGGGTGTGTGTTATTGAGTGTGGTGTGTATTTGTTGGGTGTGTTGTGGGTATTTTGTGTGTTGGGGATGTATGTGTTATGTGTGTATTAGGTATGTGTGCTGTGTTTGTTGAGTATATTATGTGTTGCGTATTTTGGGAAATGTGTGTGTTGTGTGTGTATTGTGTATGTGTATGTTGCAGGTGTGTATTGGGTGTAAGGTGTGTGTTGGATATGTGTGTTCATGTGTGTTGTGTTCCTGTTGTGTGGTGTGTGTATATTGGGGTATGCATTTTGGGGTGTGGGGTATGTTTGTGAGTGGTGAGTTTGTTGTGTGTTGGGTGTATGTTGTGTATGTGTTGTGTGTTGGATATGTGTGTGGTGTGTGCATGTTGAGTATGTGTGTTGAGTGTGTTGTGGGTGTGTGTTGGGTGTGTTTTGTGTGTGCTGGGTATGTTTGTTGTGGGTGTGTGTTGGGTGTGTGTGTTGGGTATGTGTTGGGTGTGTGTTAGGTGTGTGTTGGTTGTGTGTGTGTGTGTTGCGTATGTGTTGTATGATGTGTGTTGTGTGTATTGGCTGTGTTGTATGTATGCTGGGTATGTGTTATGTGATGTGTGTTGTGTGTTGGGTGTGTGTTGCATGTATTGGCTGTGTTTGTTGGGCATGTGTTGTGTGTGTGTTGTGGGTGTGTGTTGGTTGTGTGATGTGTGTTGGGTATGTGTTGTGTGATGTGTATTGTATGTGTTTGGGTGTGTGTATTGTGTGTGTTGACTGTGTTGTGTTTGTTGGGTGTGTGTTGTGTGTGTTGTGTGTGTGTGTTGATTGTGTGATGTGTGTTGGGTGTGTTGTCTGGTGTGTGTTGTATGTGTGTTGGCTGTGTATGTTGGATGTGTTGTGTGTGTATTGAGTACGTGTTATTGTGTGAGTTGTGTGTGTGTTGGGTATGTGTTGTGTGATGTGTCGGTTGGGTTGTGTGTGTTCGCTGTATTCTGTGTATGTATCGGGTATGTGTTGTTGGGTATGGTGTGTGTTTGTTGTGTGTATTGTATGTGTGTTGTGTATGGATGTCTGTGTTGGGTTGTTGGGTGTGTGTTGTGTGTGTTGAGTGTGTATTGCATGTGAGGGTGTGTCTTGTTGGTTATGGTGTGTGCTGGGTGTATTGTGAGTTGTGTGTGTGTTGGATGGGTGTGTTGTGGGTGTGTTGTGTGTGTTGGCTGAGTTGTGTGTGTATTGGATGTATGTGTGCACACTCACCCTCTGTTGGGGTTGGGGTGACAGAAGTGGACACCTGGCAGTGGTGTGGAGGAGGCACTGCTGGAGACAGTCTCTGGCTGGGGCAGGAAGGTGGGCAGAGGCTGTGTACTCAGGGCATGTCACTGGAAACAGAGGAGAGGGGCCAGGATAGGGAACAGGAAGAGAGATGCAGGGACCTGGGGGAAGACCACAGTCAGGGGCCGTGAGATTGACTCGCCGCTGTGCTGACACCGCTGACCCAGGCAGGGAGTGTAGGAAGGGATGCGGGAGACATCAGTGAGTTTGCTTTTTGCCTCTGCTGAGTTTGAGGCACCGAATGATTTTGCTCAGAGGAACTTGAAACTCAAGACTTTATTTAATTGTTTACTTAAAAAAATATTTTTAAAAAATGATAGTTAAAATGTCATCTAAGAGAGAGGAATAAGAGGAAGAAATGTTTCAGAGGGACAGGAAGGAGTGACAGTATGGAGTGGCTTCTCCACCTGTGGGTCCCTGGAGGAGCTTTCTCCATAGTCATGAAAACCCCCAGAGAAGCTGAGCTAAGCCTGAGAGAAATGCATTGTGCCCAGGCCTTTCCTTCCTGGAGACACGCTGCCGGGCACTGAGGCCGTTGGGTGGCTGACGCTTCTATTTATGGGCCTGCGGGGTGGTCGTTGTGAAGGACAGCGAGTGCAGGGCCGTCCTCTAATGGAATTCTGCATCTCGCCGTGTGCCGCTTTGTTCTATGTACAGAATTTCAGAGAGAGCCTTTTGTGTCAGCTCTTTTCTCCTCCAAATACATAGATCCATAAGTGGCAATTGCCAGTCACAGGAGAAATGGTTTCTGACTCCGCAGCAGCCCCACACTACTGACAGCTAGTCAAGAAAAGCCACTTTTTTGTTGTTGTTTTCTTTTTCCCACCACTAACATGTAATTTTCATGCAGCAGCTTGAAGTCCCTTCCAGGAAAACAAAATGAGATGAAATCAGCAAGGATGTGTAACTACATGTATGACTGAATGCTGACAGACATGTGCCAAGTGTTCTTTCATCTCATCCAATGCTGCCTACTTGTGATGGAAATGTAGCTCCTTCTTTATTGCAAAAGCGTTATTTAAGTTAACCCACTTCAGCCAACAAGAAAAAAATTTAACACATAACTGAACTCATCTGCTTTTGAAGCCATTTCACATTGATTATTTATACAACTTTTACACAATATCAGAGCATGTGCCTCTCCTAAAGTCTGTGTGTGTGTGTGTGTGTGTGTGTAGAGTTTTATTCCTTATTCAGCCAAGGATACTTTATCTCTTTTTTTTTTTTTTTTTTTTTTGAGACACAGTTTTGTTCTCGTTGCCCAGGCTGGAGTGCACCGGCACGATCTTGGCTCGCTGCAAACTCCACCTCCCGGGTTCAAGCAGTTCTCCCGCCTCAGCCTCCCAGCTAGCTGGGATTACAGGTGTCTGCCACCACACCTGGCTACGTTTTGTATTTTTAGTAGAGATGGGATTCCACCATGTTGGTCAGGCTTGCCTCAAACTCCGGACCTCAGGTGATCCACCTGCCTCAACCTCTCAAAGTGCTAAGATTACAGGTGTGAGCCACTGCACCTGGCCTACTTGATCTCTTGAACTTTCCACAGCTGTGGACACCAGCAGTCCTGTCCTGCCAAACCTGGTGAGATTTGGACAATCAATATAAAGCTCCAAAAAGCATCTGCCCAGGACCGTAGCATTGATCATCAGACTATGATGTTATTCCTCTCTTCCTAGCGACGAGACACTGAACACTGGTCCCCACCAGCCCCTGATGGTCTCTGCCATTTAAAAATTAGCATGAAAGGCAATATTGCAGTGTCTAACAAATTGCACTGATTCATGTCCTAATTAATTCTATAAACTGCTTTGCTGTGCTCTGCTTCAAATTCTGCATGTCCAAACCAGCCTGAAATTACTCAGGGTGTCTGCATTTGAAGGTAAACAGCAACGATTCCCTTCTTAAAGCACTAAGTTAGGAATCCTTTGTACCCTGCTTGGAAACAGATCTCAACTTTGGCATGACCTGGAAAAACGCTGCATTTTTCCTCTCTGCAGGGCTGCTCAGTAGGGGCAACAGCCTGCCCTTTGGTTGGGCTTCTTCCAAGGCTCGTTTGCTCTGGGTCCAGACCACTTATCCAAACTGTCCTGGAGGAGAGGAGGTGTTAGGTAGAGAGCTTTCCTTCCCAACTGTCACAGACCTGGTGTGATTCTGTGCCCAGGAGGCTGCTGCCCCCCATTTTTGCTTAGTGCCAGAGCTGCCTCACTGTTGCTGTGGGGGTGCTGTGCATCTCCCGGAAAGGGCCAAGAGGCACAGGTCGCTGTGCGCTGGCCCTGGGGACTTTCATGGTAATGATTCTGTTTGTTCTTACCTGAAACTAACAACACAAATAGAACTTACACCACAAAATATTTAACAACGTGCCAGGCACATGCACGGAAGGATTGGACTGGCCGTTTGCTGAGATGCTGGGGCAGGTCCCCAAGCTCTCTGCTGTGCCAAGGTCACCCATTAAATGTGGGCCTGTGGAGAGATCTAGGGGTGCTGGGGAGGGGCCAGGTGGTCAGGGTACAGTATCAACCAGCATAATCGCATCAAATGTTTTCACTGTCTCCATGGCCTTACTGGGAGGGACATGGGAAATTTCAGCCCTGATTCTTACCGGGGCTGAAAAAAGATGTTTGCTGAGCAACTGGAATGATCCAGGAGCTTGACAAAGAGATAGAAGACGCAAAGTCAAGTGAGCATGTTGTTATCTATGTACACGGGTAGGGTGGAGGGATGTGCACGCCTTCCCTCCCCGACACGGCAGCGCTGGTGCTGAGTGCAGACTGTACACCCAGGGCCTCAGGTCACAGGCAGCACACGGCCCAATTGCACTCAGCTGAAGCCAGAGGGAAGGTGAGCCAACAGGGAAAGGTTTCCTGGGGTGCAGTGTTGGAAGGGGCCTTGAGTATCGGTAGGTCCAGCAGTGAGGAAAGGGAAGAACATTTCAGAGGGGCGGATCTCCTGGAGTGGGGAGAAAACAGAGCACTGATTTGAAGGTGTGTAGACTGGTCTACTAGAAGCAAGAGGTGCCTGAGGTCGGGTGCTCCAGAAGCAGACGCTGAGACAAAGATTCACATGCGGGAGCTTTACCAAGGAATTAATCTTGGCGAGACCTACCTGTGAGAGAGCAGGGAGCAGGCCAGAGAAGGAGGAAACCTGGAAGTCCTGTGGAAGGTGGCATCAGCCCCACCCTGCAGGGGCCATGGACCTTGGGGTGTGCAGAGTCCCAGCTTCTTACACGAGCACCTGCAATGGCAGTCAGTATTGAAGGGCTCTGGGTGGTGGGGACAGGGCTAAAAGAGGCAGGTGGGAGGGAGCGGAACCCCTGGCAACCCAGTGACCTGCTGGTGAGAGAAAGGCAAGGGAGAGAGAAAGGGAGAGGGAGCAGAAGCAATGTGAGTGCAGCTTTCCCACCAGGGTGGAGGGAAGCCAGGGTGCTGTTCTCTGACAGAGACCACAGGGATGAGCAGAGACTGGGGAGAAAAAATCACGATGCCAGCGTGGCATATGCAGATGCTGAGGTCTCTGGGGTCACTGGGGTGAAGGCCGACACAGGGAGCTGGATGCAGGTCTATGACTTAGGAGAGTCCTCAGGCCCCAGGGCAGTAAGTACAATTAGAGCCACAGGAATGAAGAGGCCCCTTGGATAGGATTTCTGTGGATCCTCCATGCAGGGGCTTGGTGGTAGGAGACAGCATCTCCAGGGAAGGGATGAAGTGGATCTCACACATTTCAAGGGACTGATCATAAGGAAGTCATTAAATGATACACCATTTTTTTTTTTTTTTTTTTGAGATGGAGTCTCGCTGTATTGTCCAGGCTGGAGTGCAATGGTGCCATCTTGGCTCACTGCCACCTTTGCCTCCAGGATTCAAGCCATTCTCCTGCCTCAGCTTTCGGAGTAGCTGAGATTACAGGCACCTGCCACCACGCCTGGCTAGTTTTGTATTTTTAATAGAGATGGGCCATGTTTCACCATGCTGGCCAGGTTGGTCTCGAACTCCCTACCTCAAGCAATCTGCCTGCCTCAACTTCCCAAAGTGCTGGAATTATAGGCATGAGCCATCGCACCCAGTCAATGATACGCTATTAATAGCTGGTATATACCCAGCGCTACCACTGTGCCTTGTGCCCTGCACCATGCCAAGAAAGCCCTGTGTGCATGATCCAATTGTACCCCTCAGGGAAGGGTATAGTACTATCACTCAAACTCTACAGATGAGGAAACTGAGGCATTGTCATCAAACCCATATAGCAAATAAATGGATGAAACTTAATCTTTAATTTCCCAGTTTTATCAATGATCCCAGATATCATTCCTTTAGGGAAGCATTCCTACAGTGAAAATATCACATGAGTGTTTCTCTAGCTGTTTAGCTTCAATTCCTGCTCTTCAAACCTAGTAAACATCTGCCTGTCTGCAAATGGTTCATATCTCCAGCTTGTCCTAAGAGCTGGGCTATTCAATCTCCCTACACAATTATTTAAAAACTGTTCATTTGGGGACATTTACTCAGCACTTTTCACCACATGAGGCAGTCTGGTTCATGGTATCTTGTAAACACTAGAAAAGAGCATTTTTACACATGGAAATGGCTCCCAAGTGCAGCTTGCGTCAGCACAAATGTATACTGAGAGGACTCCAACATAGGTCTTTGCTATAAATAATTTTCTGAGCTGTGTGTGAGAAGAGCTTCCTCGGCCAGGTGCCGTGGCTCACGCCTGTAATCCCAGCACTTTGGGAGGCCAAGGTGGTTGGATCACCTGAGGTCAGGAGTTTGAGACCAGCCTGGCCAACATGTGAAACCCCTTCTCTACTGAAAATACAAAAATTAGCCGGGCATGATGGCGGGCACCTGCAGTCCCAACTACTCAGGAGGTTGAGGTGGGAGAATTGCTTGAATCCAGGAGAAGGAGATTGCAGTGAGCTAAGATCGCACTACTGCACTCCAGCCTGGGCAACAAGAGCAAAACTCCATCTCAAAAAAAAAAAGAGAAGAGCTTCCTCATCCCTCCAAAGGACAGTGGCCTGACACTACTGTTAGCTTTTTATAAACAAAACAATATAGAAGGAAGGTGGAGTAATTTCTGTATGGCACAACAGCTGTGATAAAATAAGGCTGCGGTGGCCTGTTAGAGAAATATATGTGCTGCGAATGTTTGCATGGATGCTGAATGTACTTGTTCCCAACCAAACAAGGCACGACTGACCTCAACATTCTGCCAAAGGCCATGGCGATGTAGTGTGATGTGGCACAGGGTGTGATAGGGTGACCACATGTCTCCGTTGCCCAGAGCAGCCCAGGGCATGCCTGCCATCCCTCCTTGGACAATACAGTGTAGGATCGCCTCTCTTTCTATTCTGATGAGGTTTTCCATGCCAAACAATTCTAGAGGAGGAATACTAACTTCCTGCCCAAAGCCTCCAAGCCACCCTCTTCCCCAGACTTGGGAATAATAGGCCAGATAAATCTTCCAAGGTATGAACATCTGAGCCCTCGCTTTGGGCTGATTATGATGCTGTGGCCAGAAATTCACAGAGTGAATATTTAACCCAAAATCTGCACCCCAAATCTGTGAAAGAACAAAGCTGACTCCCCAAAATAAACACAAGTCGAATCTGTGGATGGGACCTGATGGTTGAGCAAGCTTGGTTAGAGGCTGAGTCATCTGATTTCAGGGTTCAGAAGTGTGTCTGGGCCGAAGAAGACCTGAAAGGTCAGACCGTCTGCCAGTGTGGACGGAGCTGGGGCAATGAAGGGGGCTGCTGTGATCGCAAGGTGAATGCTGGGGGGCATACCTTTCCTTTGCACCCTTGCATGGTAGTTTTTCAGGAGTGGGGTGCAGATTTTGGGTTGGAGAGAAGGAGCAGGGGGATTCCTGATTCCAAGCCCTCTGAGCTGCCCTGGAGTTCACCCTTCAGGCTCCCTGGGAGCAGATTTGCACACCAGTACCATGGTGCGTTGCGGTCCTCAGTTCCTGGTGCCACAGCCAGGGTCTGCACAAGTGACATTCTATTTCCTAACGCGTCTTTAGCTCTCACGGATACCTCGCCTTTGGTGGTCCCCCCAACAGATCCGATGCCGCATGTGCTGTGATGCCTGCCCACCCCCGCCCTCCTCCCAGGAAATTTCTAAAGGACTCCATCTGGCATGCAGCAGCTTCATGTTTGTTCTTTATGTAAATATGTTCTGTGATGAAAGTTGGGGTTAGGCATTCTGGTCACATGATCTGTCCTGACTTCACAGCCCTCCGTTCTTTCTGGATCGATGACATCTAAGTATCTCCAGGTTGTCCAGGAGCTAAATCACAGCGCCTGGCTTCTTGCTCTGTGCGCTGCTCGGCCTGGCTCCCAGGACTCTCTGTCCTTGGTGGACAGGTTGTGAAAGCCACACAAGAACCAGCTCAAGAGACCACCAGTCGGCAAGGGACCCCTCCTCGAGGCTGAGTGCAGGCCTGCACCCTGGCAAGGTATAAACAAATGGGCATCTCAACAGCCAAGCCAGGGCTGTGAGTGTTTTATCCAACTTTCTGAGAGGCAGTGTTTTTCGTTATTGAGTCACCACCGGGTATGTTCAGGTGATCATCTCTGTTGATTCTCAATTCTGACCACATATGAGAATTCTGGAAGCTTTCCAGAATCCCAATGCCTGGACTCTACCCAGTACCAAATCAGTCAGAATCTCTGAGCATCAGTATGTTTTTAAGCCTCCCTAAGTGCTAATAAGGAGCGGCCAGGCTTGAGCTCTCTGCCAGAACTTCTCAAACTAATATGCACACCAGTCACCAGGGATCTTCTTCAAATGCAGATCTTAACTCTTAGGTCTGGGGAGGGGTGTGATTTCTGCATTTCTGACTCACTCTCAGGAGAGGCTGGTGCTGCCAGTCCAGGTGCCACTTGGAGTGCAAGGGCATGGGTGTATCACAGTGTGGCAAACCATGGCGGGCAGGCCAGTTTTTAAAATTTCAATAGTCTTTGGGGTGCAAGTGCTTTTTGGTTAGGTGGATGACTTGTTGGGCCAGTTTTTGTAACGTTTTGTTTTGTTTTTTTTGAGACAGAGTCTCGCTCTTGTTGTCCAGGCTGGAGTACCACCTCCGCCTCCCAGGTTCAAGCAATTCTCCTGCCTCAGCCTCCCGAGCAACTGGGATTACAGGCATATGCCACCATGCCTAGCTCATTTTTTTTGTATTTTTAGTAGAGACGAGGTTTTGCCATGTTGGTCAGGCTGGTCTCGAACTTCTGACCTCAGGTGATCTGCCTGCCTCCACCTCCCAAAGTGCTGGGATTATAGGCATGAGCCACTGTGCCCAGCCCTGGCCGGCTATCTTAAATCGTGCAATCTATTGTCCATAAAATTCTATTTTGCTGTCATTTAAATTTTTTATTATTTAAAAATTTCCCATGTATAATTATAGAATGTACATCTGTTGAGAAAACATATGTATACACATTACTTGTAGTCAGAAAATCCAGAAACAACCGCTGTAATGTTTTAGTGTGTACCATATTTCAGGTCATTTTTATACATAAATATACCACACACCACAGAGTGAACCTCGTATCTAGCTTCAGTTTTCTCATCTCTGAAGTGGGGAGATTCTCTCCTGCCTCATGGAGTTGTTGTTAGGATAAAATGAGCTCGTATCAGTAAAGTGCTGATAGTTTAAAGTGCTAAGTTTTGGAAACAGAAAATAAGCAGGTTATTTATAACCTGCTTACTAGGGTGTTGGGTCCAGACCTAAAATGTGTGCACCCCACTTTTGTCACAATCCATTGTAGAGAGCTGAACCTCAAAGCCACACTGAACTCCAAGAGACGTGGAAAACACAATGTCCTGGGCAGGCTGACCAGGTGCAAGGCTAGGACTGCAGAGAAGGGGAGGCAGGTTTTGGTGGAGAGCTGATCTCTGCTCCAAGGTATTTTAGCATTTTTCTATGTGAGTGTTAATCTTTTGCTTTTTGATATATGTGTGTTCTTCATAAATTGGTAGTAGCAACCTTATGACTCACGTATATTGCAAAGTGTTTCTTTGGTGTCTTCACCTGCAAAAATCTTTGCTGTTATTTTTCACTTTTAATTTTGTTTATGAAATTTCCTATTTTTATTTGGTGGTGGTGTTATTTTTTAGACAGAGTCTCTCTCTCTCGCCCAGGCTGGAGTGCAGTGGTACAATCTTGGCTTACTGCAACCTCTGCCTCTCCAGTTCAAGCGATTCTCCTGCCTCAGCCTCCCTAGTAGTTGGGATTACAGGTATATGCCACCACACCCCACTAATTTTTGTATTTTTAGTAGAGATGGGATTTTACCAGGTTGGCCAGGGTGGTCTCGAACTCTTGACCTCAAGTGATCCACCCGTGTCGGCCTCCCAAAGTGCTGGGATTACAAGCGTGAGCCACCGCACCCGACCAGAATTTTCTGTTTTTAAAAAGAACTTTTTGTCATGTATTCACACATGTGACAAGGACACATTAGAAAATAAAATTGCTCAGAATTTCACAACTACAAATGACAAATCTGTTAATACCTTGTAGTTGTGTGGGTTCCTTATACACTTGGGTTTATATTGTATATTCTGTAGATAATTTTATATCCTGCTTTTAAATTTATTATTATATTGTGAGAATTTTCCCAGGTAGCTGGAATTTATTTAAACATATATTGTGACGACTGCTTGTCGAAGCAGATGTTGCCTCTCCAGTCATCCTGGGCTTACGGGTGGACTCTGCTTGGTTTCCTTAGGATTATTTTCTAGAAGGAAATTACTTGTGTCAAGGACACACAGCGAATGATAAATGTTTGAAGTGATGGCTATCCTAAATACCCTAAGTTGATAATTAGACATCGTATGCACATATCAAAATATCATATGTACGTCATCAATATGTACAACTATTATGTATCAGTTAAAAAATGAGCACACTCATCATGGAGATTCAGCAAGGTTAGTGAGTCAAGCCCTTGAGGAAGCCATCTGAAGACCATTCTATAGAAAAATGGGCCACCTTAAAAACCTGTTCAAGCAACCATGTACTTTGAAATCCATCAGTTTCAGTGTCACAGATAAACTACTGTTTGAAATAAAGGGTTGTTTTCAAATGCATTGCTTTTAGAAGAATTCGGAACACCTAAAACCAGGCTATGTTAGAAACCAAACTTACTTGGTCCTATCAGACACTTTGATGACCCCATTAACAAATATTCCTAAGCTATGCTTATATGTTCAGTTCTGTGCCAGAAACAGAAATATAAGACATAGCCTCTACTTGCAAGGAATGCTCAATTTAGTTGTTAAGTTGAACAAAAAAGAAGAAACACATGAAAAGCTAAATAAAAATGTGTTTGATAATAATCTAAAGAAAGACACAGAGAGAGAAGCTGAAATGGAGGGAGTAGCTGAGCCTCATCAGTGGCTGAGCATAGGAGTAGGGATCAACCAACTTCTGCTTCTGAGGGACCAACATGACCATTCTGAGTGCCGCACTGACTCTAGAACAAGCCTCTATGCCCTGATCAACTGCACTCCGATGTCCAGTGTCCTGTAGCTGTTGTTTCTTTTATTTTCTTTCTTTCTATTTTTTTTTTTTTTTTTTTTTTTTTTTTTTTTTTTTTTTTTTTTTTTTTTTTTTTTTTTTTTTTTGTATTTTTAGTAGAGATGGAGTTCTCCGTGTTGGTCAGGCTGAACTCCCGACTTCAGTTCATCTGCTTACCTCGGCCTCCCAAAGTGCTGGGATTACAGGCGTGACCCACTGCACCCAGCAGGCTGTTGTTTCTTTAGGTTTGGTTTGAACTTCCCTAAAAGAATAAATATAAGAAGCAAGGCCTGGTGCACACCTGTTATTCCAGCTACTCAGGAGGCTGAGACAGGAGGATGGCTTGAGCCCAGGAATTCAAGGCTGCAGTGAGCTATGATTATACCACTGCACTCCACCCAGGGCAACAGAGCAAGACCTTGTCTCTAAAATTGAAATTTTTAAAAAGCCATAAAAATTTCTCACTCATTTCTCATAAAAATGAAGCCACGTAAATATGACTCTTGGAAAAGAGTAGACATTAGTATACAACATGGTAGACTATAGGATCTTCCCTAGAGTGGCTGATGCAATGAAAAACATATACAATTGTAGTAGTCCATTCTGCCCCTAACATTTGTGAGGCCCCAGGCAAGAGTTCATATGGAGGCCCACACGCCATAGGTTTAAATATTTAATAGTTGCTTGCCAAACTGGTAAATATGTCCATACCATCCTGACTTTGCAAATATACCTTCATAATGACCTGAAGACAAGGTTCAAATGTAAAATTTCTGGGCACTTTGAGGTTAACAGCAGATGTATGTAGCAGTGCAGGACATGCCAGCTCCTGGCCCCTGGCCTGCCCCCTCCTCCTCTCGCCCCAGCTTCTGAGTGGCCTCTCCTGCACAGGCTTGACCTGCTTAGATCACAGGCCCAAGCTCCATGCATGACCCCACAACAGCTGCCCGTCTTTACCTCTCAGACCCACAGGTGCTGTCACCTGCAGTATGGTGCTCCACAGGAAGACAGAGCCTGGGGAATCCCTTTATGCAGGGCCTGAAAGTGAGAACAGAGCAGTTTGGGCAGGAAATTTGGGCTCCTAGTTACCTGGAATGTGATCTACAGAAAGACACATGGGCTCCAGGTGGGCACATCTTCACCCCAGTGGGTAGGGGCTAGATTGGGGCCCTGTAAAGCCTGGGGCCAAGGCAGAGCTGCTTCTCACTGGGTCTGGGTTGGCCAACAGCCACCATTTGTGGAAGATACTCTGTGCTGGACACCGTTCTCAGTGCTTTCCACATGTCATGATTTCCACGTCACAGAGTTTTCAGGGAGCTTGTTCAACTCACAGCTAATCATGGCAGAGGCAGGATTCCATTACTGGACGGCCACCTGACGCCAGAATCCATGCTCTTCCCTGCACTGGTTTACCGTTTCTCATTAAAGGCTGGGAAGCACTGGATTCGATTATCTCACGAGCCCACTTCCTTCCCAGTGATGCTCTTCAGCCGCGTGACCAGGGCAGGCCCAGCGTCGCCACCTCTACGATGAGGAGGTGGTCCAGACAACCTAAGGTTCAGACCTGCTGGCCTGCATTACACAGGCTTTGGGCTGAGTTCTGTGACCAAACACTCTGAATCTGGGATTGTTGATCATTTGCGAATACAGGCTATGTTGCCTTCATCTGAACTTTCTCCGGATGATCTCCCTGAGTAAGTGGGAATGTTGAAATGGCTCTGTCCAGGTGAACTTTTCTCTTATCCTCATGGAAATTACGTGGTTCTTTCCTGCTGCTGGCAACTCACAGTATGGAGTAAACACATTCCCTTGGAAATGCTCCTAATTCTAGGTTTTTCCAATGTGAAAGTATTTTATCAAAATAATACTTGGTCTAAGCAGTGTTTTTTTTTCTGAGTTTCAACATCTTAGCTCTATGGATCATATGTGGGCTGGGGCTATGGTCCAGTGTTGATCACATTCCTTCATTGCTGGGTTTAGGAGCAGTAACTGAGTTATTAGAAAGCCTTTCACACTTCCTCTAGGTAGGCCAGCTTGGGAACTTGGATAAAGAACCGTGGGAAAAGGCCACCCCTGTATGGCTCACAGACCCTCAGCAGTAAGGTTCAATAGCCCCTAACTGCGCCTACATCTGCAAAGGCGCATAGGATAGATAACATTTCCTTAAATTGAATTTATGAAATATTTTGTATCCCTGATATTGCTTCCCTAAGGCCTAGATAATGGGCAAAGGAGCGAGTACTGAATGGTAAGATTTGGGTCAGCTGGGTAACCACCTGGCAGAGTTCTGAACAGGGCAGCTGCAGGGGCAAGTTTCATGTGATGGTCCACAGAGGGGCGATTTCAGTAAGCATGTGTTCCACCACGGGCAGTGGCGGGATGGCTTCCTGTCTGCTGTTCTCATTCATCCAGCCATGAAAGAGTTTGTTACATTCTTTTTCCTTGTTAATATCTTTAGCCTTGCAGCAACTAATCTCTGGGCTGTTCAGAAAGTCTTGTGAGGTGGGAGTGGCAAGAATCCAGTTTGGTCTTTCCTAAATTTTAATCTCAATCTTGCTTCCTTTCAGAACACTAGTCAGTAGCAATTCAGAGCCTTAGACCAGCATGGCTTTAGCAGAGTGACCTGATGACTCGGCATCCCAAGTTGTGAGTTCTAGGCCTGGTCGTGCCACGTCCTAACTTTCAGGAATTAGAGATTTGCCTCTTCGTGCCCCAGTTTTGTTAATGGTCAGTTGGAGATACAAGCGTTTGCCTTGCGTACCTGGAAAGATGGGTAGGCAACTAACTGAGGACCATTTCAACAGTCATGAATGGGTTAACGAAGGTGCTAGGAAGGTGAGCAAGAGGAGGCCCTGCTCTAAATGGAAAATCAACATGTCAATGGCTAATGATGTCCTGGTATGTGGCTGAAAGAAATTGAGATTTTGAAGTGCCTTCATGAAAAGTTATGATTGTTTACCAGTAATAGGGTAGCTTGGAAAGTAAGATGAACCCAGCCAGTCTAAGACTCTCAGAAGTTGAATTGGCCCACGCCAGTGCCAGGCACCAAGAACAAACTCGAGGTTCATATGATGGCAGCTTCTAGGGCTGAACTTGCATAACACAAATCCATGTAGTCAAGGTTTTTCCTTCTCTTTTTGGAGTTGTTCTTAAGCATGGTACCAAAAAAAAAAAAAAAAAAAAAAAGATTCAGAGCTCAAATAAGTTTGGGTAATGCTGTATACTGCGTGTCCCTTGGCAATTCTTTCTTTTCTTTCTTTTTTGTTTGAGATGGAGTTTCACTCTTGTTGCCCAGACTGGAGTGCAATGACACTATCTTGGCTCACTTCAACCTTTACCTCCCAGGTTCAAGTGATTCACCTGCCTCAGCCTCCCAAATAGCTGGGATTACAGGTGCTTACCACCACGCTCAGCTAATTTTTTGTATTTTTAGTAGAGACGGCATTTCACCATTTTGGCCAGGCTGGTCTTGAACTCCTGACCTCAGGTGATCTGCCCACCTCGGCCTCCCAAAGTGCTGGGATTACAGGCGTGAGCCACAGCACCCAGTCGACAATTTCTTATACACATAAAAAGTTAAAGATTCTGGAAACTGGAAAGTTTGGCATTAAATAAATCTGCACTTCTGTTTACCTCTGTTTAATTTAAACTTGTGCATGCAAGACTTTTTCAACTCCCCTTTTATAATGCCTCATGAGAATATTCCACAGGACACCAGTTTGGGAAACACCATTCGTAAATATTATAGCAAACATCTGAGGTGATTATAAGAGAATCAGATGAGATTGTAGATGTGTTGGCTCAAATCTGTATCTAGCAGTAAACAAACAAACAACCTAAAGCACGTGATCTACAGACTACGGGTCAGTAATTGAGAACACAAACATACGTGATCATTGTATTATTACTTATGGTTTATGCAAGATGTAAGTGCACTAATCCATCCAGCATGGTTTCAACTTTCTTATTACTCACCTGAATATTTCTTACTTAAACCTAGTATTTTATTTTACAGCTAGATTTGAATCTGTTACGTTTACAAATGTGGGTGAGTCATGTGACCCATTTACTTCTGTCCTTTAACATGAATGAAAAGACAGGGCTGTTTTGAAGAGAAGAGATACTACCTGTAAAACCAGCTCCCCCGTGTATGGTCCTTTGTAAGTCACTGCTCTTTTTTGCCCTCCAAATTGTTACTAAAAACACCTGTGGTAGCTTTATGCGATGTCTGTAGGATTTTCAAATGAAGCTGTTACTGATTTCCCAAAGCCGTTGTGGGATTTAGGGGGAATTTTTGTTTCATGCTTCTTTCATATTGTACTGGCAAAAGAAAAACATAAAATTGTTGACTTCTAGTGCCACTTCCTTCTTAACCCAGGACAGAAGACTGTGGGTATGAGCATGAGCTCATCACCGGAAGCTGAAGTGACATGGCTGCCATGTGACTGTGGCCCACTCTGCAGCCTGGGAGAGTCTTCCGTCTGTGGTGGCTAGCTGTGGCCAGGACTAATGTCATCCAATAGGCTCACTTCCTTCATCCAGTTTTTCTTTTTACGTATGTGCTTATGTAACTTGAGGGGGAAATTTTCTGCCAAAAACCCAGAGGGAAGTGGCAATCTTCTTTTGTTCTTATAGTGTCTTTGGTCTACAGAATCTCCTCTTTGAGAAAGTCGAGACCATTCATCCACCCATCCATCCATCCACCCATCCATTCACCCACCCACCCATCCATTCACCCACCCACCCATCCATTCACCCACCCACCAGCAACATCCAACATTTCCATTTACTAGCTCACCTGCTGTGGACTAGGCTATGAGGTTCCTACCCTCGTGGAACTTATTGTCTAGAAGTGGTGCCTTTAGCATCTAAGGCACTCGATGGAGGGCCTGCACATTGCTATCTGTAGGCAACCATCAGGAATACTCTCCTAAGTGACCAGCAGTCTGGTATACAGCATGACTAAATTGTAGCTCTTGTTTGAAAATGTCAAAATGCACTTTCAAGAGAATAAATGAATCAAGATTGGCTACCTATTAACCATCAGTGGTCACTCAGACTTTTTATCTCCATCCACCAAGCAAAGTCTTGGGTCTGAGATCCTCTGATACGTAAGCAGCCATTTCTGCTTTCAAACAGATACAATTGTCAGTTCACACACACCATTCATGACATATGACTCAATGCAGTATGCTTTTGTTTTACAAGGCCTAAAGCCTTGAAAGATGCATTCACTGCAAAATAGTCAAAGTGTCCACCAGCCAAGCCCTGTGGGAAAAACCCATGACCAGGATGCATTGTCCTCCTGAAGCATTTCCTGATTAGGATGTGAGGATACAAACCATCTGGGTACAAGAGAAAAAAAGACAGACCTGTGGAGAGGGCAAAGGATGGTGGGTGCATCTACATGTCAGGCACGAAGTGCACAGTTCCTGCAGTTTTCTCATTTAATCCTCCCAACGATTCTATAAAGTAGGTTGTATTTCCCGAATAGGAGACTGAGACAGAGAGGTCAAGTAATTGACCAAGAAGCCAGTCCGGGTATACCCGCCTTCCAGAGTGTTGCTCTTCAGCTGTGCTACATGGCATTCCATTTGGAAGCTTGAATATGGCAGCAAAGATGTCGGGTGGATTAGGCAATTGAGCTATCGTGCCCCAATCTCCTAACTTCTCTAAAGCTGCAGCCCTGCTTCTTGCAGCAGCAATCATCTGTCTTCTGCCCATGGGGTGGTGGGATAAGAAGCCTCTGGAGGCTCCCAGGTGGCTCTGTCCTTTACCAGCTGGGTGGCCACTGAGGGACCACTCCCAATTGTCAGATCACAGTTTCCTCAGTTTACCAAAATGGAAATAATATGCTAAAATGAAATAACGAAAGGTCGGGCGCAGTGGCTCACACCTGTAATCCCAACACTTTGGGAGGCCAAGGTGGGCGGATCACCTGAGGACGGGAGTTCGAGATCATCGTGGCCAACATGGAGAAACCCCGTCTCTACTAAAAATACAAAATTAGCCGGCCTAATTTTGTGGTGGTGCATGCCTGTAATCTCAGCTACTTGGGAGGCTAAGGCAGAAGAACCCAGAGGCAGAGGTTGTGGGGAACCGAGACTGCACCTTTGCACTCCATTATGGGCAACAATAGCAAAACTCCATCTCAAAAAAAAGGAAAGGAAAGAAAGAAAATAATAACAATAAAGAGCACTGGGATAGGAAGAGTAGAAGCTTAAACCTCAGAGTAAAGACAGACATGTGTTTGAATCTAGCGTCTGCAAGTTATAGAATGTTGGGGAAGCTCCTTTAATTCTTTAGGCTTCAATGTCCTCATCTGACAAATGGAATAAACAACATACCTTCCTCAGGGTATTGTGGCAAGGATTAAATGAATGTATGTAAACACCTAGTGCAGTGACTGGAAGGCTGTAAGCACTCAATAAAATTAGCTACTGTTATTACACACGTTGACTAACTCACAGGGCTGTTGTAAAGTTTACTCAGATGTGTTACTTATCATTAGTGATGGCAGTGGTTGTGGCTGTAATGAGTGTTTACTATTAATATTTTTCTTTATGGTTATATGCTTGAAGAAGGGTCAAATGACACAGCTACATCTTACCCTGAAATACGTAGATCTCAACCAAATATCCCTAGACCTCAGGAGCAAAAACCATGAGATAAGGGGAAGTTCACCAAGAGAGGCTGTTACAGGTGAAGTGAGCGTTTGAAGAAAATATTGGGCCTTCCCATAATATAGTTCATCCTCTCCCTGGCCAATGCTGGTACTCACCAGCATTTATTCATAGGCCAAGGATTTGTGCCAATCATTTTGGCTGGAAAAGTGTGGCAAAGAGACAACCTGGACATCAGGAAAAGAACAACGCAGGGCGGGGGTGTTCGGGTATGACATCACAGAAGCTCCAGGCCCACAACTGTCCCTACTGGAACTCCCCTGGTGCGTTCAGCCCTCCGAAAGCAGATGGATATGCTCTGCAAGGAAATAAAGAGAGTTCACAAAACAGGCTGGTCTCTCTCCAGAATGCGTGTGCAAATTGTGGCCCACAAGGAGACACTTCCTTCTCCCATACCTGTGGCAGTCATCACTAACCAATGACATTATTATTTCCTGCTGAGCCCAGACAGAGCTTCAGAATCCTTCCCAACAAAGCACACCGGGCTCATGCTACTGAAACATCAGCCTTTTCATGTGGGATGAAGTCTAGTGGTAATCCCACTTCATAATATCAGCCCAGTAGTCTTCCAGCATTTCCAAAATCGGTGGTAATGGCAGACCCTACTGGTTTTCTAGCTAATGGAGGCTCACCTAATCTTGGTCTTTCCTGGCAGAGCTGACCTTGCACTATGGAGGCTGAAATGTCGGGTATTCCATTTCCCAGTCTCCTCTGCAATTAGGAAGATTATATGGCCTATCCCTGGCCAGTGAAGCACAAGGGAACACTTTCTGTATCACTTTTGGTGACAGTATTTTCCCTGATAAAAAGAGATATGCAGAGAGAAACACCACTCTTGGGATTTGCATGTGTGAGGATGTAATGTCTGGAGCTGTGGCCGTCATCTCCTAACCATAGGGCTTAAGACTAAAAGCAAAAGTCTGTGCTCTATGGATAGTGGAGCAAAAAGATAGAAATCATCTGGATCTTTTTTTTGTTTCTTTGAGAAGGAGTCTTTCTTTGTTGCCCAGGTTAGAGTGCAGTGGCACAATCTAGGCTCACTGCAGCCTACACCCCTTGGGTTCAAGCGATTCTCCTGCCCCAGACACCCGAGTAGCTGGGATTCAGGCGTGCACAACCATGCCCAGCTAATGTGTAGTTTTAGTAGAAACAGGGTTTCACCATGTTGGCCAGGCTGGTCTCAAACTCCTGACCTCAGGTGATCCACCCACCTTGGCCTCCCAAAGAGCTGGGATTACTGGTGTGAGCCACCAGGCCTGGCTGACATCTTGATCTTTAAGAACATTCTTTGTCACTAAATTTACCAAATTTGGAAGCACCTACTCTCGAACTTCTCATCATATGAGAAAATAAGTCATTCTTATTTAGGTCAATTTTAGTTGAATTTTTATTTTATTTTATTTGTTTATTTATTTATTTATTTTTTGGAGATGGAGTTTCACTTTTGTTACCCAGGCTGGAGTGCGATGGCGCGATCTCGGCTCACCACAACCTCCGCCTCCTGGGTTCAAGCAATTCTCCTGCCTCAGCCTCCCGAGTAGCTGGGACTACAGGCACGTGCCACCATGCCCAGCTAATTTTTGTATTTTTTTAGTAGAGACGGGGTTTCACCATGTTGACCAGGATGGTTTCGATCTCTTGACCTCGTGATCCACCCGCCTCGGCCTCCCAAAGTGCTGGGATTACAGGCGTGAACCACCGCGCCTGGCCTTTATTTTATTTTTTTGAGATGGACTCTCACTCTGTTGCCCAGGCCAGGGTGCAGCAGTGTGATCTCGGCTCACTGCAACCTCCGCCTCCCAGGTTTAAGCAATGTTTCTGCCTCAGCCTCCCGAGTAGCTGGAATTACAGGCTCCTGCCACCACACTTGGCTAATTTATTTTTAGTAGAGATAGGCTTTCACCATGTTGGCCAGGTTGGTCTTGAACTCCTGACCTCAAGTGATCCGCCCACCTTGGCTTCCCAAAGTGCTGGGATTACAGGTGTGAGCTGCCACACCCGGCCTAGTTGGTTATTTTATTACTTGCAGCTAGAAGCATTCTTACTTGATTTGAATCCCTTTTCTTATGTTTATGGCATCCCCTCCCTTAAATAGCAGAGCACACTTCTGGTAGCAAAAATAATGGTACCAATTGCTCACTTTCTCAGCATGCTATGCAGTTCAGAATAGGTGTATTATGTAAGCTCCACCAATCATATGCATCCATGCCAAACCGTGCTTCAGAAGCTCGTAGTATAGGAACAGAGGTGGTACACATTCCATGCTAGTTAAGGAGCCAGGAGCTATGTCCGGTTTCCACAGGCAGTGGTGACAGCAGCTCTGGCTGCGGCTGCGGCTGGAATCTGGTAACATCCAATGTCAGGAGTGCCACTAGTGTTGGCATGCCTTGCAGCATCAGTGGTGGCATTATTTGGAGTGGGTGGGGGAGGAATTTCCTGGGTGCGTTACTTCCAAGCCTGGCTGTCCATCCTGCCAAGAGAGGTTTTGAGCTTCTCAATGTCCTTTTCATCAATTCCTGTCTTGCTTAAAATAGCAAAATTGGTTTCTGTTGCTACAATTAAGAATCTTCACTGATAACTCACATCCAATGGCAAGTATAGAGGACACCATCTGAAAGAAGTCTTTCATTTGCAAACTGCTCACTTGTCATTTCTTCTAAGCACATAAACAGATACATCTCTAAGTCCTAGTGTGTAAAAAATTGGAACATTTTTACTTTTATTAATATGGATTTCCATGGTGAGGAAGGTATAAACTCAACAAAAGGGTTAAAAGAATCCTCCACAAACGCACATGTGACTGTATTTTCTACTTCCTGGAAGGAAACAGGAGTTCAGCCTGTGTCTTCTCTGTGGTTGCTCAGAGTGTCCACAGTGATCCAGTAACCATGGTAAGAGCTTCCTTTTCAAAGCACCGTGGAGTCAGCCCATTCAGAACGAGTTCCAGCAGGCATGTGATTCTTTCCTGCTTCCATAAACACCAATTTCATTGTAGGCTCCATGTATTGTTGCCTTCTTCCTGAGACCTTGGGGTGTGGCCAGCCGAGAGGGTTTTGATAACAGCTGTTTTTCTCCTGATTCTTTTTTGATTTCTTTGATAGATGAGGCTGCGAGTGAAGACTCACGTCACACGGAGAAGTGATGTGAGAGCCAGGAGCGAAACCAAACCTCCTGGCAGATTCTTATGCTATTTAGGCTTAGATGACTGACACTGACCTTTTAGCTATTCAGCAGTCTGTAGACTGAAACTCCTGCCACAGATAGGCTGACTTGCCTCTGATCTTAATATTAGCTATTCTTCTCATCCTCAACCCCTTTCTTCTTCAGCTAGTCAATCATTATAATAATAGTCACCTTTAATAAGTACGTGCTATCAACCTTCCCACAAGCTATATGCTTTCTATACATTATTTCATTTAATCCTCCTACCTCCTCTGCAAGGCAGGTATTATTACCCTCATTTTACGGATGAGAAAACTGAGATGCAGAGGGGTTAAGAAATGTACACAAGGTCCCTTTGAGAAGTTGACATTATTAGTGGTCTTCTCCTATGTCCATGCTTTATGTCCCAGACAGACTTTCTGGAAGCAGAAACCAAGTAACATTGATTGTTCTAACACCCACAGTGTTAGGATGCCCTGATTTGTATCGTTTGCCTACTTCCAGTGTGTAAATACTCCCATCAGAGCTCATTTCAAGCTACCAGTGTGAAGTCACTGGGAGCAGATGTGCACCACGGGCTCCTACAAGCTGGCGAAAGTCAGCTATGGCACCTTGCCGGCCTCCGAGATAGGCATAGACACCTGAGGGGTGTAACCTCAAACTCTGCTTGTCTGTTTAGGTGGGATTTTTGTCCCTGTCGTTCTCTAACAGTTGTTAAAAGCACAGTGCCCTGGAAGAGTCTGCTAATGAGGGTGGTGGATACTTCACCCAGATCTTACTCTGTGCCCTCTCAGGGTAGGACACCCAAACTTTGTACCAGTCACAAGGGACACACACCCTTCCGCACGAGGTGATGTTTAGGCAGAGGGAAGCTGCGTGACCCATGGCATCCCTTCTAAATAAAAGCAAAACAGTTAAAACAAAGTCTTTTTTGCTGTGATTTGGAGTACTAAGGTGAGGAATTTCTTCTAAGAATGATTAACCATAAAGGCATGCAAAATATGTCTGACCGAACACAAAGTTTAATGATATCGTATTCCTCCTGCCAACGACAGACCTTTTCATCATTCTCTTATGTCTGAGATGCTCTTGTTTAAACAAAAACAAAACTCCTCTTGTTTAAGATCTGATCACACTTACCACGATCACCCTCACCAACAGGAAGATGTTTTAAAATGCTTACAGTAAGAGATGCTGAATTCTATGTTTCTAAAACAAGCATGCTTAGAAAAATAAGTAAATATGTACATTGTGTCGTTAGGAGGGAAATGGATCTCTTGTTCTTAGCAAATCTCCAAAGAGTTCCAAATCTCTCTCTCTGTTTTTTTTTTTTTTTTTAGATCAAGTCTTGCTCTGTCACTCAGGCTAGAGTGCAATGGTGCAATCTCGGCTCACTGAAACATACACCTCCTGGGTTCAAGCGATTCTCTTGCCTCAGCCTCCTGAGCAGCTGGGATTACAGGCACCCACCAGTGTGCCCAGCTAATTTTTTTTTGTATTTTTAGTGGAGATGGGGTTTTACCATCTTGGCCAGGCTGGTCTTGAACTCTTGATCTCGTGATCCACCCGGCTCCACCTCCCAAAGTGCTGGGATTACAGGCATGAGTCACGGAGCCAGGCCCCAAATCTCTTATGTTAATGAAATTGGAAAAAATACTTGGCAGCTCAGTAATACAATGACATCGTAGGTAAGCACACTTAGATTAGGGACCTCATTCATTCTTTCAACAAAATTGTATTGAATGTCTGTTAGGTGCAAGACACTCTGTAAGGATCTGGAGATGCGAAGAAGAGAAGAACTCAGGCCAATGACTGGAGATGACGTGGCTGAGGGATGCTTCCAGGGGTTAGCAAACCACAGCCCGAGGGTACCACCCAGCCGCAGCCTGGGGTTTGCTGGAGCGTGGTTACACCCACCACTTATACATCCGCTGTGGCTGCTTCAATTCCGGCCCAGTTGAGTAGCAGCTGGGACAGAGACTGCTTGTCCCTGAAGCCTGAAATATTTATTGGCCCTTAAGAGAAAGAGTTTTCCAGCCTCCGGTCTGAGGAGAGAGAATGTAAGCCCAGATTATGGCGCTATGGGGGAACAAAGATGAGGAGGAGACAGAGCGGGGTGAACTTTAGGAGGCAGAATCTGCCGGTGGGGAGCAGAGTATAGAACTAAGGATAATACCCATGTTGTGAATGGGGCCCGGAGGGAGAGCCCTCTGCCTCAGGCCATTTCCTTCCCACCTGGTGGACCCTGATTTCATAGCACCCACGCCCAGCATTTCCTGGTGCCCCATAGAGCAAACTATTTATATGTTTCTCCAAAAATCCCTTTATTTAATGTGAATTTTTTTCCCCGGAGGCCTTCGGACAGTAAGTCTAAAATGAACGCCTCTTTTTTTAAAATTAGCAGTTAATTGGAATATTGTCAACTGCTTATCTCATGCTGCCATAGCAATCAAGGGGAGGCCAGCCACTTGGAGAAAACAGAGCAGTATGGAACTTGGTAAGTTAAAACCTGTGATAGTGTTTTTCATCATCATTATCATGACCGTACTAATCCAAAATAAGGCACTATCAGATAATTAATCTTTCATAGATAAAAATTTAATAAAGCAGTAGCGAGGTCACTTGACGGTAAATCTTTGCTTTATTTCTTTATCTTAATTAGAGAAATAACAATGGGTTAGGCTATAGGCAGGTAAGTGAGTCTGCTAGGGGAAAGGTGACCTTGAGGACTTGTTAACTGTTCATCTGCTCTTTAACTCACCCAAGGGTCACAAATGTTACATCCTTCAGGAATTATGCCTCACGAAATCATCAGCGCCAAACAACCTTGTTAATGACTATTTGACCCAAACAAACATGATGGAGGCCCTCTGGGTGTAGGCACTGCTGTGCCCATGCCCTGCCCTGGGGTGGCAGAAATACCAGCAAGACCAGGCACTTTAAAGAGCTCACAAACCAGCGCGAGAGGACGGAGCCTCCCTGCGCATCCCAAGAAGTCAAATGTGATCTGTTTTTAGCAGAGGTGGAACCATCCTGACAGCTAGCCCTCTCTCGTCTTCCCATCACATCTTCCCATTTCTGTCAATAGCGCCAACACCCTTCTCCTGGCCTCCCTGGCCCTGCCCCCACTAAGTGATTTGAATGGAAGCTGCTGCCAAACACAGAACACATCCCAGTCCAGGCCCCACTCTGACGCCTCCTTCCTGCCCCCGGGCTCCTTGGTGAATGAAGTTTGATCCCTGCTTCCCGGCATCCCTGCCCTTCCCACAGTTTGGCTTCAAGCCCATAAATTGCCCATATTTGCATAAATTCATTTGAAGTTTCTGGCCCTTGCAGAAAAATCCTGACGAATAAGAATGTGGCCAAGAAAGCCCAGGAGAGGGAGTGGTTATTTCCAGCGGAGGGGGCACTGGACAGGATTTCTGCAGATAGAGGTGGGAAGGGCACGCCTGGCAGCAGGTACCGCTCATGCAAAGGCCGGGCAGGGTATGGCAGATTCCGGGACCAAGGCCAGGGCTGATGCAATTGGATCTATTTGGGGAGAGAGGTGGTGACTGCAGAGGACAAGGAAAAGGAAGCACAACTTAAAAGCCAGAATAGGCCGGGCACCGTGGCTCACGCCTGTAATCTCAGCATTTTGGGAGGCCGAGGCGGGTGAATCACCTGAGGTCAGGAGTTTGAGACCAGCCTGGCCAACATGGTGAAACTCCATCTCTACTAAAAATACAAAAATTAGCTGGGTGTGGTGGTGGGCGCCTGTAATCCCAGCTACTCGGGAGGCTGAGCCAGGGGAATCGCTTGAACCTGGTGTTATAGTGAACCCCAAGTTTCTCTTCAAAGAATCAGTATGTCAGTCTGTTCAGCTCTCTTATTCTTGAATTCTCTATTTTAAAGTTTAACTTCCTTGTACTTCCAATAAACAACCTTTTCCACCAGTTCTAATCAGTAGTTCACATCTGTTCCCCTGGCCCCTGGTTCCATCCTGACTTATCCCGGACACCTGCTCCGGTCACCTTCGTTGACCTAGGTCTCCCTGGCTACCTGCTCTGACCTACCCATAACTGTCCTTCCTGCCAAAACTCCCACCCTGCACTCCAGTTCAGACCCTTACTCTCTTTAAAATAGCCAATCGGGGTTAGTCTAGCTTGTGCAGTCTAACCCTAACCAGTAGGGAAATGACACAGCAGTAGGGATGACCCCCATCAGGCATAAGTACTCCTTCCCCACTTGTCCAAGTGTGTGGCCACCATTGCTCCATCGGTGAGCCTCACCCTTCTATAGAAGTAAACTGCCTTATTGAGAGGATTTATCTTTGAATGCTATTTCTTTTGCAGCATGGAAATTTTACTTATAACACCAGGAGGATCATGCCACTGCACTCCAGCCTGGGCAACAAAGAGTGAAACTCCATCGGGAAAAAAAAAAAAAAAAACCAGAATATCTGTGACGTACTTTAAATGCAAGTGCGTTCCCAAACTCAGGGGTCAGGATTGCCATCACTTTAGCTTTCCTTGGGTAGAAATTATCCTTTGAGCAAGTGGCAATCTTAGGGCAGCATTAGAGAGCAGAATGCCATGTCCGGCTGGTTTTTCTCATTTCTGACCTCTCACTTCTCGGTATCTCTGTAAGTAGGGCTTGATTACCTGTTTCTGATTGCCAGTGTCAATAACAAGATATCTGGAAGGAATAAGCTGTTCAACATCCACTCTCCTCTGAAATACAGTATTTTGTTTGGGTTTTAATTTGCCTGTGGGTGCTGCTAACAAGTTTTAAAAGTATACTCTAGGTCTGGCCCTTGGAATATAGAAACTACACTTGAAAGCCACACACACACACATGTGCACTGCTCACACACAAACACACTCCATCCCTAAGTGTGAAGACCTCTCAGATCTCTGGAAGGAATGAATGGACTCTCCCTGTCTTTGTTAAAGCGGGGGATAAAAGTAGTGTATAATTTTTTTTTTTATTTTTCTATTTTTTTTAATATATATATTTTTTATTGCATTTTAGGTTTGGGGGTACATGTGAAGAACATGCAAGATTGTTGCATAGGTACACACATGGCAGTAGTGCATAATTTTTGAAGCCAGCTTCTGAAAATCTGAGCCTCCTATACATGGCTACAACAAAATATAGAAATGAGGAGCACACACAGGACCTCTGTGCACTATTTTTGCATCTTCCCCTAGTCTATAATTACTTGTTATAATTTAAAAAATAAAAGTTTCTAAAAATGGGGTTGTCTGCGATTAAATACACGTGGGAACTGCTGGGCACTGTGTCATTCGCTAGAGATGCACAAACCACATGACCTTTCCATAAGTTCTGAGAGGTCCTGCAGCAAAATCACAGGATTCTTTACTGGGGGTGACAACTTAGTACCCCCTTTTAAATATTTAGCTACACCCTGCATAGTCGAATTGTTTGTTTTCTCAAAGAGGTCAGTTTTTTTATTTCTTTCTTTCTTTGTTTTTTGAGACGGAGTTTCGCTCTTGTTGTCCAGGCTGGAGTGCAATGGCTTGATCTCGGCTCACCGCAACCTCCGCCTCCCAGGTTTAAGCGATTCTCCTGCCTCAGCCTCCCGAGTAGCTGAGATTACAGGCATGAGCCACAACACCCGGCTAATTTTGTATTTTTAGTAGAGACAGGGTTTCTCCATGTTGGTCAGGCTGGTCTCCAATTCCTGAGCTCAAGTGATTGGCCCGCCTCGGCCTCCCAAAGTCCTGGGATTACAGGCATGAGCCACCACGCCTGGCCAAGAGGTCAGTTTTTGAGAGACCAAAAACAAAGTCTGGAGAGGCCATGGGCAGAGATTAGGATTTATGCAAGGGTTCTGGACTGCCTCTCCCGGGAAGTATGTTTGGATCCTGCCATCCCTGTAATGTGCCGGATAGGGAACCTCCACAGACTCAGACACCTAGCATTCCTCCCCATTACAAGCAATGCTGTCTGTGAGGCCTGCAAACACTGGTCTGCACTATCCTGGAGGACACAGGGGTGACAGTGAGCCTGGCCTGGGTGCAGGACAGTGAGGAGGCCAGAATGACCAGGGCAGAGACAGCAACATGCTGGGAAAGTGACGGAAATGGGAATCAGACCAGCACTAATTGTGTACGGAGGCAGTGAGGCACTTGCAGGAATATGATAGCTGTTGGCCTTAAGAAGCCTAATTGACATCTAATTGGTTGGAAATATTGGGACAGATTAAACCAAGACACAATTAACTGTATTACAAAGGAGAATATGAATGCCTTATTAGAGCCCTTATATGACACAAGGATGCAAAGAGAGGAGTCATAATTGCTTGAGGCAGAGCTATCCTAAGAGGATCCTTGGAGGAAGTGGTGTTAAGGAGGGTCTTGAGGAACGAGTAGAATTTCAAAGGCAATGTCCATTATTATATCAGTTCAGAGTACTACCAACCGCAAGGAATGGAAACCCCAACTGGCAGGGCTCACCCAATTAAGCATTCATGCTATTTGACTATCTCATATGAAGTCTGGAAGTCAATGGAAGGATATTAAAAATAGGCTAAGAGATTAAAAGCCCAGCCAAAAGACTATGTTCTCTGCAACTCCATTTATATGCCATTATAGAAAAGGAAGGCTGGTTTTGGTGGCTCATGCCTGTAATCCCATCACTTTGGGAGGCCAAGGCAGGCAGATCACCTGAGGTTGGGAGTTCAAGACCAGCCTGACCAACATGGAGAAACCCTGTCTCTGCTAAAAATGCAAAATTAACCAGGTATGGTGGCACATGCCTGTAATCCCAGCAATTTGGGAGGCTGAGGCAGGAGAATCACTTGAACCCAGGAGGCAGAGGTTGTAGGGAGCCAAGATCACGCCATTGCACTCCAGCCTGAGCGACAAGAGCAAAACTCCTTCTCAAAAAAAAAAAAAAAAAAAAAAAATAGGAAAGAAAAGACAAAGTGATAGTAACAGATAATAGAGAGCAGTGGTTGCTAGGGCCTGGCAAGGCGTAGAAGTGGAATGACTACAAAGGGGCACAGGGGACTTTTTGGGGTGACAGAAACTGAGAAAGAAAAGAAACCTTTCATCTGAGGAACATGAGCCCCTTTAAATTGCCAGGCCCAGAGAGACATTGAAATGTGACAGCAGCCCCGTCTCATACTCCGCTTGAGCTAAGGAATCATTTCAAAACTGCCTGCTACGTGTGCTCTATCTAGACTGACACCAAGTAGCCATCAGCTAACCTAACAATGCCATATATAGTGCAACAATGCGTAGCCAATCATTAATCAATGTTATTTCTGTAAACCAATGAGAATTTTTGACAGACAACATTGGTAATTTCCCCCTTTCCTGATTCATCCTTTTTTTTTTTTTGAGATGGAGTTTCGCTCTTGTTACCCAGGCTGGAGTGCAATGGCACGATCTCGGCTCACCGCAACCTCTGCCTCCTGGGTTCAAGCAATTCTCCTGCCTCAGCCTCCCGAGTAGCTGGGACTACAGGCACGTGCCACCATGCCCAGCTAATTTTTGTATTTTTTTTTTAGTAGAGACGGGGTTTCACCATGTTGACCAGGATGGTCTCGATCTCTTGACCTCGTGATCCACCCGCCTTGGCCTCCCAAAGTGCTGGGATTACAGGCGT
>PVKV010001380.1:0-210220 GCA_004027835.1 Alouatta palliata | reverse complement strand
TTTTTTTTTTTTTTTTTTTTTTTTAGTTTTATTTTTCTTATTTATTTTTTATTTATTTATTTATTTTTTGTTCCTTTCGCTAGGAACTCAGAACCATTAGTTTGTTTATCTCCACTCAGGCTCAGGAGAAAATGGAGGCAGTGGCGAGGGTTTACAGCCCCCATTGATTTAGGTGCCTTCCAAACTTGAGGTAAAGGTAGGACCTGGGGTTATCTCCGTCAGCTTCTTGAACTTTATGCTCTAGCAGTTTCCTACTTCAGGCCTCCATACCTTTGCATATGCTGTTCCCGATACCTGGAATATTCTGATTCCTCTCTGTCTACCTGGCAAACTCCTATTCATCCCATCAATACCCAGATTAACCAGCACCTTCTCCTGAAGCTGTCCCTGACTTTGCCCTAGGCAGCAGCAATCCCTCCTTCCTCTGGATCACCTGTGCCCCTTGTAGCATCTTTCTACTATGCCCCCTTTACCGTGGGTTGTGATTACATAGAGGCTTGTCTGTCTTCCCAGTCAGATGATTAAAGGTATCAGGGCAGAGACTGTTCTTGTTTATCTCTGGACCCTTAGTCTTTATTACAGGGTCCAGGACATAGTAGGTGCTCAGGAAAGCCTGGTGGATTTTTTTTTTTTTTTTTCTTGAGACAGAGCCTTACTCTGTCGCCCAGGCTGGAGTGCAGTGGCGCGCCTGGCCACCTAGTGGAATTTAATTGCAGCCTGCTTGATTTGTGTAACTAGGTATTGTGTGTTGAGCCAGTGCTCCGTGCGGCAGCATTCTAAACACTTCTCAGACATTTAGTTCTCACAACATCCTGATGAGGTTGGGCCATTATCTCCACTTCACTGAAGAGGAAGTTCAGGCTCAGAGAGGTTAAGTAGCCAGGTCAAAGCCTCCCAGCCAGGAAATAGCATACCCAGATCCCATCTAGTGTGAAGTCCTAACTTACATATCGGTATTCCCCAAACTTGCATGAGATGATTCAAACTGGTACCTGGCTAACTTTAAAAAAATATTATTTTATTTTAATGTGTATTAGAAAAGAAATATTATATGAAACCCATGTGTTCCTGTAAATTTTTATTCTTATAATTTCACTATTCATCTTTAGTATTAAGACTGTATTTACTCATTCACTTAAACTTTCAAAATAGTTACATATTTTGGAGGCTGGGCACGGTAGCTCATGCCTGTGAACCCTGCACTTTGGGATGCCTGCACTTTGGGATGCGATCATCTGAGGTCAGGAGTTTGAGACCAGCTTTGCCAACATGACAAAACCCTGTGTCTACTAAAAATACAAAAATTAGCTGGGCACGCTTGCACGCACTTGTAGTCCCAGCTACTCGGGAGGCTGAGGCAGGAGAATTGCTTGAACCTGGGAGGTGGAGGTTGCAGTGAGCCAAGATCACGCCCCTGTACTCCAGCCTGGGCAACAGAGTGAGATTCAGTCTCAAAAAAAAAAAAAAAAGTTATATATTTATGTTCATGTGGATTAGAAAACATATGTAACTCGTGTATCAAATCATGACCTTTGGCTATGATATAATTTCCTTTTAAAAAATAAAATTAGGCCAGGTGCAGTGGCTCACACCTATAATCCCAGCATTTTGGGAGGGTGAGGCTGGAGGACTGCCTGAGCCCAGGAGTTTGGGATCAGCCTCATCAACACAGCAAAATCCTGTTCTCTACAAAAAGTAAGTAAAATAGTAAATAAAGGGCCGGGCGCGGTGACTCACGCTTGTAATCCCAGCACTTTGGGAGGCCGAGGCGGGCAGATCACCTGAGGTTAGGAGTTGGAGACCAACCTGGCCAACGTGGTGAAACCCCATCTTTAAAAAATAATAAAAATAAATAAATAAAATAATAAATAAAGTTAGCTGGTTGCCATGGGTCATGCTTGTGACCCCAGATACTTGGAAGGCTGAGGCGGGAGGATTGCTTGAGCCCACCACGCTTCAGCCTGAGCCACAGAGCAAGAACCCGAGCCTGAAAACAAAACAACAAAAACTACGCCAGTGTTACCAGAGTCAGAGGGGTGGGCCCTTGCCCAGGACCCATTGGAAGAAGTAGGGGCAGACCGAGTGGGGCCTGAACCGGGATTGAAGGCTGCCCTGGCCCCAACTTTCCTGCTACCCAACACCTGTCTGCTCTGCACCCAGCAGCTAGAGTGATCTTCTAAAATGTAAGTCAAATTCTGTTCCTCTCTAGTGAACCCTCCAAAGGCTTCCTGTTGCATTTAAAAAGGAAAATCTGGCCTGCCCACTGCTCCAACTTCATTTTTTCTCCTTCCTCCTTGGCCATGAGGCAGGAACCATGTTGGCTCATTCTCTTTCCAGATCTTCACGCAGAGGCTCATTCTCTGCCACCTCTGCAGAGAGGCTGCCTCCCCACACCAGCCTCCCAATCAGAAGTTCTTCTAAGTGTTCACAACCACTTCACCTTGTTTAATTTACATGAGCAGCACCTCTAACATCATGTAGATCTTTCTTTCCTTCTCTTTCTCTTTCTCTTTCTTTTTCTTTCTTTCTTCTTTCCTTTTTCTCTTTCTTTCTTTCTTTCCTTTCCTCTTTCTCTCTTTCTTCTTTCTTTTTCTCTTTCTGTCTCTCTCTCTTTCCCTCCCTTCCCTCCTTCCTTCTCTTCCTATGTATTTTTGTTATTCTATTAGAGCAAGTACTTTTTCTTGTCACTGCTGTGTCCTCAGAACAGTGCCTGGCACATAGTAGGTGTTCAATAGATTTCTGTGGGACACATTCATGTGTAAGTGATGCTGAGGGGCTGGGGAATGGGCTTGTGCTCCGGCTTCCACAACTGTGAGGTGAGCTTCTCCGAAAACAGCTGAGAGATGTGAAGTTCTCCAGCTGAGCAGGCCCGGCAGCTGAAACCAAAAATGCAGATGCGATTAGTCAGCCTTCGAGCCTGGTAACGCTGGCACTGAACTAACTCCCCATCCAAACACATCACAACACTGTGGGCCCCGGCGTCGCCAGGGCCCCTCGTGGCAGCTCTGGCATTTGGGAGCTGGCAGCAGCTTGGCAGGGTGGGCACTGAGGGAGGGGGCAGAGGTGGGCAAGGAATGAGGTGGGTAGAGGACCACAGATGGTGCTCCTTGGACTGGGGACAGGCGGTGTGGGAGAAACTGGAGGCTTCCGAGGACAAGGCGAACCTTAAGACAAGTAGTCTTGAAGAATGAGCTCAAAGCTGTTGAAAAATAAAAATTCCACTCATAAACCAAAGCAGACCACTCGGTTGTGAAATCAATTTCCGTGACACTTGGCATGCTTGAAAGGGGAAATTCTCTATTTTCTTTCTTGTTTTATAACAGCTTTATTGAAATATAATCACATATCGTATACTTCATCCATGCAAAATGGACAATTCCGTGGTTTTCAGTATATTCACAGTTGTGCAACCATCACCGCAATCAGTTTGAGAAGATTTTCTTCACCCCAGAAAAAAACCCCCTACCCCATCAGTGGCCACTCCCCTTCCCCCTCACCACCAGTGTAAACAACGGATAATCCAATGTCTGTCTCCACAGTTTTGTCTACTCTGGACATTTTATATACATGGAATCATACAAGATGCGACCTTTTGTGACTATTTCCTTACACATAGCTTAATGTTCTCAAGGTCAGTGATGTCATAGCACATATCAATACTGTAGTCCTTTTTAGGGCCAAATTATATTCCCTCATTGTTTGAATAAACTGCATTTTATTTATTCATTCTTTGGTTGATGGACATTTGGGTTGTTTCTTTTTGCTAATGTGAAAATGCTGTTATGAACATTTGTGAGTGTACATGTTTTTGTGTGCCTGTATATTTTCATTTCTCTTGAGTATATATCTAGTATATTTCTAGGAGTGGAAATCTATTTTCTTTTCTTTGTTTTTTTTTTTTTTTTTGAGATGGAGTCTCGCTTTGTTGCCCAGGCTGGAATGCAATGGCATGATCTTGGCTCACTGCAATCTCTGTCTCCTGGGTTCAAGTGATTCCCCTGCCACAGCCTCCCGAGTAGCCGGGATCACAGGCATGCGCCACCATGCCTGGCTAATTTTTGTATTTTTGCTAGAGATGGTGTTTCACTGTGTTGGCCAGGCTGGTCTCAAACTCCTGACCTCAACTGATCTGCCTGCCTAGGCCTTCCAAAGTGCTGGAATTACAGACGTGAGCCATCGTGCCTGGCCACTGTTTTCTTTTAAAAAGAAAAAAAATATTCCCCAAGTCAAAATACGTACAGTGTGGAGTGAATTTAAAATGTCAGTTGCAGTAGCACAAATGAACTTCACAAGTGTGGGAGCCACAGCTGTGCCTGGCACATCCTGGAAGCTCAATGAATATTTTTGAACAAATGCCCAAATGCTCACTCATTCTGTTGTCCCCAGCGAAAAGGCCCAGGAGATAGAAATGTGATAAAAATGCCACTGGAATGTAGTTGATTGTTTTGGGTTTCCTAGATGAAGATGGAGAAGCACCCCCAGCCCTAGCCCCTGCATTTAAGGAACTCAGTCTAGAGAGAAACGCAGACAAGGACACAGGAAGGACAGCAGGGACTCTTTTCTGTCCCCCTCACTTTCGGCGTTCCCTTCTTGAGCTGATGGCACTTCCCCTAAATTCTTGGTGTGGGCTGCCTCTTGTCCCCATGGGAGAAACCCCAGCAGGAAAAGAAAGCTCCATCTTCAGGAGGATATTGGCCTGTACTTGGGACACACCTGCTCCTATCTTTTGTCTGACACTGAGGACCTATTCATCTCTTTTATGGAATAAAGAGCATCTTGCCTATTGCTTTTTTGATTGTCAACATAATTCCACGTATTTTTCTTTTTTTTCTGAGATGGAGTCTCACTCTGTTGCCCAGGCTGGAGTGCAGTGGCATGATCTCAGCTCACTACAACCTCCACCTCCTAAGTTCAAGCGATTCTCCTGCCTCAGCCTCCTGAGTAGCTGGTATTATAGGTGCATGCCACCGTGCCTGGCTAATTTTTGTATCTTTAGTAGAGACAGGGTTTTGCCATGTTGGCCAGGCTGATCTCAAACTCCTGACCTCAGGTGATCCACCCACCTCGGCCTCCCAAAGTGCTGGGATTACAGGTGTGAGCCACCGCGCCTGGCCACTTCCACATATTTTCACTGTACTCCCAAGTACATCCAATCTGCACTGAGTGCCTCGGGTTCCGAGATGAACAAAGAGAGTCCCTATCCACCTGGACTTCCCAGCCTGGTGGGCATGACAGAGGGTCCACAAGCAGGCCCGAGTGCCCTTGGAGGAATCTGTTTGAAAATATACCATCCTCTATGTTTTACTGACTTATCAGACACATTCCTACATCACTTCCTGGTATGCTTTTTGTTTGTAGAGTTTTAATGTGTATCTTTATTTATTTATTTACTTTTGAGACAGAGTCTCATTCTGTTGCCCAGGCTGGAGTGCAGTGGCGCAATCTTGGTTCACTGCAACCTCCACCTCCTGGGTTTAAGCAATTCTCTTGCCTCAGCCTCCTGAGTAGCTGGGATTACAGGTGCCCGCCACCACGCCCAGCTCATTTTTTGTATTTTTAGTAGATACCGGATTTCACCATGTTGCCCAGGCTGGTCTTGAACTCCTGACTTCAAGTGATTTGTCCATCTCGGCCTCCCAAAGTGCTGGATTACAGGCATAAGCCATCGTGCCCAGCCATTTATTTTTAAAGAATACATTCGCTTGTTCATCCACAAGTTTTTATTGTGTGTCAAGTCCTCAGAGGAACACAGAGAGAAGTTAAAGTTTCCCTTGACCCTCGAGTGCCTCATATCCTAGCAAGACAGTCAGACACAGATAAATGAGAGCCCTCTCTTTGTGTTGTAATGGGGGACCCCACAAGGCATAGTACCTTTATTCTCTCTCGAATATAATTTTCTCATTCATAATTTACAAATACACAACTACATTACTTTAGTCACAGGTCTGGCATATATTCTGTTCTCATGTGGGTTATACGTAATCTTTTAATTTTCACTTTTCAATGTTACACTTGTATTTTGCATCCAAAAATGAGATATTTTATATCTTTTTACTTTATTATTGAGCTTCCTTTTAACAAAATATTATATCCTTTTTAAAAGGTACTTTTTTCTTGTGATTTTAATAGTAGTATGTTTCCAATGGAGAAAATTTAGCAAATACAGAAAAAAAACTGTAAATAAAGACCACTCATAACCTCACACCACCCAGAGACATCGACCTGTTGCCCTCTTTCCTTCTAATCTTCCTTCCAGGCCGTCTGTTATGTTATGTGTATTCTTACGAAGACACGTGTTGTCTAAGGTGGTGTTCAAGTATAATGATCTTGGTAGGGTCCAGGTGTCCTAGCAGAGGGAAGCATTTTTATTACACACCTCCCTTCCAGAGGGAGCCTCAATTTCCTCCTCTCTGGGTCACTAACTCACTCCGCAGCAGCCACTAAATGCGGGAGCCCAGGTCACTGGTCAGCCAGTGGTGGGGAGGGTTTCTGGAAGGACCCAGGAAAGGTTCTGAACCTGAGCCCAATGTTGGGGAATTTAAGCTCTTGAGCCCCACCCCTAGGAGGGTGAGGAGATGGGGAGAGCAAGGGAATTACCGTTGGGACAGCCAGTGTCCTTCCCCATCCCCCCACCCCGTCCCCTGAGGTTCTAAATAAGGGCCCTGGATCTGCTGTGTCCAGCTACAGCTGAGAATCCCTGCGGCTCGGTGTCCCCGCATCGACTGCCAGAGTCACTGGAGGGCTGGGAGTGGGAACTGGGGTGCTAAGGAGCCAAGACCCAGCACCCAACCTTTACCAGTGCCCCTGACAGCCTTGCTGAGCAAAGGAACTTCTCAGAGAATAAAAAAAAAAAAGGCCCTCGGAATGTTAAACCCAGCCTGTGAAACAGGAGTCCTGCTTCTGTCTATGGAGTGGCGGTGTAACAGTCACCATTTTTTCTCCAAGTAGGAAAGAAAGAACAACCGTGAGAGGTTTGGTGCTGACTATTCCTGCAGAACCTCCACGACAGCTGTACACAGAGAGGAGCCCTGCACATAAAACCAAGCTGGGGCAGCATCCTCCAGCACAGGCTCTCCACGCCCCACGTTCAGATGCACACGTGTGCGTGTGTGTGTGTGTGTGTGTGCACGCACGTATATGTGTGGGGAGCCAGAGGGTGGAGTGCAGAGGCTGGACACGCAGACTCGAGATCCAGACTGCCTGGGTCTGAATCCCAGCTTCTCAGCTGTGTGCCCTCGGGCAAGTGGCTGCCCCTCTCTGTGTCTCTTTGCTTCTGTGAAATAGTGGAGGGGTAAATAGTCTCTCCCTCATCATTCATGCAGCAGCGCTGGTATAGGTGTTACTCCAGTGCCCGGCACAGAGCAAAAGCTTTTAGAATGGAGGAAACTATTAGGGAAACTGAGTCAAGATTACCAGATGAAGTGACTATGACTTTAGGCAGGGGAATGGCCATGTGGACCAAGAGACTCTTCGGAGGAGGTCACATCAGAATTGTTCTGAAACTCTCCTGCCTACAAGCCTTCAGTGGCTCCTCTGCTGTCCTCTGAGCAGCCTGGAGGGGGTTTGTTGGTTGCCTCCAGGGCTTGCAAGGCTCCCTGTGAGCTGGAACCCACCCACCTCTGGGGTTTGCCTCTGTGACCCTCCTCTGTTCCCACCTTCCCCACTGCAGCTTCCATCCCTTCCTGCAAGTGAATCAGCCCCAAACCCTGGAGCTGTGTTGACGACTTTATCTCCCTCCCACCTAGGCCTGCCTCACACCTCTTCCTCCAAAATATATGCTGGCCCGGCTGCTGCCCACGCCTCCACACCCACCCCTCACGACCGCCCAGTTCTCTCCCTGCCCTGGAGTCCCTGCTCGGCTTCCACCCTTTGTCACACGGCAGCCAGAGGGGTCTTTTGAAAATATGGCTCTGAGAGTGCCGCCTCCCATCATGCCTGGGGGACAACCCCAGTGCCTTGCCAGTGCACCAACCCCCCACTGCTCAGGCCCTGCCGGCCCCTCCCCTGCCTTCGCACTCCTTGCTTTACCCATGCAGGCCTCCCGTCCTGGTCCTGCAGAGCTTGGGCCCCTGCCCCACAGGGCAAGCACCTCCCCCAGGTCTTTGCCCAAATTCACCTCCTCAGAGAGGCCTTCCCTGGATTCCCCAACTGGCTCCCATACACATAAACACACACACACACATGCACACACACATACACAAATACACATAGTAATACACACGAACACACTTACATATACATACACAGGCACAGTATACACACACAAGTCCACGTACACACAATATTCATGTCATACAGCTTACACATTAGAGAGTTGAATAATAATGTAAAGTTTATACATAAGTGATTTGTGCATTTCATACATAAAATTAAAAGAGAATATAATTTCGGGTGGAAATAAGCACTTTAAAATCTAAGGAGGTGGCCGGTGTGGTGGCTCACACCTGTAATCCCAGAACTTTGGGAGGCCGAGATGGGTGGATCACCTGGAGCAGGAGTTCAAGACCAGCCTGGCCAACAAGGTGAAACCTCGTCTCTATAAAAAATACAAAAATTGGCTGGGTGTGGTGGTAGGCACCTGTAATCCCAGCTACTCAGGAGACTGAGGCAGGAGAATCACTTAAACCTGGGAGGTGGAGGTTGCAGTGACCCAAGATCACACCACTGCACCCCAGTCTGGGCAACAGAGCAAGACTCTGTCTCAAAAAAAAAATATGCTAAGGAGGGAAGCAATAAAGAAGAGATTACGTGTATATGTTGTACACACACACACACACACACACACACACACACACACAGCCTAGCTTCCTCTTTATCTGTTTCCTTAGTTTTTTTCAAAGTGCTTATTTCCACCTGAAATTATATTTTCTGATAATTTTATTTATGAAATATATAGATCAATTATTTCTAAGCTTCACAATATTGTCTGTCTCTCTGAATGACAGCACAAATATCTGCAGGAGAAACAGAAAGAAAAAGGAAGGGAGGGAGGGAGGGAGGAAGGGAGGAAGGAAGGAAGGAAGGAAGGAAGGAAGGAAGGAAGGAAGGAAGGAAGGAAGGAAGGAAGGAAGGAAGGGTTAGAGGGTCAGATCCGGCTGGGCGGAGACAGCAAGGAGGGGAGAGGTGAGCCCGTGCGGGGTATCTGAGGGATAGCATGGTCCGGCTGGCTCAGAGAAGGCGCAGGGCATTCTGAGACATGAGGCTGGGGGATGAGTTTTGGAACAAAATGTGTGGAGCCTTAAATGCCAGAAAAGAGAGCTGTGGAACCAAGGAGCAGATCTGCGTTTTGACCCTAAACCTCTTTCCTCTCCCTGGAAGGCAAGTTAGCGTCTAGAAAGGACAGCGGATTCCTCAGGGTCCAGTCCTGTAGATCTGCTCATATTCCAACCTTCAGCCCACAGCCAGCCAGGGAGGGTGTGGGCTCGGGGAGCCGGGGCCAGGGAGGAACTTGCAGCGTAACACCCTCTGGAATGCTGTGGCTGCAATTAACTCGCTCCAGATTCACTCAGTTCCCGTCAGAACATGAAACCAGAGGGAAAAAAACCCATGAGGCCCGGATTGATCAGCACAGAACTTAGCAACAGCACAACAAGCTGTAGCAAACCCCGTCCCTGGAGCCGAGGTGCTTTCCAGCCAGGCCCAGGGGTTAGGAGCTGGGGGCTGATCTGCCGCTTCTGGCTGGCTTGTGGAGCCAGAGGCCCACCCCAAGACCTCAGGAGGTCCACCTGGCTGGCGCCAGTGGGGTGCAGCTGCGGCTCCTGCTGGACCCAGAACCACAAGGCCCCCAGGAATTCCCTTCCCCATTCCACCACATGGAGAGACTGAGAAGGGTACTGTTGGCTGGCCCTGCTCCCAGACTCAGCCACCTTGGACATCCTGGTTTGCTCTGCTGTCTGATGGGCTCACTGGCTCCGCACCCTTGCCAGGAGCCCACAAGGGAATCTGGGACTTCAGAGTTTTAGCAACATCCCAATCATCCGGGCATTTCTCAGTGACTCACAGCCTCCCATCTTCTCCATCATCACATCTGGATGGCCAGGAGCTTGGCCAGCTCCTGACCCAGTTCCTCAATCCTGCCTCCTCTCTCCCGGGCCAGCTTCACACTCACTGGGCTGGTGTGATTGTATCATAAAATATCTCAAGCATATGGAAAAGTTCAGAAAATCGTGTTTCGGCCAAACAGTCGTCACTCCTATTTAACCCTTAATGATCTGCCTGATTTATTTCAGGGGGTGATGGTGGGGTATCTCCAGGCCTGTCTGGGGAGCAAGCTGACCAGCAGAGCTAGAGAGGGACTCTGGAAGGGGTAGCGTCCTTGCGTGCATTCCTGATGCCAATGCCCATCATATCCATCAAGGTTGTCTTGTGGGTCCCTGCCAATAGGCCTGGCACCATAGTAGGTCCTCAGGGAGCAGTGGTTTTCCTGACACTGTTGCATCCCACCTCAAAGCCAATGAGGCAGGCAGGTAGCAGGCAAAGGAGAAAAGAGAAGCCCAGATTGGGGCTCAAGGTCACTCAACCAGAAAGGGGACTAGGACGATGAGCCAAAGCCTTTTAGGGAGTGGAGAGAGGACAGCCCCTCTTCCCCCCGTGCCATCCCTTCCTAGGAGTACAGGGAGGAGTACCATTGCCAGATGAGTCCTTCAGAGGGGACGCTGATCCCACTGGAGAGCAGGGCTTATGGGAGAAATGGCCTGGACTTCTCTGATGCATCCATTTGGGAGCCTGGAGGCAGAGGCTTCTCCAGGGATGGGGGGGCTCCAGGCTCATTCAGATGACCCCTCCCTCCCTCTGCAGCATCTGTAATTGGGTCTGCTTGAAACTGCTTCTCGCCCTGCCTGAGTGACAGGGAGTCAGGGCAGACTCTTCACAGCTGGGGCCCACAGGAGGAGTGGGTCTGGGAGTCCCAAGCTCACGAATGCTGACTCCCACATCTGTCTGTTTGACTCCAGAGTGGCTGACCTAGTCCGTGACGATTCAGTGCAGCTTACTAAGGACAGACCACCTGTGCCATCCTCCAAGGGCCCTGTCACAGGCACCATGTAAGAGGTAGGGCAGTGGGGGGATCCCTCTGGAACCCCAGTCCCCAGGATGGAGTCCCCGGCTACCACTTCTGAGCTGTGTGGCCCCAGGGAAGGCAGTTTCTCCTCACTGAGGCTCAGTTCTTCATCATGTATGTGCTTTGAGGATTAAGTGACCCATGTGGCACATCCCTGGCACCCCACAATGATGGCTCTTACTACAGTGGAAAGTCCGGCATGCCTGCTGCCCTCCCCTCACTGTGTTGTTATAGAACATTGGTTCTCAGTGTGGTCATGGCACCACCCGAAACAGTGCCACCCAGGAACCTGTTAGAATTGAAAATTCCCCAGCCTCACCTCAGAACAACTGAATCAGAAGCTCTGGGGTGGGGCCCAGTGCTCTGTGTTGAACGAGCCTCCTGGGGATTCAGACATGCACTCAGGTTTGGGGACCACTCCTTTAGGACATCCACTAACCACGACACTTCCCGCTTTAAACCCTTCCATGGCTCCCTATTACTTTCTGGATAAAATCGAAAGGCTCTAACCAGCATTCAAAGCCCTCCCCTGCTGGCCCTGGCTGATGGGAGGTGTCTGGCCTGTTTTCCCAGCCCCATGATAGGCTGCTGGAGGCGACTCGTGCTTCGGACCTGTTTACCTGGTGCCCAGCCGGGCTGGCAGACAGGGACGAGGGCAGGAGAAAACGATGGCACATGCTGACGGTGTGTGTGGCTCCCGGTGGCAGACCAAGGCTCATTCTATTATTGCCGTGTGAACTGGCCAAGTTGCTTTCCTGTCTGGAGCCTGGAAGGGGCAGTGTCTTTGTGTGCGTTCCTGATAGCAATGCCCATCACATCTGTCATAGATGTCTCGCAGGTCCCTGACAATAGGCCTGGCATCATAGTAGGTCCTCAGGGAGCAGTGGTTTTCCTCATACTGCTGTGTCCCACCTCAAAGCCAGCGAATCAGGCAGTGTTCTCATCCAGTGGGGATGATAACAGCGCATCTGCCTAGGTCGGCTAGGATGAAATACAGTTACTTGTGCAAAGCGCTCAGCCTGGTGCCTGGCAAACGACAGCTGCCTTAGAATACTGAGGGCCCACAATCCCTTATCTTGAGGTTGGAGGTTTCAGGATACTGAGTTGTTCAGGTTTTAAAAAGGGAAATACAGTTAACCCTTGAGCAATATGGGGGTTAGGGGTGCCTACCCCCTACACAGTCAAAATCCACCTATAACTTTGGACTTCCTCCAAAGTTAATGACTAATGGTCTGCTGCCAACTGGAAGCCACGACATAAACGGTCAATTAACACATATTTTGTGTGTTTTATGTCGTATATACCGTATCCTTACAGTAAGTAAGCCAGAGAAAAGGAAATGTTATTAAGAAAATCATAAGGAAGAGGAAATGTATTTACTGTTCATTAAGCAGAAGAAGGTCAAGATAAAAATCTTAGCCTCACCCTCTTCACGGTGAGTAGCCGGAGGAGGGAGAGGCAGAGGAGGGATTGGTCCTGCTGTCTCAGGGGTGGCAGAGGTGGAATAACATCCATGTATGAGTGGACTCAGTTCAAACCCGTGTTGTCCAAGGGTCAACTGTACGCCCTTTATCACCTAACGCACCCGATGGGGGTCTTCTCCCGTAAACACACAGACTGCTGTTTCTGCATCAAAACATGAATATGCAAAGTGAAAAAAATAAAGACTATCAATATGTAGCTTCCCATCAGTTCAGGCCATGCGAAGGCTCTTGGACTTTATCCAGAAGGCAAGAGGCAGCTATGGAAGACTCTAGAGCATGGAGGTGGCATCAGGTGGTTGCCTTACAAGAGTGGTGCCCAAGCAGAGTGTGCGTCAGAATTCCCTCGAGGGCCTGTTAAATGCAGAATCGTGGGCCCCCACAGTCATTCAGATCTCCAGGCTGCTGGTGAGGACAGCATAGTGACTCTCCTATGTTATGTATTTTACAGAACTAGTGAGGCTCAGAGAGGTGACATTATTTGTTCAAGGCCTCACAGCTTGTGAATGGTGGAGTGGGGCCTTGCCAATGAGCTTTGGGGCCAAACTTATGAACTATCTTTGGCTTTCAGAATTTTGGGATTATGGGTCAGGGATCGTGAGCCAGAATAGATGACCCTCGTGCTGGGCTCAGTGAGAAGCTGTGACAGGGAAAGAACATAGGCTTTGGGGTGCAGATTCTGGTTCTACCATTTCTCGGTTGTTTCACTCCAGCCAAGTGACATTGACTCTCTGAGCCTCAGTTTCCTTATAGGAAAGTTGGGCTTAGCAGTTGTTCTTTGGTGGGCTTGAGGGAGGAGGCGCTGAGACGAAGGGTGCTGGGAACCCCACTGGCATTGGTTGTGGGTTCTGCTTTCCTCTGGGGTTGTCAGGCTGCGCCCCAGAATTCCCCAGCCCACACCCCGACGTGCCCAGGCCTGGGCCCCAGAATGAGGAGGAGCCCTTCCAGCTCGCGTTGCCCAAATATTGCAGAGACCTGTTGGTGCCTCTCCATGGTGACGGTGCCCCAAGCTGCATGGGGGCGAGGGAGTGTCCTCTGTGTCAGGCACCTGCAGGTGCTGTCCCCATCGCTGGGACACTGCAGGAAACAGCTAGCTCGCACAGGCCAGGGCCAGCCAAGTGAACCCATAGGGGCAGCTAACTCTCAGGCACTGGCACACATGCACGTTCTTGAGAATCTGCAGATGGGTGTTGAAGCCTCTCACGCTGGGTCATGGGTAGGGGAATGTGGGGAGGGAGACAGGGAACGTACATGGGTTGAGGGCTGACTGTGTGCAGCATTCAGTCCTTTCCTCTGACAGCTCTAGGCAAGAGTTAAGTACCCAGGCCCCAGTGTCCATTTGGTTCTGGTTCAAATCCCAGCACTGCTGGTTCTTAGCTGTGGACCTGCCTGACTCAGGTGACAAAGGGCTATTTTCATCAGTGAAAAAGGGCTATTAACACCCATTTCATACAGTTGTTAGGAGGATTAGGTGGGCTAATGTGAAGCAGGTCCCGGGCCTGCTCTATAAGTGGTAGCAGTGATCATGATTCCTCTTTTGTTTGTTTTTTTTGTTTTGTTGTTGTTTTGAGACGGAGTCTTGCTCTGTCACCCAGGCTGGAGTGCAGTGGCGCTATCTTGGTTCACTGCAGCCTCCGCCTTCCAAGTTCCAGCGATTCTACTGCGTTAGCCTCCCGAGTAGCTGGGATTACAAGCACACACCACCACACCTGGCTACATTTTGTATTTTCAGTAGAGATAGGGTTTCACCATGTTTGAGGCCAGGCTGGTCTTGAACTCCTGACCTCAGGTGATCTGCCCGCCTCGGCCTCCCAAAGTGCTGGGATTACAGGTGTGGGCCACTGCTCCTGGCTGAGTCCTCTGTTTTATGCGTAGGAAAGTGAGAGGCAGGCAGGCCCACGGCATGCTGACCAGCCAGTTGTGAGGAAGCTCTATAAGCCCAAGTCCATGAGCTCCCAAGCTACACCTTCCATCTCGACCCTGGAAGCAGTCATGTTTCAAGGTCAGGGACTGACTCTGTCTCTCTCTGTCTCTTTCTCTTGAAAACCCTACTTCCAAAGTTCAATAACATTTGTCAAGCACCACAGTGAATTGGGACAGATGGGGGAGATCAAAGTTTCCAAGGTTAGAGGTCTGGGTTCAAATCCCAGCTCGGTCAATGAGCAGCTGTGTGATCTTGGGCAGATTACTTGACTCTCTGGGCCTCAGTGTCCTTTTCTATAAAAGAGTTGACGATTGTACCCCTGTAGTGGCTCAGCTCAGAACCTGGGGGACGTCCTTGACTCTTCTCTTTTTCTCACACCCAAATCTGATCCATCAGGAAGTCAAATATTCCCAGAGTCCAGTTGCGTCTTTCTCCTGGTTTATTCCCTGCTCAGAACCATTGCCTCTCACCTGGCATATTGCAGGAGTCATCGGTCTGTTCTCTTTGCTCCTGATAGCTCGTTCCTGTAGGTCCAGCCCTACGAGGTCCTTTGAGCCTCTTTCTGCTGGTGTGGAGACAAGAAACTGTAGAAATAAAAGACACAAGACACAGAGATAGAGAAAAGAGAGTTTGGGCCCAGGGGTCCACTGCCAACCAAAGCGCGGAGCCTGGTAGTGGCCCCGGGTGTCCGCACACTCCGACTTTTACTGAGTACAAAGCTAGGGGCAGGGTAGGTAGGGCGTGGCATTGGTGATCAGTGATAGGGTCAAGTACATCACGTGTCATATAGGTAGGGGCCAAGGCTTTCTAGTAGCCAACATGAGGTAAGGAGATAATGCATCAGCACTTTTCCATACTTGTTAAGAAAGAACAAAGACATTATGATTTATATTACTTTTACTGATTATCTCTTCTAAGAAGAAAGGAACCAGGTGCGGACGCGGGACATGAGAGTGGACATGGAAAGTGACCACTGAAGCACAGCATCACACAGAGACAATTAAGCCCCTGGATGTCTGTGGGGTTCCCTGACCCGCAAGAGCTTGGAGGAGCGGAGTTTTCTCCTATCTCCCCCGAGGAAGGAGATGTCTCCTTCCCTAGCTGGCTAAACATCGGGCGCTTTCCCAGCGCTGGCGCTGCCATTGCCACACAGCCGTAGCGTCCTCCAGCAGCCCTTACAGGGGCCTGACAGAGGGCTTAAAGCATGTTGCCTTAGGGTCATTCCTTTCACAGTGTCACCCCAGGTTCACACTTCCGACCTGAGAGGCATTAGTAAAAGAACTAAGATCACCTATGAATAACTAAAATCACCTATCAACAATTAAAATCACATATAAATAATTAAGATCACCTATGAATAACTGCTATGGTTTATCTCTAGTTATTTTCTTCTTCATTATTCATGTGGGAATAGGCTGAGGCTTCTGACTCCTGCCTCGGCACATATGGGGTCTCCCCCACCCCACACCCCCAGTGCTTTACAGTGGTCATCAATCAAAGCACAAACTGCAGTCTTCTTGCGGCCCGTGGCCACTCCATGCGGCCTCCCCTCACCTCCCTGCCTCGTTTCCCACCACCCCTCTCTTACTCTCTCTGCCTGGGCCACACTGGCCTCCCTTTCAGTTGCAGAGTCAAGTCCTGCCCTGACTCTTTGCACTGGCTGTTCCTTCTGCCTGGCATGCTCTTCCCCAGACATGGACTTTCACTTTTTTCACCTTTGTCAAGTCTTTGCTTCAAGCATCTTATTTGACCCCCATATTTAAAGGGCAGCTCCCATACTCCCAGGACCTCTCTGCCACCCTCCTTGTTTTATTTTTCCATGGAACTCCAATCATCACTGAATAGCTCCTAGATTTTACTTAGTGACTGCCTCCCCTTGATAAACTGGAAGCTGAAGAGGGCAGGGTTTCTGCATGCTTTGTCATCTGCTGTATCCCTGGCACCTAGAAGAGTGTGTGGCTCACAGTCACTAACGAACACATGCTGAATGAATGAATAAATGAATGAATGAATAGCACCTACCCATAGGTTTGTTGTGAGGATTGAATGAGCTCCTGAGTGGCACCTTGGCCATGTCTGGCATGTGGTCAGGGCTCAGCATGGCTTTGCCTTTGCTGCAGAGGCTTAGCAGTGCAGCTAGATGAAGGGCACACGGCGGCAGGAAAAGCCAGCTCTGCCCTGCCGGGAGGGTGTCCTGGAAGTGGCTGAACACACGCAGGCTTGTGAGGCTGTGAAAGGGCTCAGATGCCCTGGGATGCTAGGTGGCCAGGTGTGGCAGAGCAGGTATAAGGGAGGGAGGAGTGGTGGCAAATGAGGCCAGAGCTGTCACCAGCTGTGATCCTGGAATGTCAGGCTAAGGGATTTTTCTGAGGGCTGGAGGGAGACTCGGGAGAGCTTTGGAAATTTGAGGAGGATGAGAACCAGGACTTGTGCCCTTAGAGAAGGTCATAACCTTGAACTGGAACCTTTATTGCATCATGGGGAGTGGGGGGTGAGGACTGAGGGCCTGAATCCTCCCTAAAGGGGCAGTCTCCATGCCCGCCTCCATGGCCAGGAGGTACCCTTCTACTGCTCAAGAAAGTTCCCCAGTGGCAGCCTCTTTCCATCCCATGCCTAGTGTAGGGCTGGGGAGGAGGTAGTGAGCTGCCTGTCTCTGGCATGTTCCAGCAGAATTCTTGGGACACAGGGAGCACAACTGGGCAGTGGGGCTCCTCTTGGGGGCAGGTGGGACACAGATGACTCCCACTGAGGAGGACCAGTGAGGACCCCAATCAATATTTACTTCACATCCCCTCTGTCCAGCTCCCCCCCACACCCCACACTGGATCCACTGGGAGCTCCCGTCGCGGCTGTGGCTCTGAGCCGCCCTCTGCACCTGTCTGCCTAACCTTTGCCCTTTGGGTCTGGCTTCCATTGCCAGCCTCACCTCTGCTGACCTCTATTGACTGGTGACGAGGCCCATGTGCCGGCTGATTAATTGACTCCCAGTTGTAAATGACCGTGTTGTGAATTTGCTCAGCACCGATGTACGTCACAGTGGCCAAACCCCTTTGCGGGGTGATGGAGATGAAAAAGTCATCTACCTCTAAGGAGCTTGGTGGTGGCAGGGGAGGCAGAGCTGTAAAAGCTCAGCCAGCGGAGTAAATGATTCTCCATTTACCCTGCTCCCACTACCTGCAGCCCTCTTCCTTTGGTGTATAGCCTAATGTTAAACAAATTTTATTGGGAAGTTTTTCAGAAATTGCAAGAATAGCTCAATAAACACCTCTCTGTCCTCCACCAGTGGCTCTCAACCATCTGGTATACCTACTCCCCCAGGGGACATGTCTGGCGGCAATGTCTGGAGACATTTTTGGTTGATACCACTTGGGAGCACTGCTGGTGTCTTGTGGGTACAGGCCAGGGGTGCGGCTGAACACACAAGACACAGGGCCTGCTGCCTCCACAGCACAGAATTATCTGGTCCAAAATGCCAGTCGTGACAAGGTTGAGAAACTCTGCCCGAAACTGACCAATGGCTAATGTTTGACTCACGTGCTTTCTCTCTCTCTCTCTCTCTCTGTACACACACACACACACACACACACACACACACACACACACACACACACACAATCATTATTTTGCTTAACCCTTTGAGAGTAAGTTGTAGACACCGTGATCATGGCTCTTCATCTCTAAACGCTAGTACTTCAGTACCCCCCACTGCATAATCACAGTAGAAAGGTGATAAGGCAACATTGCTCCGAGATGATGATCATGTATACAGTTTCTATTCCGATGTTGCCAGCTGTCTCAGTAACACCATTGCTAGTGCTTCTTCCTCCCACCCAAACTCCAGCCCGGGATCCAGCTGACGCTCAGCCGCTGCGCCTCTTTTCCCTCCTTTAATCTGGAGCAGTTGCGTCCTCAGCTCTCTTCCTCATTCACAACGCTGATGTTGCCTGCAGAACACAGGCTCATTGTTTTGGGCATGTCCTCCAGCTCAGTTTGGGTCTGTCGGATTGTTTCCTCATGGTTAGATTCAGGTTTTGCATTTTTAGCAAGAATTACACAGCAGCGCGGCTGTGTCCTTAGCACATCATATCAAGAGGTGCACGACGTTGGATGGTCCCCACTGATCCCTTAGTTAAGCTGGTATCTGCCAGATTTCTCCACTGCTAAGGGCCACCTTTCCCTTTTGGGATCCAAAAACAATATGGAGGATGATGCTTTGAGACTGTGTATAGGTCCTGCTTATTTCCCAACAAACCTCCCTCCCTTACCCAAATCAGTTTCTACTTCTACGGAGCCAAATGATTTTCTAGCTTCACCATTCTTTAATGATTCTGACCCGTTGATCCCCCAGCATCCATTGATGATAAATGAATTAGCGTTTACTACAATAATTAACAAATGAGGATTGTATAAACCCATTTTCCCTCTTCATTTATTAGGTGACATTTTTCTGTTAGGAGAAGCTTTTCCTTCCCCCTTCCTCCCTCTTTCTCTCCTTCCTTTTTTCCCTCTTTATTTTATATTTACCAGGGTGAATTCATGGGTTCTCTTTCATTCGTTATGTTATAATCCACTGCCATCATTCTTCAATGCTCAATTGTCCACGATGAGTCAATGCCCAAATTGTTCCACGGTTGGAACAGTGGCCTCTTTAAATTGGCTCCTGCGTCCTTTCGATGTATCCCTATCATTCTTTGGTCACTTCCTTATTTCTTGGCAAAACTTGATGTTCCAGTCTCATCTTGTATCTTTCCTGTTTCAGCCTTCGATTTGTCCATTTCCCCAAACTGACCTGGTTCCTTTTGTTGAGGAAGGAGATTTAGAAACCAAGACTGGGGCTGGACTTGGTGGCTCACACCTGTAATCCCAGCACTTTGGGAGGCCAAGGCAGGCAGATCACTTGAGGTCAGAAGTTCGAGACCAGCCTGGCCAACACGGTGAAACCCTGTCTCTATTAAAAATACAAAAATTAACCAGGTGTGGTGGTGGGTTCCTGTAATCCCAGCTACTTGGGAGGCTGAGGGAGGAGAAACGTTTGACCTGGGAGGTGGAGGTTGCAGTGAGCCGAGACCGCACCATTGCACTCCAGCCCAGGTGACAGAGTGCGACTCTGTCTCAAAAAAAAAAGAAAGAAAGAAAGAAAGAAAGAAAGAAACCAAGATTGGGGTGGTAGTTGGCCTCATCGACACTGTGGTGTCACTGGGCTCAGGCTCTTTCAGCAGACAAGGTATGTTTGGATGGATTTAAGTCATGAGCTCATGCTTTTATCTCAAATTCCAGTCCAACACCACAGGCTTCTTTCTCACCTTCCCTCTTCCGTATCTGTAGCTTCCTTGGTGAAAACCTTGACTTGCCAACATTAAGATATTTGCTTGTTTGCTCAAAGCTACTATAGCCACGAAATCATTTCAGGTTCGATGAACAATAAATCTATTAAAGTTCAAGCCTTCTTTCCGGTACTATTGCCTTTAGACCAAGGGTAACATAGTCTTCATGTAGTTAAGAGGTTACATGGGTTTGTTCTCTTCCCCCCCGTCTGTGTATCACAGTGATATGATACTACTTTGCTGTACAGGTGGTTAATTTGCTTTTACTGGTGACTAATTTTAGGTTTTCTCCTATTCTTATTAATTGAATTTAATGTCTTTCTTCCTTCCTTTCTCTCTCTCTCTTTTTTTCTTTCTCTCTCTTTTTTTTTTTTTCACATGGAATTTCACTCTTGTTGCCCAGGATGAAGTGCAGTGGCGTGATCTCGGCTCACCGCAACCTCTGCCTCCCGTGTTCAAGGGATTCTCCTGCCTCAGCCTCCTGAGTAGCTGAGATTACAGGCATGTGCCATCACACTCAGCTAATTTTTTGTCTTTTTAGTACAGGGGGTTTCTCCATATTGGTCAGGCTGGTCTCAAACACCCAACCTCAGGTGATCTGCCCACCTCAGCCTCCCTAAATGCTGGGATTACAGGCCAGAGCCGCCGTGCTCGGCCTTAATGTCTTTCTTAATCCCTGTCTTTGGCTCTGCCCATCTCTATGTTGAACAATGTCCTGACCTAAACAATGCCAGGGGCTGGGGGTGCGGATGAGGGGATGAAAATGCTGGTGGTGCTGCTGGGCGCTCCCTCTGCTTTAGGCTTTCACAAACGATGGGCTGCCCACTGCTGGCTCCAGGAGAGATGATTTTATATACATTCGGCATTAAGTACGTCAGTAAATCCTGCAGTGAGACATTTGTTTTTCTCTGGCTCTCCTTTATTCTCTGATTGCTTCGAGGAAAAAGTCTCAGGTTGGAACTACTGTGGGTTTAATTCTTCTTTACCACTTGCTGATCTACCTTCATGACAACGAGACAGGGGCCCTAGCACAGAGCCTGCAGGAGGCGACCACCTTGAGATGGAGAAGATGACCTTATTTTATTTATCTATCCTTTGTTTCTTGGAGCCAGGCTGCCTGGTTTCAAATCATAATGCCGCTGCATTCCAGCTGCGACCTTGCGCAAGTTACTTAGGAGCCCCGTGCCTTGGTTTCCCCCTCTATATAACTGAGATACAATGGTACCCATCTCATAAGGTTTTTACGGGGATGAATGTGTTAATGTCAGTAACGTGCTTAGCAGAGTGCCTGGCACATGGCAAGCACTTGTTATATTCATTTTCGTGTTGATGGGAAATGATTCCAGTTTTCCATTCAGGGTGGTGATCCAACGTTTCCTTTTAAGATACATTTAGTTCAGTGAGCCAGTTAAAAACAAAGATTAAGTTTGAAAACAAGCGCTCTGCAGATTTAGCAGAAGTCATCAAAGTGCTCTGGAATGGACTGAGTTTGGGAAACAATGCTCGGACGTTCACTGAACAGGCTCCAATAGCTTTAGCTTTGCTCTAGCCTCTCATAAAGTGCTGTATAAGTATTTGACTTATTTGAAGTTTTGTAACAACTCTGGGAGGCAAGAATGATGATTGCCCCTGTTCTATAGGTGAGGGGACTGAGGCACAGAGAGATCAATTAACTGGTCCCAAATTGCACAGCTAGGAGGTAAACCTGGGCTGCCTGGCTCCAGAGTTGTGCCCTTGGCTACATGGCCAGGCAGGCCCCTTTTGCAGAGGAGAGCACTCGATGTGTCAAGGGACACCAGTGAGTCTGGGATGGATCAGGGGCTGAGCACAAGGGTGTGCCTAGCGCTGCCGAGATGGACTCCAGGGCCAGGTGCGATGCAGGCTCTTCTTGTCTCCAGAACGGCTCAGTTGGCCCTGTCGGGACAAACGTGCTCTTCCGTCTCACAAACAATAATAAATATTTATCATGTGACATTTCTCACAGACCGGACCACTGCTCCTTTGAGGAGAAATGTGGGCTAGCCTGAGAATTTCAGGAACCAAGAAAGTGGGACCCTGGGACACACCCCCGGATCCCTCCCATTGGGCTAGGCTCTTAGACTCTGTCTCCCTGAGTTTTCACAACCACTCTGTTATGGAAACACAACTCCTCCATTTTACAGAGGCCTAGAGAGGTGGAGTGACTTGCCCATGGTGACAGAAGAAGCAGGGTCAAAGTGTGAACGCAGGTGCTGGGACACTTGTTGGCTGCCTGCCCATTCCTTCTAACATCCCCAGATCTCCTTCTAAGTACCTACTCCCTCGCCCCTACCACAGCCAGCATACTCCAGGGGGACACCCCTCAACCCCAAGGAAGGCTCCGATGGGCTGGAACCAGTAAACACCTCCCGTTCTCTTGGCCACAGGCGTTGGTTCAGGGGTAGTCATGTGACCCAAAACTGTCCAATTAGAACAACTGCCCAATGGACTCCTGGATGGATACTGGAATATGTTCCCTCCTATATGGGAATGAGGAACATGTGCCACCATGAGCAGCTCCGGGTAATGCTGACTTGGGAACCTCTGAAGACGGCAGAGGTCCCTGAAATCTTCACCCAGCTCCTTAACAGCCAGCACCACTCTGAAGATTCGGCTTTGCTCACACTAGCCCACAAACCTCCTTGTCTAAGTCAGGTGGAGGCTTGGGGTTGGGTTTCCTTTCCTGCGGCTGGAAACATTCTGAAACTGCAGGACTTCTGGATTCCAAAGCTTGAGCCCTTTCCCTAGCATGAGTTGCTTCTCTGCATATCCATATTCCAAAAGTCAAACACTTCGGCACCATTTTCCTCTATGTTTTGAGCTCCAGACACCAGGTTTACAAAGGATTTTGCTGCACGACAACTTTGCATGAGGTGCGGCCCTTCCCGGCATGTTTCCTTGCTGCCCCAAGTTTAAAAATAAGACGATGCATGAAAGAACACTTAAAAGATTATAAGGTGCTCTCCGCCCGCCCTCCCTCCCCTTGGCAAATAATAACTAGCTGCTGTGTCAGGCATTACAGATACAGAGGTGAATGAGTCCCAAAGCTCATTCTCTTGGAATTCACAGTACAGTTGGGGAGGCAGACTAGTAACCAGCTAATTATCGCCTATAGTAATTGACCTGATGGCAGAGTTCAGCATAGCATGTAATTGGGGCAGAAAGGAGTAGGACTACCTTGCCCCGCCTAGGTGTAGGTGGGTGGGTCAGAGACGGTCGAAGCCAGAGCTACATCTTGAAGACAGCGTAGGAACTCCTGGGGTGAAGAAGATTGGTGAGGTGTTCCTGACAGAGGGCTCAGCCTGTGTGAAGGTGTGTGGGCTTTAGAAAGCACACACAGTGTGTGTGTTCAGGAAAGCATAAGCATGCCAGGGTGGTAGAGGGCAGGGGCAGGGAGTGGAAGGTGGAGTCACCAAGTTGGAGAAGTCTGTGGGGCAGGGGACAAAGGTGCCAGAAGGCCAAGCCAGTGTTTGGGACAGGGTCTGGCATGGCTGGGGAGCCACCGAAGAATTTCAAAAAAGAGTAGGGCATGGTCAGAATGGATTTGGGGAAGGGCACTCAGGGCACTGGGGAAATAGCTTGGAGCGGCAGGTCTGCATCTGTACCCGAGGACTCTTGAGTCTGGCCTCACAGTCCCTGTACCCAGGCCTCTGCCCCCTCCAGTGCCATTTGACCCCATCAACTCCCACCTGAGCCACCTGTGAGCCATTTTCTGGCTGGGTAGTGTTGGACAAGTCACTTCCCCTGTCAAAGCATCTCTTTCTCCATCTGGACCATGAGTAGAGTCTCACCGGCTTCAAGGACCGTGATTGGAATCTCAGTCATGGCACCACAAGTGAGAGTCCTGCATGCCTGTACAGGGCCATGCTCCTGCACGGGGTGGGTGTTTGCACCCCGTTTCTCAAACTCCTATGGCTCCTGGCTGAGTCAGAGCTTTGACGTGCTTTCCTGCCCTGATCCCAGCTTCAGAGACTACACCCTATCCCTGTCCTTTGCAAGAGATGCTCTAGGTCACGTCTTGGGGTTCACCCATCATTGCTCTATGCACATTAGATGTTGCCAGAATTTGCTGATGGCCCATCCCCAGCATTGACACCTAACCCCTTTTCCCCTCCATGGCTTCACACTGGAGGACTTATTTCCCTGGGTCACTGCTGCCATCTTTTATTCTTACCTCCTTCCTGTGTGTCAAGACGCAAACATAGGCTTAGGTCAAGTAGTCTTTCAAACATCCATCCATCCATCCATCCATCCATCCATCCATCCATCCATCCATCCATCCCATCTGTCTGTCCATCCATCCATTCATCCATCTATTCATCCATCCATCCATCCATCCTATCCATCCATCCATCCAATCTATCCATCCTGTCCATCCACCCATCCATCCACCATTCATCCTTCCACGCATCCATCATTCATCCATTTGTTCACCATCATCATCCATCCATTTGACTTCCATCCACCCACCTGTCTCTTCATTTATCTGTCTTTCCATGCATCCATCCATCCATCTTCATTGAGCCTCTTATCCGTGCACACACTGTACTCAGCTGTGGGGAGAGGGGATGAAGATGGGTCTGTGCTTGCTCTCATGTGTAGTATGCTTGTTCAGGTCAGTGTAAGTCTGTCCGTGTGGTGAAGGGCAGGGTGCAAGGTTATGGAGGTTGAGGCAGGAGGCTGGAGAGACCCACTGGGGTCAGGGCATATCCTGGTGGGGGAGATGACTATACACAAGTAGGTCTGATAACTTTAGAAGGTCCGAGTGTCATGGAAGGAGGAAACAGGATCCAGCCATCCAGGGAGAGATGGGGGGTTTGTGGGAGCGCTGGAGGTGGCATAGAGCAGGACCCCCAAGAGATGTGGAGTGGACTGGCTGACAGGTAGGCTCAGGGGCAAACTGCAGTCTGATAATTTGTGGAGCCCAAGGAAAGATGGCCTTCCACAGGGTTCCCAGGCTTCTGGGCACAGGGGGCCATCTGCCCAAATGGGGAAGACCTGGGTTCAAGTCTCAGCGCTGCCATTTCCCAACTGTGACCTTGGGCAGGTGGCCTCCCCTCTTGGACACCAGTTTCATGACCTCTAGAAGCCTTCTGATGGTGACAATATACCTAAAATAGCATAAAGCAGCCCAGCCCACTGGGGACATGACAAATACATGCCCACTCTCACTGAGCATGTTCTCTTCCTTCTTCTACCAGTGGCCCTGGGGACTTCCAGGGTCCCTGAAAACCCTGTTTTGGCTGCGGCCCCTTCTCCAGTTTCTCCACCTGTAAAATGGGACAATGCCAGTGCCTGGCACCTAGTAAGTGTTCAGTTAGCATTAGTGGTGGCTGTGGTTGCTACAGCAGTTGACTGACCCTTTAGTCTGCACCTCGCAGACCCCCTTCTGCTTCTGGCCACATCTGCCCCCACCCAACTGCTTCCTCTTGCCTCCTCCCCATGATATGTTGGGCTGCATGTCCGGTGGTCCCCTTTGTGCTGGCCCTTCCCTCTGACCACCTCCCACCTTCTCCTTACCCTGTCTCCTCCGTCCCTCTATCCCACTACCCTGCTGTCTTTTCTCCTGATGCTTGCCAGGATCTGAAAGCATTTTTTTTTCCTTTCTCTTGTTTATTTCTGTGTCCTCACGTAGTTTTGAGGTTCCAGAGGGCACAGTCTTTCAGAGGTCTTGTTCCCTGTGCATCCCCAGTTCGTCGTGCAGAGCCCAGCACACAGTAGGTGCACAGCGCCTATTTGTAAGAAGGAAGGAAGAAAGGAAGGAAGGAAGCAGGAGAGATGAAGGGAGGGGGAGAAGGGCAGTGGAGGACTATGGGGGCAGGGCAGGGTGGCTGATGAGGAGAAACCCCAGGCCTGCAGCCCCAGTGGTGGACCTGGGAACATTGTTGGGGTGTTCAGGAAGCATCTGCCGAGGGAATTAACAGAGCTGGCAACCACCCGGGGTCTGGTTTCTTCCGGATGGTGTAAAGACTTCATTCTTGATGCTCTCTTGGGAGCCAACAAGGGTTCTCCAGCGCCACCTGCCGGGAATCTGGGAAATGGCCATACCGTCCTACCAAGGCCCGCCTGCGGCCTGGACATTGGTAAATAAACGCCAACAATGACAGCAACAGGAACAGCTCCTCTTTATGAAAGAGTTACTCTGCGTCAGACAGCCTACCAGGTACTTGAAAGATATGATGTCCTAATCTCCAGACACCTTGAGATGCGGCTGGCATTATACTCATTTATTTATGCAGACCAATGAGGAAACAGACTCGGAGAAGAAGAACCGCTCAGCCCAGGCTGCACGACCGGTGAGTGGCGAGTCTGGATTCTAACTCAGGTCTCGCTGCTCCCAAAGTGCAGAGCCCCAAAGGGCTGAGCCGTGCTCTGGAGAAAGGCAGAGAGGGAACAGGAGGGTGGGCAGGGAGGGCAGGAGGCTGGGGTTGAGGGTACAGCAGCTTCCAGGAAGGCCCCCAGCGGTCACTTCCCTGCAAGGACTATGCTGTCCCGACACCTTGCTCTGAGCCCTTCTCAGGGCCCCTCCCAGCCTCCCTGGGCATGAGCTCCCTCATCCAATGTCACAGTTGGGGAAACTGAGGCACACAGGCTAGACACCCTGGAGAGGTCACTTCCCCTCTTGGATACCAGTTTCATTACCTCTAGAATCTTCTTGATGACGATAATGTACCTAAAATCTCATCGAGCAGCCCAGCCCAGCCCAGCTAGGACGTGCCAAATAAATGCTCTCTCGCCATGCGTTCTCTCCTGCTTCTCACTTTCTGCCTTCCTGGGAGTGCTGGGCAGAGGACAGCGTGACCCCCGGCCATGGCCTGGTGCTCTTGGGGATACAGGGGGTCAGCTGGCATTCACGCCGGTCTCCACAGCCTGTGTCAACTCCGTCAAGTTTAGGGGCCTGTAGGTGAGGCTGGCAGAACGGGCTGGGAGGGCCTCTGTGGAACACGTCCCATGGTGCGTGCTTACCAGGCTGAGGACCCTGTCTGCTACTGTTTGGAAGTCTGGTTACCGGAGAATGTGTTGCCGAAATCAGAAAGCCCAGCGTTCTTTTTCTGACCCTGCCACTTCTAGCTCAGCGATCTGGAGCCTCTGTCAAGGATCGTGAACTGCCTTCGTCTCTCTGAGTCTCAGATTGTCCCTCTGTAAAATGGGAGTCACAGTCCTGATCTCTTCAGGGTCACTTGAGAGTCAAGTGAAAACACGTATACAAAGCCCTGAGCACACTCTAACTGCTTGATAAATAAGATTTTGAAGGACCCGCAGACACATACTGGCCATGCCTCGACGCCTCTTCGATGCTGAGAAGCAGGTGTTGTGCCATGCCGCTGCAGAATTGGGGAAACTGAGTCACCAGCCAGGAAGTGCCTGGGCTCAGGCTTCAGCCTGAGTCACAGCCCTAGTGCTGGGAAACCTGCTCGAAGCCACCTCCAGACATGCTTTGTGCCTCTGTCTGCGGGTGTCCTCTCCTCCCTGCCCCTCTTGCTCCCTGCCCCCCCAGCCAGGGGGATGGTGGCCAGAGCATACCACAGCCGGGGCAGCTTCATCCTAGGGATGAAGCACACAGTAGGAGCTTACTACACAACTGATGAGCAGCTGATGCTCTGAGATACACAATTTTGATCCCGCTTTACAGGTGAGAAATTTTGAAGGACGTGTTGATTTGCCTAAGGCCACACAGTTATGCTGGGGAAGGACCCTGAGCTTGGCCCTCATCGTGACCATCAGAGAAAGCTCTGGGTGTCTGAACTCCCTCTGGGCTGCCTATCCAGGGTCACTCTCCCAGCTCAGGCCTGGGATCAAACGCGGCTCAGCAGGAAGCCCTTCCCATCCCACTTCCCCAGAACTAGGACACGCTTTGACGTCAACACGTCCACATTCCTGCCCTCCAGCCCCGGGGCGGGGGCACTGAATTTCCTCCCTCCAGCATTGGCATCACAAACAGGAAGCTGGGTCATGTGTACAGGGCCAGGCCCAAGGCTTTGGAGGAGGAGGGGGCTGGTGTCCAATCCGGGCATCAGTTCCCTCCCTGCGGGGCCCAGGAGTGGAGGGAGTCCTGTCACACTGTGCCCCCGGGTCCGTGCTTTCCTAAAGCAGCCTACAAAGGGCCTTCAAGGACTACTCTTTTCAGCTGGCTCCACCAGTCGGGGCCAGTCTCAGTGATTGACAGTGCCGGCTACCACGGATGGGGCCCTTCAGGCGAGGACTTGACAGGAGTCCTCTCATCTGATGCTCCTGAACAATCCCCTTATCTTTCCTTTGACAGATGAGGCCACTGGGGCACTGGCAGGTTATGTCAGTTGTACAAAGTCCTGCAGCCGTGGGGATGGGGAAGGGTGGGAATTTGGACCCAGGCGGTCTAGCCCAGAGCTGGTGCCTGGAGCCCAACAGGGACAGCCTCCTCATCCGCTCAGCCCCTCAGGTGTAATGTTGGAACTTGCAAATCTGATGATCTTGCCAGCCTGGGGTAATGCTTTTGCCCCAGGGACAAAATCCGTGCTCTGAGGATGGCATTCATTGCTCGTGATCTGTTGCTGGTCCCAGGCCCCAAGCCCCATTTCCTGCTCTGAAAGTCCCAAGCCACCCCCGATTCTCTAAACCACCTTCATTTTTTTTCGTAATGACCATATTCTATTCGGGAGAAGTCCACGGATCAAAGGGACAGGGTTGGTACTGGGTCACAGATGTGTTGAAATCCACACCTGGGTCTGGCTGAACTTCAGAGCCTGCAGTTCTTCAGTGTTAGTCTGCAGAGGAATGGCTGGGGACGGGTTCGGATGGCAGCTGTCCAGGCCCACTCTGTGGGAGGCAGAGGAGGGTGCTGGGAACCCGCATGGCCAGTGTTCGCCAACCTTCTGTGGCCCTCGGGCTGTCTGTTGGGCTTTGAGTGGGGACGGAAGCTGCAAGATATCTCCTGGGGCTTTTCCACCTGGTGTACCTTGCTCACCCAGGGAGCCCTTGTCAGCCTGGGACACTGGCCTCACCTCCCATGGAGGAGCCTGACCTGTCACTCCCCTCCCTCAGGGTCCTCCAGGTGTGTTGCCCAGGCCTGAGAAAGGGCTGGTGCAGACCAGAGGCTCTCACACTTGACTGCACATCAGAATATTCTGGAGCGCTTTCAGCCACAGGTCGCTGGGCTCAAAACCTGGAGGTCTGGGTGGACAGGTGCCCCTGCTGGTTGGGGACCGCACTGTGAGAACCACTGATGACGCAGCCAGATACAGGGGCAGCTAGTAGGCAGGCAAGGGGTGGGAAGGCGTCACCAAGCTCCACTGGGTACAGCTGTGCCTTAGTTTCCCCATCTGCAGACATGGAGAACAGCAATGCCTACCTGCCTCTCGGAGCTGCCAGGATTGAAGGCATGCGAGAGTAAGGGGCCAGTATTTGTTTTTCTTTCCCACTTAGAAGTCCCCTTTCAGGCTGGCTCCATCCATGAATGTTTGCTGTGCAAACGCATCTATTCCTCTTCCAGGCTGTTGGGCTCAGTTCCTACGGAGGGGGGCAGCAAGGATTTCTGCTATCACCCTGAGGGCAGAATGTCTGCTGGTCACAACTGAGAAGCTGCTGGGAAGGCGTCAAACCAGGCCTTAGTCTCTATTTACCCACAGTGCTTTACAGGGAGGCCACGGCGTCTACCCGCTGGGCGCCCAGCCCCTTTCCCTGGCTGGGGGAACCGCTCCCTGGAGTCCACGTGGCTGTCCCGAGCATCTGGCTGGCGATTTCCCGGGTTTTGGCGCCCTCTGGCGGTCAGAAAATAAAGGAACAAAGGCGAGGAAGGCAGAGCGTCTGACCCCAGGACTTTGCAGCCCCCCATCTGCGGGGGTGCATTCATTTCTTTAGTCATCCATCCAGTCCACAAACATTTTTTGAGTGCCCACTGAGTCCTTGCCACTGGAATAGGCATCGGGGGCACATTGGACAATGCTAGACACGATGGGTGCTCTGCCCACATTCACAGTGCATCAGGGAACATATTCACGAGCCTGCACAGATGTATTAACACATTCTGTGTTAGAAATGCGTGGAGGAAAAATTCAGGGTGCACGAGAGCGTATGTCCGAGGGACTGCCCGTGACCCAGGCAGCCAAGGCCCCTGGGGGAGAGGCTTGATTGGAAGTTATGAGCAGGGAGTGGGAGTGAAGTCAGGAGCCAAGTTTTCCTAGAGCACGCAGCATGTGCAAAGGCCCTGGGCAGGGAGGAAGTCTGGTGAGTGTGAAAGCCAGAGACGTCGGATGGGAGGCGCAGCTGTGGGAGAAGGGCTGGGAGGTGGACTGGCCTGATTTCACAGGCCCTTCTCAGCCGCAGTGAGGAGATTCAGTTATCTCCTTGGTGCATTGGGTGGTGCGTGGTTAAGGGGGTGGTCTCTGGCCCCAGCCTGCTTGGGTTTGAGTCTTGTTTTTGCCTTGGTCAGCTGGGGGATTTTGGGCAAATTGCTTAAGCTCTCTGTGCCTGCTTTCTTGCTTGAATATGGGGATGTTAACAGGGGTCCCTTCACAGGGCTTCTGTTATGATGATGGATCTGCATGTAACATGCCTGGAATGGTGCAGCGCTCTTGGCAGTGCTCAGTGAGGGCTGGAAGATTTGTTATTATTATTTTTTTATTTTTTGAGACGGAGTCTCGCTCTGTTGCCCAGGCTCGAGTGCAGTGGTGTGATCTAGGCTCACTGCAACCTTCACCTCCCGGGTTCAAGTGATTCTCCTGCCTCAGTTTCCTGAGTAGCTGGGACTACAGATGTGCACCACCACGAAGGGCTAATTTTGCATTTTTAGTGGAGACAGGGTTTCACAATGTTGGCCAGGCTGGTTTGAAACTCCTGATCTCAGGTGACCCACCCGCCTCAGCATCCCAAAGTGCTAGGATTACAGGCGTGAGCCCCCACGCCTGGCCAATTTGTTTTTGTTGCTGTTATTTTTATTGGAGGGGTCTTTGCTGGGGGTGACAGGGTGAGAATCCTAATGGCAGGAGGACTCCAGCCTCTGCATGAGACAGCTTAAAGTGGTGTGGGAGCAGGGAGATCTGTGATGGAGTTGCTGCAGCCTCCTGAGGGGAGATGGAGGCCTTGTGGACGAGGATTCTGGTGGGCAGTAGAGAGCACATTCCAGATATAATTAGGAGGTAAAACCAGTGGCACTCAGCTGATTGATGGGATGTGGGGAAGGGAGGTTTAGGGAGAGACAGGGTCTGACACGACTCCACAAACCAGGACGTCTCAGAGGTGCTGGGATGGAGGGTTGGTTGGCAGTTACTAGGTGGTGGCTTGGAGGAGCTGTCCAGCGGCTGCAGGGTACAGTGCTCTGGAGAGTGGCCCAGAGGAGAAAGGGATTATGGAGTCACCTGGGTTATTAAAGGTGCAGGGGAGGCCGGGCGCGGTGGCTCAATTCTGTAATCCCAGCACTTTGGGAGGCCGAGGCCAGTGGATCACAAAGTCAGGAGTTCAAGACCAGCCTGGCCAATATGGTGAAACTCTGTCTCTACTAAAAATACAAAAATTAGCCGGCCATGGTGGCGGGCACCTGTAATCCCAGCTACTTGGGAGACTGAGGCAGAGAACTGATTGAACCAGAGAGGTGGAGGTTGTAGTGAGCCGAAATCACACCACTGCACTCCAGCCTGGGTGACAGAGCAAGAATCCATCTCAAAAAAAAAAAAAAAAAAAAAAAAAAAAAAAAAAAAAAAAAAAAAAAAAAAAAAAAAAAAAAAAAAAAAAAAACCACCAAAAAATGCTGCAGGGAAGGATGCCGCTGTGAGAAAGTGTATGGGAGTGGAGGAGGCAAGGGCTGATCCTGATCCCACCTGCGATGGATGGGCCAGAAAGGACCCCGAAAAGTAGATTTTAAGACAAGCATTAGTAAGGATAGAGACATTTCATAAGGATAAACATTGTAGTGTACTATCAAGCTATAACAATTCTAAGCATTTATGTTCTTCATGCCATAACCCCAAAATATATCAAGGAAAAGTCGACAGAACTAAAGGAAGACATAGTCCATCCACAGTTACAGGGAAGGGCTTTTAACACAACTGAAGCAGACAACAAATAAAGAAAATAGATTTCAACCACATGATAAACAAACTTGACCTAATTCACGTATTTCAAACACCACACTCCACAATGTCAGAACGCCCATTGTTCTCAAGTGCACGCAGAGCGTTTGTGAAGATTTACCATGTGCCCTGGCAAAAACAAACTTCAAAAGATCAAACTAATCCAGAGTATGTTATCCAAGCATAGTAGAATTATGTTAGAAGCCAACAGCCAAAAGATAATTAGAAAATCCCCAACTACTTAGAAATTAAGCAACGCAATTCTAAATAATCTGGGTCAAAGAAGAACTCAAGGGAAAAGAGGAAATATTAATAACTGGAACTAAATAAAAATGGAAGTAAAAACTACATAAAAATGGAAATACAACATATGAAAGGGTATGAGATAGATGTATTAGATTACAGATTAGATCACAGATCAAAAAGGAATGCAAGTTGAAACAAAATTATTGAATATCTGTAAGATCTTATTTTTCTCCACAGAGGGCAGACCACCTTAATCTCCTTAATCTAAAGAGGGATTGAGATGGCACCAGGGTGGGCTTTCATCCTTTTGAGGACTGACCTATTTTTTTCTTTTCTTTTCTTTTTTTTTTTTTTTTTTTTTGAGACGGAGTCTTGCTCTGTTGCCCAGGCTAGAGTGCAGTGGTGCTATCTCGGCTCACTGCAACCTCAAACTCCCGGGTTCAAGCGATTCTCCTGCCTCAGCTTCCTGAGTAGCTGGGATTACAGGCGTTCGCTACCATGCCCGGTTAATTTTTTTGTACTTTTAGTAGACACTGGGTTTTACCCTGTTGGCCAGGCTGGTCGCTAACTCCTGATCTCAAGTGATCCACCTGCCTCGGCCTCCCAAAGTGTAGGGATTACAGGCATGAGCCACCGTGCCCAGCCAGTCTGACCTATTTCTAATTTCCCCTTATTTCTAGGCAATTTCCCTTTGGGAGGGATCTCAACTGAAAACCCAGGGTGTTCACGCGTTCCCCTCAGCCTGTGGCCAGCCCTGAAATCGCGTCTTGTCCCTCTGTCCTTATGAGCCCCATGGAAGCTCTGCTTATCTTAGCCTTACCACTGCTACTTGCTGCTGGGCTGCTGTTTCTGAACAGGCAGCTGCTCTCAGGGAAAGGCAGCCCCACATGCTGGCCCCGCAAGGCCTGTCTGCCTGGGTGCTTCACTGATGTTTTTATATAGATTAAAAAATATTTCGTCCAAGGGAATGGTGCCTCACACCTGTAATCCCAGCACTTTGGGAGGCCAAGGCAGACAGATCACTTGAGGTCAGGAGTTTGAGACCAGCTTGACCACCATGGTGAAACCCCGTCTCTACTGAAAATACAAAATCCAGCCAGACGTGGTGGCCGGTGCCCGTAATCCCAGCTACTTGGGAGGCTGAGGCAGGAGAATTGCTTGAACCTGGGAGGCGGAGGTTGCAGTGAGCAGAGATAGGGCCACTGCACTCCAGCCTGGCGACAGAGCGAGACTCCGTCTCAAAAAAATTTTTTTAAAAATATTTTGTCCAGGTTCTCTAGTTGTTCTAAGTGGGAGGACTGATCTGAAATGAGTTACTACACCACCCACCGTAAAGTAGAAATCTTCGTGTAGCAAACTTCCTGCAACATGGAAAGTAGATAATATAGAAAACAATAAATGTTTACAAGGAATCAAAAAGAAAGCTTGAAAAAATAATGGAGATAGCTATTATGTATCTGGTTGGGAGAATTTCATATTTGAAAGATATAAATTCTCAACATTACCTTAGGGTGTTTATGTGACTTAAATATAAAGAATAATAGGATTTGGGGAATAGGAAAATGCACAATTTCCCCATTGGACTAGAAAGTCAAATAATAAACTGGGAGGAATATTTTTAACATATATGGCCAACAAAGGATTTCGTTTCTACCAGCACTCTTACTAACCAATAACACTTTGCTTCAAAATCAGCAAAAGACAAGGAAAGGCAATTCACAGGACGATAGCCAATACTCAAATAGTGAAGTGCTTATGCTTGCTAATAATCAAATAACAGTATTTTGCAAGAGCAATGAGATGCCATATATCTAAAGTATCTAACTAATCAGAGATGAACAATAAATAATGCCCAGAATTGGTGAGATTCACGAGAAGTGGCTACTGGCACATTGCTGGTTTACCTGTAACTTGTCTCAGTCCTTTGGGGGAGCATTTCGGCAGCATAGGTTTATCGTCTTAGACTTCTGCCTACCTTTTACCTAACAGTTCCTATTCAAAGAATTTATCCCATGGAAGCAATTGTGGGATGAGCCAAAAGATAGCTTCGGGACGCGTGCTGTTGGTAACTGAACATTTCTGCATACAATGAAAATGTGTATTATATTAGTAGGAGAATGCTGACTTAATAATGCAGCACCCAATCAATGGACTATTGTGCAACTCTGTTTTTTTTTTTTTCCCGAGACAGACTTTTGCTCTTGTTGCCCAGGCTGGGGCCGTAACCTCCGCCTCCCAGATTCAAGCGATTCTCCTGCCTCAGCCTCCTGAGTAGCTGGAATTACAGGCATGCGCCACTATGCCTGGCTGATTTTTGTATTTTTAGTAAAGACAGGGTTTTTCCATGTTGGTCAGGCTGGTCTAGAACTTCTAACCTCAGGTGATCCACCCGCCTCAGCCTCCCAAAGTGCTGGGATTACAAGTATAAGCCACCACGCCCAGCCATTTTTTTTTTTTTTTTTTTTTTTTGGGTCAGGGTCTCATTTTGTTGCCCAGCCTGGAGTGATCTCGTCTCACTGTGTCCTCGGGATCCTCCCATCTCAGCCTTCTGAGTGGCTGGGACTACAGGCATGAGTTATTGCACCTGGCTGCAATTCTTAAAATTAATGATGAAAACCTACAGTGCAATCGAGAAAATGCCAATACCTCAGGTGAAAGAAACCTGGAGAAGCAGCTGCCCCAGAGCCGCTGCTCAGCTGAAGAGGACTCAGGAGTACACAGGAGTTGAGGAGGTGACAGGACTCCCTGGGACCCCAGACGACCCCAGCCCACCTGTCAGCCTTCAAGGCCTTCCAGCAGCTTTAGGACTTTCCCCTGCACTGATCTGTCAGCCAACTCTGTCCTATCCATCTGCCTCTCTCTCTCTCCTGTCTCTTCCTCTCTCTTGTGTTTGCACTCACACCACACACTCGAATCCACACTCACTCATCCACACTGACACCCACCCACACATTCACCCTCACACTCTCACATGCCTACATTCATGTACTAACACTGTTACACGTCCACACCCCCACACTCACAGACACATTCGCAGTTGCTTGCACACACATGCACATTCCCACACCCTCAGCTCAAACTCACACATACCGCCATGTCCTTATCTCCATGCTCACACACATTCGCCCTCAGGTGCTCAGCCCACACCCAGCCCATACTTTCCTGCCTGTGCCTCCCGTGCCCTCTGAGCTCAGCAGGCCCTCATGCCACTCCTCTGAGCAGCATCATCTCCATCCCCTATCCCACCTGGAATGGGCTGGCCCCATGACAGGTGCCCTGGGTGTCTCAGGTGGAAGGCGTTTCCCATGCCGGGGCCCTGGGAACTGGATCGGATATGCAGATCCCTGGCTCCTTCCTCTCCTGTGGGAGCCATAGATGGCTGGCTGTGCTGCTCTCTCCTGAGTCACTGGTGCCATCTGCCAGCCTTGTGCCCCTGCCCCGCCCCCCCAGTTACAGAAGACTTGAGCTCACTGGGAGATGGGAGGACTTTAACCCACATGGCAGTGACCCACCCAAGTCCCCAGGCCTCACAGTTTCACCCTTTCCCCACCTCCAGTGACCTGCTCCTCCGCTCAGCCACCTGCCCCCATCAAACCATTCTCTGCCATTCTCAGAAGGAGACTCATCTTTGATGTCTCAAGTCTAGGTCCCAGCTCTTGGCCACCACTTTCCACCCCTCAGGTCACTTGCTCAGGATTCCTCAATGTCCCCTACCTGGTCCTCACCCTCCAGTCAACTGGCCTTACCCTCTTCTTACTGTCCATCCTGCCTGGCGGCCATCATTTCCCGAATTCCCTAGCTCAGATCCTGGGGTCTGCCGCCCACAAAAGCCCCAAGGCCCAGTACCATCACATTGGGAGTTTGGGCTTCAGCATATGAATTTGGGAGGGAAGGAGACACAAATACCACTGCCAAGCTGACTGAGTTCACTTTCAATTCAGTTTTATGATTCCCAAATGGTCTCTCATTGCCCTGCAGTCCTACCATGGTTCTCTGGAAGGTTTTCTGCCCTGTTCCTGAGAGGATGGTTTTCCCTTGTCTGTACTCTCAGAAGCCCTTCTTCTCCCCCACTCTCAGATGAGGCTTCCACTCATTTATCACAGACCAATAGAAGGTCTTCCAGGGACAAGTCACACATGCCCACCACCAAACCTACCTCCTTCCTGCATCTTCTCTCTGCCTACCATACAGCGGCAAATGTTCTTCTCCCCACCACAGCCACCACAGCTTTGGGGCTGTGGATCCCCTCCTGCTTTCTTGGAAGACTCGCTTGTTTGGTTTTTCCTACCTTCCACATCAGCAATGCCTTCTTTAGGCGATCCTCCTCAGCGCACATGCTAGGGCAAGGGCCGGCAAACTACAGCTCATGGGCCAAATCTGGCCCATCAATTGTGTTTTTAAATAAAGTTTTATTAGAACACAGTCCCACCCATTTGCTTAGGAATTGTCTGTGGCTGCTATCAAACTACAATGATGGAATTGCACAGTGTGCCAGTAACCATATGGTTTGCAGAGCTGAAAAACTTTACCATCTGTCTCTTACAGAACAAGTTTATTAACTTTTGTGCTAGAACAATGGTTCTTAGTTGTGATTCAGCATTGCTCATGAGGAGGGCTTTGGAAAATGGGGTGCGGCTTTTACTTATTTATTGTTTTATTTTATTCATTTTTTTTTGAGACGGGATCTCACTTGGTCACCCAGGCTGTAGTGCAGTGTGTGATCACAGCTCACTGCAGCCTCAATCTCCCAGGCTCAAGCAATCCTCTCCCCTCAGCCTCCTGAGCAGCTGGGACCACAGGAGTGCACCACCATGCCCAGCTAGTTTTTATTCTATTTTATTTTATTTTATTTTATTTTTTGAGACAGAATCTCACTCTGTCTCCCAGGCTGGAGTACAGTGGTGTGATCTTGGCTCACTGCAACCTCCATCTCTCAGGTTCAGGAGATTCTCCTGCTTTAGCCTCCCAGAAGCTGGAATTGTAGGTGTACACCACCACGACTGAGTAATTTTTTGAATTTTTCGTAGAGACGGGGTTTTGCCATATTGGCCAGGCTGGTCTCAAACTTGTGACCTCAGGTGATCCAGCTGCCTTGACCTCCCAAAGTGCTGGGATTACAGGCATGAGCCACCATGCCTGGCCTATTTTTTTTTTTTTTTTTAGAAATGGGGTCTCACTATATTGCCTAGGCTGGCCTCAAACTCCTGGCCTCAAGTGATCTCACCTTGGCCTCCCACAGTACTGGGATTACAAGTGTGAACCACTGAGCCTGGCACTGCAATAGCTCTTGTCAAGCTGCCAGGACCTTAATATTGTGAATCCAAAGGCCACTTCTCTGTTCCCATCACAGCACATCTTTCAGCAGTGTCTTCACTGTTGACTTCTCTCTCCTTGAGAAACTCTTCCCACAGCACAGGGCCACCACGCTGGCCTGATTTTCCCATCCCCTGCACAGTTCAGTATCCTTTGCTAGCTGCTCTTTCTCTACCTGATCTCAGAATCTTGGGGATCCTCAAGTACAGTCCTGAGCTCCCGTCTTCTCTCCACACATGCTCTCTCCAATGGATCTCATACCATTTGTGATTTTCAGCACCATCAATGTGCTTTTGACCCCCAATACTTAGGTCTTGAATCTAGACCTTCCCTCCAGCTCTAACTCATAGTCTAGCTGCCTACACAACCCCTCCCTTAAATGTCTCACAGGCATCCCACCATGAATGTATCCCAAACATAACGTATGGGTCTTCCTGTAAAGCTTGCCCTCCCACCCCCCACCTCAAGTCCCCTGGTACCACCATCCACACAGGTGCTTAAGTCGGAAATGTAGGGTTCATCCTTCTTCACCTCCTCCCAACTGCCATTCAACCTGCCAGCACATTCTGTAACCGCCCAAGGCGTTTGCCTTTCCCACTGCCTGGACAGAGCCAATTTATCAAGACAGGGGAATTGCGATAGAGAAAGAGTAATCTGCACAGAGCTGGCTGTGTAGGAGACTGGAGTTTTATTATTACTCAAACCAGTCTCTCTGAAAACTTGGGGGTCAGAGTTTTTAAGGATAAATTGGTGGGTAGGAGGCCAGTGAATTGGGAGTGCTGATTGGTTGGCTCGGGGATAAACTCATAGGCAGTTGAAGCTGTTCTCTTCTGCTGAGTCAGTTCCTGGATGAGAGCCACAGAACGTGTTGGCAGGTCCAGCTGGGGCCATCTCATTGTTAGATATGCAAAAACCTGAAAAGACGTCTCCAAAGGCCGATCTTAGGTTCACAATAGTGATGTTACCTTCAAGAGTAGTTGGGGAAGTTGCAGATCTTATGACCTCCAGGATAATGGCTGGTAGTATCAGAATTCCAGCCCCTCTCATGTTGACTTGGTGGCTGGAGACCTTTCGTTTGTTTTACAAGAACAGTTTAGCCTTTTGGGAAGGCCTATTATGCAAACTGTACATTAAATTCCTTCCCAAAGTGAGCTCCGCCTATGCCCAGGAATGAACAAGGACAGTTTAGAGGTCAGAAGCAAGATGGGGATGGGGTCAGTTAGGTCTGATATCTTTGACTGTCATCATTTTCTCGGTTATGATTTTTGCACAGGCAGTGTCAATTCTGTTTTCTCTGCCCCCAAAACACATCCTCCCTGCTATGGTCTGAATGCTTGTATCACCCCCAAATTCAAGTTTAAATTCTAGCCGACTGCTCAGCATGTAATGGTGTTAGGAGATGGGACGTTTGGGAGGTGATTAGGTCATGAGCATAAGCCCTTGTGCATACAATTAGTGCCTTTAAAAAAGAGTCTCCAGAGAGATTCCTTGCCCCTTCCACCATGTGTGGACTCAGCGAGAAGTCGCTGTCTGCGAGAAAGTGGTCCTCCCCAGACACAGAATCTGCTGGCACCTTGATCTTGGACTTCCCACCCTTCAGAACTGTAAGAAATCAGTGCCTGCTGTGGATAAGCTGCCCAGCCTATGGTATTCCATCATAGCAGCCCGGATGGGTAAGATGCACCTCCATCCAGGTGTATCTATTGGCTTCACAGCGCCTGAGTGCAGACCACTGCCATCTCTGTACTGGGCCACGGCACTAGCCCAGCGCATCTCTCTGCTTGGCCTCCCCTATCCCAAGGTCATTATCCCAGGCTTTTTCAAAGGTAGATTGAGCACCTACCATATGCCACTTGCTGGGAATAAGAAGTGAGGGAGAGGCTGGCACCGTGGCTCATGCTTGTAATCCCACCACTTTGGGAGGCTGAGGCAGGTGGATCACAAGCTCAGAAGTTTGAGACTAGCCTGGCCAATATGGTGAAAAGCCGTCTCTTCTAAAAAATGCAAAAATTAGCCAGGCTTAGTGGCACGAGCCTGTAGTCCCAGCTACTCAGGAGGCTGAGGCAGAAGAATCGCTGGAACCTGGGAGGTGGAGGTTGCAGTGAGCCAAGATTGTGCCACTGTGCTCCAGCCTGGGCAACAGAAAGAGACTCCATCTCAAAAAAAAAAAAAAAAAAAGAAGTGAAGGAGAGAGGGATCTCCCTGCCCTCCATCATCCTCTCCATAATGAGGGGAAACTAAGCTGACAAAATGTGATAACTGCTCCCAAGAATAGAAACAGAGTGGCTGCGTGCAGTGGCTCAAGCCTGTAATCCCAGCACTTTGGGAGGCTGAAGTGGGAGGCCCGCTTGAGACCAGGAAGTCAAGGCTGCAGTGAGTCCTGTTCATGCCACTGCACTTTAGCCTGGACACCAGAGCAAGATCTTATCTCAAAAATGACACAAAACAAACAAACGAAAGAAGCAGGTGCTGAGACAAAGGTCTCCACAGCGTGGTTACAAAGCGTCCTTCTGAGCAAGTCATATTTCAGTAGAGATTTTATGCAGATCACACAAGGCCCTGCAGGCGCTGGTAAAGAGCTTACGTTTGATATGAGAATCTTCAAGGGATTTTAAGCAGAGGAGTAATAGAATCTGGTTTTATGTTTTAAGAAAATCCTGGTTAGGTGCAGTGGCTCACGCCTATAATGCCAGCACTTTCGGAGGCTGAGGCAGGCAGATCATCTGAGATCAGGAGTTTGAGACCAGCCTGGCCAACATGGGAAAACCCCGTCTCTACTAAAAATAGAAAAATTAGCCAGTTGTGGTGGCAGGCACCTGTAGTCCCAGCTACTCGGGAGGCTGAGGCAGGAGAATCGCTTGAGCCTGGGAGGCAGAGGTTGCAGTGAGCCGAGATCATGCCACTTCATTCCAGCCTGGGTGACAGAGAGAGACTCTGTCTCAAAAAAAAAGAAAGGAAGAAAGGAAGATAAGAAAGAAGGAAGGAAGGAAGGAAAAAAGGAAGGAAGGAAAAAAGGAAGGAAGGAAGAAAGAAAGAAAGAGAAAGAAAGAGAGAGAAAGAAAGGGAAAGAAAGAGAGAGAAAGAAAGAAAGAGAAAAAATCCCTCCTGTAGTTGTGTGGGTGGGGTGGGGTCCAGTGGAGGTGTGGGGCACTGATGGGCAGGGCCACGTGCACAGCTCTTGGCAAAGGGAATGAGGTCAGCCTGTGCGATCCACAGGGATGGGGTGGGGTAAGGTGGGGTGGGGTAGGGTGGTACCCCTGAGGAAGACTGAGGTGCTATTTCCAAAAAGCTGAGCAGGAGAAAAATAACAGCTGTCCACTTCAGGGACCAGGGTGATGTATCTAAAAGGAAATATTACGCAAATGAAGTTAGAAAATAAAGGACCATCTACACTTGGGGTGCATGGGCTCTGTACATGTTTACTGACTGAAGAGCTGACCCAGGTGTAAACCAGGGAGGGCTGTGAACGCCAGGCAAATGGAAATCTCTCTTCCCTCTGATTCAGGAGGAGACAGAGGAAGAGTCAGGAACTGTCTGCTGTGGTTTCTAGAGGATGTGGCATTTGTAAAGCTGTGGTCCACGTCCGTGTGAGAAAAGTCCTATGAACACAAACCCAGCCGTGTCCATAGAGTGCCATTTCTCTACTGTAATTCTCAGTCACCATCGACAGGACTGACACCCTAGCTTCATCTCCCACCTACTGTCTTTTCCAAATGCCGTGAAACCGTCCCTGCAGCCCTAGCAGGCGTGTCTCTTGCACTTCTCCCCTTCTGTCTTTCCTCCCCAGAACCCTCCGAAAAAGTGGAGAGAGGAGAAGTGGAACAAACCAAGCCAGCAGGACAGAGGCAAGAAAGGGTCACACGAGCCGGGTGGAAGAAACGTCGTAGTGCGTGGCCTGACGCCGATGTCTGCTGCTGTCAGAAAGAACTCCCTCAGGATACCTTTCCCAAGTCCTGTCTTCCTCCCCTGCCATGTGGTCATTTGTTTAAGTGAAGAAATATTTGTGGGGTGCCCGCTAAGTGCCAGGCACTGTTCTGAGCGTGAGGGAAGCCACAGTGGACGAGATCTCGTCCCTGTTCTTGAGGAGATGATGGTTACTGAGGGAGACAGAGAAGTAAGGAAACGCTTACAGATTAATCCAGCCTGGTGATGTGGGGATGGGGTGAGTTCTGTCGGGAAGGCTTCCTGGAGGAGGTCATATGGAAGCCGAGGTTTGAATGGTGAGCAGGTACGTAGGCATGATCCAAGCTGTGTGTGTGAGTGAGTGTGTGTGTGTCTGTGTGTGTACTGGGGGTGTGGGTGGGAACCTTCTAGACCAAGACAAACACCTGTGTGCCACAGGTGAGTCTCAACCCGTAAACTCAGGCATGCATGAAATGAGCTTGCTTTCCTAGCAACTTAATTTCTATTTTGAGACTGCATTTCACTGGGGTTCCTTCCCTTTCCCTCAAGGTCATGGCCAAGTTCCAGAGGTACAGTGCCAAGGAGTAAAAGCAGAACACTGTTGTGCCTGCTGTGAGAGCATCAGTTATGCAGTAAGTTCAGAGTCCTTCCTGTTTGCTTTCTGCCCTGAGGCATCTTTCCATCGAGTAGGGAGGGAGGGAAAGATTCCAGGTAAGTGGGGGAAATGCCAGGGGTCAAGAGGACTCAGTTAATATTTAGAACCAGGAGCCATCCACATCTGTAGAGGTGGCTTGCGTGGGCTAGGGCACTGCAAAGCGCAGGGTGGCTATGGGGGCTGTGGAGGAGCAAGGCGAGGCAGGAAGAGCCAAAGGACCAGAGGTGACAGAGCTTGGGTGTCCTGCCACGGAGCCTGAACCTGGTTCTGATTCCCAAAGTGACTATGGACACCAAGCTACACATCCCAAAGCAGCCCCAGCATTCTGTTTTGCAGAGAAGCGGTGGGCCCGTCACACCCTCATTTATCCATGAAGGAGGGTTGGGCTGAGCCTGGCAGCTGTCCCTGCTCTCTACAGCACAGGTGGGTTCTTCAAGGCCACCTGGGAGTCTCCTAACTTCACTGGAACCCGATCATGCCGAGAGAGGCACTCTTGGTGGTTTGGGGTTATTCTCTACCAGTTTCTTGAGGTCCAAGGGTAGCAAGTGCCAATGGCCATGCTGGGGTCAGAGCTTACAGAGCGCCTGTCTTACCACACCCGGGGCATGCCTCCTTCTTCCCTTGCAGACACGTAGGAAATGGTAAGCAGCCCTTGGAAACTCTCTTGTGATTTTAGTTTGACTTAACTTCTTTGCATTAATAGGTCAATTTTGCAATTTATTAGGCAAACCACACCCCTGGGGAGAGGCTTAGCAGCTAAATCAGAGCGTGTTTTCTATTTTATGTAAGGGAGGAAAGGAAAGCAAAAAGAACTATTTAAAAAGAAATATTCAAAAGCAATCCTCAAGGAAGACGTCAGCATCCTCTCCAAACCAGCTGCTGCTGCTTATACCTTTGTCTGTTACTGTCGTGGCCTGATGCGCCAGCCAGGCTGGAACCAGCTGCCCTGGGGTCTTTGCATGTGCTCTGCCAGCTGCCGGGCAACCCTTTCTTCCTCTTCTCCACCTGGAGGCTATCACTTCCCCCTTCAAAATGCTCCTCCAACTTTCCTCTTCCTGGACACCTCCCCTGACCCCTCACATTAGGTCAGGACTCCCACAGTCTCCTGGTTTTACCCTATTCTGCTATAACATCTGCTTCCGTTTCTGGCCCTGGTCCCTGGCCATGAGGATGGTGAGAGCAGAGATTTGTCGTGTTTGATTAATTTGCTAATTCACTGGGCTCTACTTTGACCACTGTCTTTATTTTTTATTTTTTGAGAGGGAGTTTCACTCTTGTCACCCCGGTTGGAGTGTAATGGCATGATTTCAGCTCACTGTAACCTCTGCCTCCCAGGTTCAAGTGATTCTCCTGCCTCAGCTTCCCGAGTAGCTGGGATTACAGGTGCCCACCACCACACCTGGTTAATTTTTATATTTTTAGCAGAGACAGAGTTTGGCCATGCTGACCAGGCTGGTCTTAAACTCTTGACCTCGGGTGATCCACCCACCTCGGCCTCCCAAAGTGCTGGGATTACAGGTGTGAGCCCCATGCCTGGCCTGCCCACTGTCTTTAGAAGATTGTCTCTTCTTGTCAGTTCTTTTCTTATGTCCTTATCCAGGTGCTTGTTGTATTAAATCATAATAACAATTTTTTTCTTATTATAACAACAAATGTTCCTTATAGAATTTAAATTTTTTTCTTACATATGGAGAAGCAAAAGAAGAAAATTAAACCGCTCTTATTTCACCACCACCACACTTCCATCAAGATGACTTTTGTTAACATTTTGTTACATTTCTTAAACCTTTTTTCCATTACTAATTATTCATGTATATTTTAATGCTATCACATGGTATATATGATTTTGTAGCTTTTACATTTTTTTACTTAACAACATATCATTAATATTCATCTCATACTGAAATCAGTCCAGGGAGATACGCAGATCTTGCTGTAAGGCTGGTCCTGAAGCTGGGAGAATATGACCCTGGGCACATCAGGGCCACCGTGTGAAGAGGGAGTGAGAGACACTGGTGCTATCATCATTCCAAACCCATCCAGTCCAGCCCCTTTCGGCGCCACATAGCCAATTGTGCTGGGTTTCTGCTACTCCTGCTTGAAAAGCGGAACCTACAGAGGTTTCCCGTCTACAGAGCTTGTCACAAACCCAGAGCAAAGTTCTATTTTTTTTTTTTTTTGAGACAGCGTCTGACTGTGTTGCCAAGTCTGGAGTGCAGTGGCGCGATCTCGGCTCACTGCAACCTCCGCCTCCTGGTTTCAAGCGATTCTCCTGCCTCAGCCTCCCAAGTAGCTGGAATTACAGGCACCCACCACCACACTTGGCTAGTTTTTGTATTTTTAGTAGAGACAGGGCTTCACCATGTTGGCCAGGCTGGTCTCGAACTCCTGACCTCAAGTGGTCCTCCTGCCTTGGCCTCCCAAAGTGCAGACATGAGCCACCACACCCACCCCCAGAGCAAACGTCCTGAACCAGCTGGGGCATAGATATCTCAAGCACTGGGAAGGCACATTTTTTTTTTCAGATGGCCAAAGGTGCAGTTTGAGCTGCATGCTCATTTCTGTCTGTATTTGAGGGTTTTAAAAATATTGCATTTTCCTCTCCTACTTGTTTTATTCTAATGTGCCCGGCACAGGGTCAGACATGGCGGTTAAACCAAGTGGGTCAGATCAGTAGGACCGGAGTAAAGAAGCATTGAGTCCATGTGCCATCCTTCGCAGGGGCAGGGAGATCCTTTCCCAGCTGTAACCTTAGCCCACCACAACCTCAGCTCCAGTCCACCCCCAAACGGAGACTTGACCCCAGACCCAGACCCAATGTCACCCTGACGTGCCTCCTCAAGGTCCCCCAGATCCACAAGGCCATTTGCAGGAGTCTGGCTTCCTGGTCATCGTGGCTTCTGCAGGAGGTGCTGCGGGATCCAGCACCTGGACCTTGACCAGTGTGCAGCAATGTCTTTCTGCCCAGGTCTTTGCCACTTCTCACCATGGCCACTAGAGAGCGACAATGCTCCATGTTCTAGAAAGAAACCATCCAAACCCTGCGCAATCCACGGAGCAGCCTGGAGAGCCGCCTCCCTGAAGTTAGGACTTCCAGGTTCACTGCCTTATGGTGAGGGTGTGGAAGGGATGCCAGAGGGGATGGGCCCTCACCCAGGGTCACTCCTGGCCCAGGCTGTTCCACTGCCCTTTGCCTGTCTGTCCATCCTTTCCTGGGAGGCTGAGGGGAGCCTTGCCTGTGGGAGGAAGCCTGCTTAGGAGCACCAGCCAGCAGGGTCGTGGGAACCTCTTGGAGAAAGCCTGGTTTGTTGCAGAAGGCAAATGTCTCTTGGGATCTTTGCCCGGACTCTGGAGGGCTCCTCCAGCACAGGGCCCATCAGCTATGGGTTTGGGCAGCTCCTTTCTGCAGGGGCTCCTCAGGTGGAGCTTCTGCCAGCAAGAGCCGTCCAGCCTGCAAGGCCCAGCTGTGGGGCTACCTTTCGGGAGGCTCCCTGAGCCCGTGTTCATAACAACTCCAGCTGAAATAACTCCAGGGTGGAAAGACAGCAAGTTCAGCCAGGAAGGATGGCCCTGGAGTGGGTTCTATCTAGAAAGCCGTGGGACCATCTGTCAGACAGGACAGAGGTGGAAGGCAGTCTGCCATTGCTCAGAGTCATGTAGGGGCCTCCTTTTGTCAGATCAGGGGTGGGGTGGCACCAGAAAAAGGAGACAGAGTCAACGTGGGAAACTGCGGGCAGATGGGGAAGCTACAGAGGGCTCCCTGCGGACATCCTAGCGTTTCTCTCCTGGGGTGGCGGTAGCAATCTCTCAGACCCCCATCTCCATCCCTCTGAGGTGGGGTGGTTGTCCCTGGGGAGCCCAAAGTGGACTTGGGCCAGTGCTAACCCTATGGGGGCCTGCGCGGCTGCAGGCACCTCCCTACTCAGCTCAGTTGGGGAAGGCCTGGCGCTTCCCACGCCCCTCCTGGAATGCGGGCTGCTCCTGGGAGTTGAGCAAAAGTGTGGCTTTCCCCCTGGAGCCTGAGGTCGGTCAGCCTCCCAGGCCTGGGGCCAGCGCTCTTGACTGAGAGCCAAGACAAGCAGGGGGCAGGGGCCTGGGTCAGCCCTGAGGCCTGGCATGACCCCACCAGCAGATCACCGCTCCGGTTCATTCTTTGTGGGAGGGAGGTGTGCTGATGCCAGGAATTCCACACTGGGTGTGGGTGAGGGGGTAAACACTGTGTGGTGGCTCCTGTGCTCTGATGCGCATAGCATCCCCTGCAGATGCTGCTGCCAGTGTCACAGGGCAGGCTCACTGAGGTGGCACCGGAAGCCCCGAGGTTGTAGGAGGATAGAGGCAGCCTCTGGCCCAGATGGGACAGGGGAGGGTGGGGGTGAGGGCGAGCTGCTGTAGCAGGGTCTAGAATACTCCTAAAAAATATTTGGCACCTGCTAAATGCCAGCCACTTCCTGACACGATCTGACTGACACCCCTCTTACTGGCCCCCATCACACTGGAAACCCCAGTTCTGTGCTGAGATGCCAGGATACAGCCTCCTAAGGGCTGAGGGAGGGTGTGGTCTCACAGGCCCCATGTAGGGGCCAGGATAGGGAGGATAAGAAGGGGGCATCCCCGTCGCTCCAGGGGGCACATTCCGGTAAAGTTTGGTATGTGAGGCACCCTCAGGAGGCCAGGTGGGGAGGGGCAGGTCCCCCGCTGGCTGGGGTGGAGCATGGATGTGAACTCAGTCAGACCTGCCCAGCCTGGCTAAGCAGGCCCTTGTACTCCTGAAAGGATGGCCAAGGCCTTCCCCTGGACAGCCAGAGAGGCAGGAGGGTCAGGCTGTGTGTCTGGGGAGAAGGGTTTACATCTGGACAGGACTGAGCTGAGAGGGGAGGAAGCTGAGGAAAGGGGACCAGGCTGCCTCAGACACTTCGTTTTGATGGAGTTCCCCCTCAACACATCCCGGTCCTGGGTTTCTGGAAGCTTCTACCTGGGTGTATTTAACAGTCAGGATCGGGGTTCTGTTCCCATAGCTGGATGCCTGGAATATTCGTTTTATCCACATCCCTGTGTGGGAGCTTCCAAGAGCCAGGAGGTCTGAGCCTGAAGGGAAAAGCAAAGACTCCCTGTCCCTGGAATTGAGCAGACAGGCATTGTGTGAGTCGGGAAACAGCTGATGTCCTTCTAGAAAAAGCCATTCTAGGTGCTGAATCTGGCTGCTTTTTCCTTCTCTTTTTCTTCTTGTTCTCCTTTTTCCTCTCCCTCCCCGTCCTCCTGACGATGTACCCGCAGACACGCTGTGATGGGGTGGGAAGAGCCAGGCCTGGTTCACCTCCTGGCCCCATAGCTCATAAGCAGTGTGATTTAGGGCAGCCCCTTCCCTTCCCTGTAAAATGGGATGTAATACAATGGTGGCTGCTGAGAGTCAGTGAAACCACAGGTGCAAGTGTTCTAGGCCCATTTGCCCTTGAGACCCAGGGGGTCTAGATCCGAGGACAAAATTACAAACGGAAAGAGAAGAAACCTTTTGTCTTTGAGAGGCCAAAGTAGGAGAAAGTTACTGATTCCTTCTGAGTCTTGGCTTCTCATCTGTAAAATAAAAGTAATGATGGGGCCTACTTCAGAGAACTGTTGTGAGGATTTACAGATGTCAGGGATGTCCTTTGCACACAGTAAGTGCTCATTAAATGATCCGGTATTATTATCATCTTTCTGGAGGATTGTTTGTCCTACAGGAACCCAGGGAATGAGGGAAAGAGATTTGTATGCACAAGGGTGAATACCGCCCCCCCAACCCTCAAGGCTAGCTGTGCTGCAGGCAGCAGGAGCTGGTGAGGGCCAGGGCACGGACTGTGTGAGGTACAGCATTGGAGGAGGAATCCAATGCGCCGGGGAGCATGGCCCAGGTGTTGGTAAGAATGCACAAGGCCAGGAGAAAGAAGGATGGCTAAATTACATCACTAAATGATCTCGAGTCTTCATGGCCTGAATTGGATCGGTCCCACAGCCTCAGAAGGGCACTGGTCTGAACATGTCTGTTTAGGGATCTGCTTTCCCCTCCGGATTGGTTGATTCTTAAGGGTAAGGGCCAGGCCATACCTAGCTTTGTATCAGGCATGGGTATGTGACAGGTTCAGGGATTGAACTTTTGATCCAAGGAGTCAAAGGAGAGACAGCACTGGGACTTCTCCTGAAACTTCTTTAAAGGGTCACTAAACTGGCGTGATCTGAGTCACTGGAGGTTGTTCTGGTTGCCACAAAGGGTGAGCCTGCCTGAGAGTACCCTCAGCTCAGAGGAAGGCAGAACTGAGACACAGGCAGATGCCTGAGGACATCATGTGAATACCCGGATCTAGCTATTCCTGAAGCTAGACTGATCTATTCTGGGTGTGTTCAGTGCATTCTGCCTCCTCTCCTTTTTTTTTTTTTTTTTTTTTTTTGGAGTTTCAGTCTCTTACAATGCAATGGGCCTAGATTAATATGACCTTTTTTTTCTTTTGCTTTCTTTATTTTTCTCCTTTTTTTTTTTTTGAGATGGAGTTTGACTCTTGTTGCCCAGGCTGGAGTGCAGTGACACGATATCAGCTTACTGCAACCTCTGCCTCCCAGGTCTAAGCGATTCTCCTGCCTGACCCTAGTAACTGCGATTACAGGCGCACACCACCACGCCTGGCTAATTTTTTGTATTTTTAGTAGAGATGGGGTTTCTCCATGTTGGTCAGGCTGGTCTTGAACTCCTGACCTCAGGTGATCTAACCGCCTTGGCCTCCCAAAGTGCTGGGATTACAGGCCTGAGGCACTGCCCCCGGCCCTACTTTTTTCCTTTATTCAGAAAAAATCTTGAATATCAGGTAGCATCTGTGAAAATGTTGCCTGGTCCAGTGGAAGGACATGGCATCGTGGGAAGGAAATCTGGAAGGGGAGAAAGGACCCTGGGTTCTGGGCCGACTCGGCCTCTCGCTAAGACTTTGGTAAGGGATGTGAAATGTGTCTCTGACAGATTTCGCCTTGACTCTGGAGCTGGCCCACCTGGGGGCCAATCCTGCTTTCATGTTGGCCTCCTTGCCTGTAAAATGAGACCAGTGTTGTGAAGCTTCATTGTGAGAATGTGTGAGAACAATGGTTTCTCCTGCTTGATAAATGCTGGTTTCTCTTATTCCACTGCTTCCTAAAACTCAGTGTCACCAAGCTGGGCTGTTCTAACCAGCCAGCAGCAGCAGGCCTGGGCAGCTCGTCCACCTTGTCCACCCCACTCCCCTACTCCCCTCTCCTGCTACCACTGCAATGGCCCACCCCAGAAATTTGGGCCCCAAAGCCTGGCCTGGAGGAAGCCCAGCCAAACTGGTCAGCCTGGCCTGGCCTCCGCTAGAAACTTACAGGCCCTTATCTCCACCATGACTAAATTTGGACCTTAAACTCACAGACAATCAGCCTGGGAATTCCTGACAAATTCCAGCAAGGGCCAGCTGTTCTCTTGGCTTTTGCAGAGTAGGGAGATCATTTTTTTCCAAGTAACAAGTTTAAATGAAAAGTCATACTTGCTCATTATAGAAAATTCGGGAAATTTGGGAAATTTTCTATAATGAGCAAGTATGAGAAAAAGGCACCGATAAGGCCAACACTCAGACACAGCCCTCACGGGCATGTCACTTCTTTTTTTTTGCTGGTCTTTCCAATGCGTGGGCAGGTTTTGGGGCTGCTGGTTTTTTGTTGTTATTGTTTTTACATCTATGAGATCAGGGTGTATGTTCGATTTTATATCTTGTGTGTGTTTTTTTTTTAACCACATTTTAACATAATTACGTTCCTGTGTTGTAAACTAACAATTGTTGCTTGGTGCTGGGTGCCAGATGCTCTGCCTGACACATCGTCGGTATGATCTCAATAACACACTCGTCCTAAAATCAGGAACTATTATTGTTCTTGCTTTGAGGATGAGTAAACTGAAGCAGAAGGAGGTTAAGTGTCTTCCCCAATGTCTTGGTGAGGCCCTGGCAGTCTGGCTTCATGCCCGTGCAAGTAGCCCTATATGGATAGGTATCATGGTTTACTCAACCTTTCCCTACACAGAGGTGTGTTGCTTTGGTCCACCCTGCATGCATTCTTTAGGACTCATTTCCTCTGCGGATTATGATCGTCCACTTCTAGCCCACAGAGTTCAGACAGGACAGCTATTGGGTGCAGGTGAGCGCACATCCTGAGTCTGACCAATCAGAGCCCTGTATCTCCATCCTGTGACTAGTTCAGGAGCAGACTTGTGATTCGAGCTGGTCCACGCAGCGACTGCTCAAAGGCAGGATGCTGGCAGCCCTGCAGGAGGCATCTTGAGAACCTGCCTGGGAATGGGGCCAGATCACAGGGCTGAGCGAGGGGAGAGGTTAGTCCTGATGCAGCATTTCAGACACTGGTTCCAGTTGCACGTAGAGTGGGTTCTGCTGCGGACTTTTCAGTTCCCTAGTTCTTTATTCCTCCAAAACCTATCCAAGTTGGGTTTCTGTCACTTGTGACCAACAGTCTTGGTGAATACACCTTGGTTGTTGGACAATTAGGGTTGCTCACAGCTTTTTACCACTATAGAAAATGCTGCAATGAATATCTTTACACAGAGATTTCATCCTCGATTAGAATGATTTCCTTGTGATTTTCACAGAAGCAAGTTATTTGGCAAAGGCATCAAACATTGTCGGGGCTTTACAGACATTTTGCAATTTATTTCCCCGACGCTGGCAACGATTTGGATCCTCACCTTCACTCCCCATCAGTGTACGTAAGTGGGATTTAAAAAATTGAGTTCTGAAGACTTTTTTAACAAGCCAAAGTTGTATTTTAAACAGGAAAATTATGTCAATATAAAACAGATAAAAACAGACAAAAATCAAAACACACAACACAGAAAAGCACAACACGTAAGACCAGTGCAAACCCTTCCCAACCCACTCCCCCAGGTTTTAAAACCTTGATTACAGATCCCCAAGGATGAGACTGCATTGGAGAGGTCACAGTATTGAATCAGAAAAAGAAGACGTATTTGAAAAGGTCTGTACACAGGTAGTGGTGTTTGGGGTGGGGGATGTACACATTATCACTCCAACATCAAAAACATGATGCAGAAAGGATTTCAGTGATTATCACAGATTTCTAGAACCCTACCACGTATGCTAGCCCCCCCCCATCCACTTTTAAAAGTTGCTTTTAAAAAGGATAAAAAGTGCACAGACACTTTTGTAAGGCACAGACAGATTGTCGCACAAGTCATTTCATAAGGGACTCGGATAAGACAGCGAGACAGTTAAATACCGAGAAATGCCAGGGGGCCTCGTGTTCCCGAGCCGGTGCCCCTGCCAGGATGGGGGCAGGGGCAAGGCCGAGCAGTGGGAGGTTATTGCCTCTCTGCCTCAACTGGATGGACTCACGGGAGCTCTCCTAGGCCTTGGTGACTGATTTCCAGGGCCTGAAAGCGGCAGGTAGCCAACTTCCCCGCTGTGTCTCCCTGGCAGGACCTGATGGGGATCACCAACCCGCGGAGTCTCCGGGGGTTCTGCCTAAGGCTGTTTTGGCAGAGCTCACTGACTGCAATGTGCCTAGCATTTCTAACGCAGAGGAGGTTCTGTGAAGCGCACAGGGGGTTCTGGTCAAGAAGGCAGCCTTTGGGCACCAACCTCAATGGACCCCAGGCAGCAGAGGGCCAAGAGAGCCCAGTGGATCCTGCCCCAAATATCTCATTCCTCTCTCAGTGTCACCCGTGCTGGGGCACAGTCCTCTCTGCTTTATCCTCACAGCACCTCAGCACTATTAGGTACTCAGCAAATGTTCGTTGAGTGTCTTTGTGTGAGTATGTGGTGCTGTTTTACCAAACTCCTCAACACTCATAATCTGATTTCTGGTTTACTCGGCAAACCTTAACTGAGTACCTACTACGTGTTAGCACAGGAGCAGCACCAGGGGATCAGAGAAAAGTTCACCCTGTGTCCAGAACACAGTCCATGCTGATTAGTGGGTATCAAGGGACTGGAAACCGTGCTGCCGTGAGGGGAGCAGCTCAGTCCCAGGGGACTCCTCGTTCTGAGAACCTGCTAGGACAAGGAGCTGGATTTGCCTTGGAAACAGCCTAGTTTTTCAGGAGGCTCCGAATGAACAGGCAAGACCACAACTGTGGGGGTTTTTTGGTCTCCCCTGTCCTAGCCCTGGAGCCCTGGTTGCTGTGGCCCAGAAGAGCAAACGACGGGCAGTGAGCCTGGAACATCTGAGGGCTGGGTCACATGAGGGGGCGCTCAGGGGGCTGGGGCCCTGCTTGAGGGGGTGGTGATCGTGGGGCCCAGGAAGGGACTCCGAGGGACAAGGCCCTGGGTCCTTCCCCAAAGTTGCCGCCTGTGGACACCCCTGCATAACAAGAGAGGGCCCTTGGGTTGGAGCCCAGATCTCACAGAGCTCGGCTCTGCTGGGAGAAGGTGGACAGTGAGCAGATGAGCCTGGAAGGGAGGCTGCTTCTCCTCCCAGGGTGTGGGCAGCAGAGGGTCCCTGGCTGGGGCTGGAACCCTCCACACAGGCACCAATGCCCGGACTCTCTCCAGATGAGTTTCAAGAGAGAAAACTCACTGTCTTGAGCTTCCTGGGACTCAGGGCCAGGCAGTGGGAGTGTGGGATGTGGCACCAGACATTCCTGGATTTCAGTCCCAGCCCTGTCACCTCCCGTCGTGTGATCATGAGGTCACTTCACTCACAGTGCCTCAGTTTCCTTACCTGCCAAGTGGGATAATCCCAGCTTCCATAGATAATAAGTAGCAGAGTTTTTTTTGTTTTTTTTTTCACACTTGAACATCTCTGATTGGAGGAACTGCATAATTGTAGCATCTTAATAGTTAAGATTGGCAGCATGTTTTTCTTATGGTTCATAAAACAGCATGTTTTATGAGGACAGTGTCTTAGGTGTGACTTGTTATGGCAATAAGACCTGCGTCACAGGATTCACACATGAAGGCGCCTGTCTAGCCCAGTGCCAAGGCACACTGTAGGTGCAAAATAAAAAATAGTGGCTCTTTTTCCCTCTTTCTCTTGTCCCCTTCTCAAGACAGAACATAGTGGGAATGTGTGCATCTCCTCTGTAGCACTGAATAATGCTTAGAGCATCAGGAAACCAGGAAACGTCTGGTTTTTAGAAGATAAACACCCCCTTACCTTCTTTTGGAAACAGGGAGGCTATTTATAGCGGCTGCAGAGCAGGTTCAATGGGCCACTGACTCCCTTCTTCCCAGGTCACAGGCCTCCAGGAGATGCCTAGTCCACCCCTGGGTCCAGGCCTCAGTCACTGGTTTCCCAGTGGAGGCTGGACATGACCCTGGCTGGAACCCAAGCGGTCAGCCAGGAAGGGCAGAAGAGTAGAGCTGCTTTCTCCCAGGCCACTGAGACCCCACAGCTTGTGGCTGGGTCTCAGCGTATTCAGGGGACGGTTGCCTGGAGCATCACAGGCCTAGGGTGAGGAGTCCTCCCATGCAGGGCCTGTGCGGGGCCCCGCCCACACCCAGTAGCTTCGGGAAACCAAATTCAGCCGGGCACGCAAGGCTGCCTGGATCCTCAAACTCATCTTGGCAAAGACTGCGGTTCCAAAAGCTGCTCAAGATTCTGCTACAAAATTAAAATGTGGGCATTTCCCTCAAGTTTTCTAGGGAAAAGTAAATAATCAGGGGTTCTTGATGGGGCAGGAGAGTGGGGGCCTTAAGTTGGAATCAGGTCAGACAACAGTGAGTACTCCCAGCTAGAGGAGGAACAGGAGGCCCCAACCACCAGCATCGCATGGGCACCAGCTGGTCTAGGGGACTTGATCTAATGAGGGCCTGGCCAAGCTTTGCTCTGGGCATCCAGACACCCAGCAAGTGTTTGTTATATGAATACATAAACTCTCCTGTCTCCTCTCCCTCCCTCCCTCCTTCAGCAGGATATGAACAGATTAGGAATTGTAATACAAATGATACTTGCTTTTTGCAAGGCGTCTTAGGCTTTTTAGAATGTTGTGCTGGTCCTCCCAAGAACTCTTGGAGTTGTCAGGTTCTAGACTTCTAATTGGGCAATGAAAAACAGGCAGGCCAAGGGACTTCCCTAATGGTACACCACAGAAGAGGGCAGAAGTGGAGCCCAGAACTGGGAGTAGGAAGGGAGGGACAGGCCTGGGACAGCCCATCAGCCCGGGTGTGATCTGGGAGTCTGCAGAAATGGGAAAGGGTGAGGGGGTGGGGCAGGGGTGAGGAGGTGGAACAGGACCAGGGTCCTAGAAATACCAGCAGGTAGGTCTGGGAAGGGGAAGAATCCCAATGCCAGCATTTTTTAGTTACTGTCTCAATTATTAGTTAACACACTTATCAGTGAACACTTTAGTAAACAGCAGAGGAAGAGAAACTGAGAATCAGAACAAAGACCAGTTATAAAGCCCTGTTTCCTCCTACTGCCAGCAGGTCCCCTGGGAATGCCACCGCAGGAAGGTGGAGAGCTGTCTGCATTCCAGCTCCAGGTGGGTCACCTACCTCTAGGATTCTTTCTCTCCCACAGAAAAACAGAACCTGCTGCTGGTCTTCTCCTTGGAGATGGGGAGGGGCATTACAGAGACGGAAAGCCTCCAGAGATGGAGACAAGGTGTGATGGTGTATTGTTAGATCATCTGGGGGTGAAGGGGTGAAAAGATGACCCAGCCCAGAGGGCTCGGCCTCAGCATCCATCACACCCAGCTCTAAGACCCAGTAAGAAATGAAGAAGTGAATGTTCTGCTCTCTGCCCACCTGCCCCTCAAGGAGCTGCTGCTTTGGAGCTGTAAACAATGAGTTATTTCTGCCTCCCCTTAGAGAATCTGAGCACCTCTTTTCCATACCACCCCAGGGAGTTCTGTTAGGGTCAGGCTTCATACATTCAAAACCAGCTTATGTCCCATCCCCAGAAAGTGAACAACTTCTAGTCATGCTAACCTCAGGGCTCCAGATTGCACATTTCATGGTATTCAGTAACCTCCTGGAGCCACGATCCCTGGTAAAATCACTGTGCATTCATTCTTTCTCTCTCTCTCACACACACATTCTCTCTGTTCTCCCTCCCTCCCCTCCTCCTCTCTCACACTCAACCCAACCCCAGCAAGAAGCATTGCACAGACAGAGGACGCTGTTTCCCAGTTGAAAGGTCACCAAGGGACAGGGTGATCTGCCAGGCAGTTCCTGAGCTTGCTCTTGGGACGGCCTTTTGGGGGCAAAGCACTTTGGAGCCGGAAGCAGCCCCTGCCTGGGCTCAGGCCCTGGGGGTCTCATTCCACATCTGTCACACCTTGCCCACCACTGGAGAGACGGCTGCTGCCCTTGGACTCCCTGGCAGCCATGTGGTTGCCCAGCCCAGGGGGGCTTCAGAAAGGTGACCTTTCTCTGGCCAAGGCCTGTGGGCGGGTTAGGCTATGGCCTGTAGATCTTAATGACGTCCTTGATGGGCCGCCGGCAGATGGGGCAGCAGGCCCGGGCCTGCCGCTTGAGCCTCAGGCCGCAGCTGTGGCACAGGCACATGTGTCCACATGTGTAGATGACTGTGTCCACCTCGCCGTCGAAGCACACCGTGCACTCGCCGTTCTTGATGCCTGCCGGCTCCGGTGGGGAGAATGCGGGGGACACCGGGGGGCTCAGTGGGGAGCTGGGGGCCGTCACTGCCGAAAGGGAGAACAGGACATACATTAATGATGTCTCTCTGTGGTGGGTTCTGTTGGTGCAACCCTGAGAATGTAGGGCTTCTTGGTGGGACTGGTGGGAGAACACTTTTGGGAGATACTAATTTTAGTTTACCTTCTGGGTTTTGCATCTTTCTTTACTCTTCTACTCCCAAGCACCAAGATAAAACACCACCGTGGTCACCCTTTGGAATGCCCTATCTAGACATTTCTCCTCCCTCTGGCTGAGCATACAGCTGAGGGAAGGAGAGAATACAGGGGAAAGTGGCCACCCTGCTCAGCCCCTGGAAGGCCACTGGCACAGCTGCAGGAGCCAGGCCAGCCACCAGCCCCTGACCCTGCCAGGGTTTGCATTTCCTTACCCAGGGATGACTCAGATGCCGAGGAGGACTGGTTGACACTGAAGGTCATATCTGAATCACTATCGTCCTGGGAGCCGCTGAGGGACCCTGATGGAGTCGTGGTCGCAGGACTGGACTGCAGGGTACCTGAGACCCAAAGAGATTCCATCAGGGGCAGTGGGAGGTCGGACCTGCCCTGCTAGGCCACAGTTCTTCACTGTTTGCACCTTAGCTTCACCGTCTGTCTAATGAGAAGATCGGAGCGATCTGCCAGGGTTCTGCTGAGGACTGAAGAGCTCATCTAAGTGTGGTGCCTCCATTCCTTGTCTACCCAGCCTGTATTCTCATTTCTTTCAGACCAGCCCTGGGATGGTCTTTTGGGATACTCATGTGCCCGCCCTCATTGGATAAGGGCCAGGTCAATAGGAACTTTCACTCGCTGGTCTCAATGGTGGTAGTTTAGGAAAGGGCATAGAACCCATACAAGGCCCCTGAGACCCAATTCTGCAACTTCTACTGGAACTACTAGGAAAGAAGGAACTCATTCTGTTCATTGGGAGGGAAGCCTGGAGCTGGAAGAGCCAACCTGTGGCAAAGGCCTGCCTCAGAGGCAGGCAGAGCTTTGAGATGGAAAGAGAGGTGGGATCCTGAGGACATCCATCCAGTACTTAGATCCAGCTGTTCCTGAACTCACCCAATATACTCCCAGACATTTCATTTTTAGCTTAGGGCACTTTGAGTGGGACTTCTTGCCACTTGCAAGAAGATCCCTGACTACTAGTGCTCAACATGGATGAGTGTTCTTCCTCAAGCTTGCTGTTGGTTCAAATAACAGCTTATTTCTTAGGATGAAGAGATGCCTCTTCCTCACCCTACCTGATGAATGAACAGATAATGGGCACTTCATCTAGGGCTGAAATGATGACTATGTCTGATGGTTCCTCAAAAACACAAAACAACTTCCCTCCTCCCCAAAAAACACCCTGACCAAATAACTGTCACTGCCACCCAGCTCCCCCTCTGCTCTCATTAAGACAACAGCAGCTGCTGTTGTTAACTATTACCACTGATTAAACCCAGGGCCGGGTCAGGCCCCGCTCAAGACATCATATGCACATGATTTCATCCTCATGACAACCCCATGAAGCAGGCATCACTCTTTCTACAAAAAGGCTCAGAAGAATCAGTGATTTGTCCAGCATCTTCAAAGCTGACCAACTATGTGACCCTGAGACAGTCATTTCTCTCTGTGCTTCATTTTCTTATCTGTAGGTGGGGGATAATGACACTGATTTCATAGGTTCATCGGGAGGATAAAATTCAATGAGGTAACATATGAGACGTTGACTGGTTCTTGTTTGGACTCTACTTTTTGAGCCATGAAATGGAAGCCAGGCTCTCTGGGAAGCCTTCTGTGAACATCTCCTTCACTCCACCAAGGTGGGAGAGGAGCCCCCGGCTGTAGCAAATGTTACACTGTGCAGCTCTCCATTAGGGTGTCCGTGAGCTCCTAACCGGGGGAGTGTATGTCCTGTCCTCTGCTTGCCCTATCCTGGTGCCCAAGGCCCGGCTGACAGCTGGTGGCTGCTCTCTGCCTATTTGGCATGAATGAAGGCAAAAATTATCTCAGAATACTATGTTTCAAGCCTCCATTCCACTTTCTGTGGACGGTACCATTCTTATTTCCTCTTTCATGTGTAGTCGATTTTATTTTTTCCCTACACTGACTGTGCATTACATGTTAAAAACACCCTAATATAACAAATCATAGCAACGGAGTTAAAAATCGCACCGACCATTTACCGAGGGTATACAGCCTGCCAAACCCCGAGACCAGCCAGTTACCTATCTAGGTCGGTGGTTTAAAAAATGTAATCCAGAGAGCCGCAACGTCAACATCCCCGGGCACTTGTAGGAAATGCATGTTCTCGGGGCGCACCCTGGACCCGCTGAATCGGGAACTCTAGGTGGAGCCCGGCAATTTTGGACAGGGTGGATCGTACAGGGCGCTCAAAGTCGGGAACCGCCGGCTGGCCTTGAGGGGTGCAGCTCTAGCGTGCGGGACGGGGCGGGGCGGGGCTGGGGACGGGGATGGGCGGGGCCTCGCGAACGCCCGGCCCGGGACTTACCGAGGAGACGCAGCTGGCCCGCGACGCCGCCGCGCACGGCGAAGAAGGCCCAGAGCGCCTGCGTGGTGTCGACGCACAGCAGCCGGCCGCGTGGACGCCCGTTGACGCCCAGGAGGACGTCGCCGCCAGGCCGCAGCGTGAAGCTGAGCGCGTCGCCGCCGCTCGGCACAGGCCCGGCGCGCGCCACCACCCAGTACTCCTTGCGGTCCAGCAGCGCGTCTGGATCGGCGGGAAGCTCATTGGGCCGCAGCCCGCCCGGGTCGCACGACGTGATGCCGAAGGCCAGCGCTCCGGGCGCCGCCAGCCCCGGGCGGCCGACCTCCACGAAGAGGCTCTCGCCGGGCCGCAGTGGGCGCTCGGAGAAGACTAGCGTGCGGCCGCCCTCGGGCCGCGGCGCGCAGGCGATTTTGCGGTCGGCCGACAGGCTCACGTCGGGCCCGCGTGTCGCGTGGAAGCGCAGGTCGGCCTCCAGCAGCGCCGGCGACGACGCGGGCCGTGGGCGCTCACGGGGCCCGCACGGGATGGCGGCGGCCGCGGCGTCGGCGGGTGGCGGGCCGGGGGCGCGGCCCAGGGCCAGGTGGCCCAGCTTGGCCACCACCTGGTTGTTCTCGAGCTCATTGTTGTCGAAGTTGGCCGCGTCGTGGCTGCTGGGTGGCAGGCAGGCGCTGAAGCGGGCCTGGCTGAGGCGCGCGGGCGTCAGCGTGTCCGCGAAGGCGCTCTCTGCGTGGACACAGGGAGGGGACACGGCGGGGCGGCGCGTGAGGCTGGGCGTGAGCCCCTCCCCACCCGCTGCCCTCTGCAGGCCTCGGCGATGGACCTGGCCTAGAGCAGCCCCATCCCACCTGGCCCCAAACTCTCCTTTTGCTCATCTGTGTTAGTGAGTCACAGGTGCACAGAATTGCCTTAAGCACCATCTTTGGTTTCCTTGACATGCTCTTACCTTTGGGACGGGCAGATAAGGCCCTTTTCCTCCTGCCTCCTTCCTTCTCTTCTTCCATCCCCCCTTTTATCCCCACCCTTTCCCCTCTTCTTCCCTTTGTGCTCCCTCTTTCCGAGGTTTCCATATTTTAATCATTAAAAGGGCATCTAAAAATTGTTTATTGTCCGTCTCCCCAACTAGAACATAAGCTCCAATAAAAACAAGCAAACCTGTGCTCGTGGCCTTATCATGCAACAGGCACTTCGAAACTTTCACACTCTATCTCATTTAATTTACACAAGCACCCCGTGAGGCATGTGCGGTTACTACCTGCCATTGAGCTTACATGGAAACTGAGGCACAGAGGGGTTTGGGAAACATGACCAAGGGCACACAGCTACTTAGTGGCAAAGCCACGGGTTGAACCCATGCCTTGAACTCAGGCTTTCTGGCTCTAGAGTCTGTCTGGCCTCTTCAACGCATGCTACCTCTGAAAGAAGGGAGGACCTGGGCCTGTCCTCACTGCTGTGTTCACAGCACAAGAGCACAGTGCCTGGCCCTGGACAGGTGTTGAAGCATTGAAAGAAAAAAGTCTACGGGAGATTGACTCAGTTGATAAAATGAAGGGAAAGTTTTTTTTTTTTTTTTTTTGAGACGGAGTTTCGCTCTTGTCACCCAGGCTGGAGTGCAATGGTGCAATCTTGCGTCACTGCAACCTCCGCCTCCTGGGTTCAAGCGATTCTCCTGCCTCAGCCTCCCAAGTAGTGGGATTACAGGCACCCACCACCACGCCCGGCTAATTTTTGTATTTTTAGCAGAGACAGAGTATCTCGAACTCCTGACCTCAAGTGATCTGTCTACCTTGGCCTCCCAAAGTGCTGGGGTTACAGGTGTAAGCTACGCCACCTGGCTGAAGGAAAAGTTCTTTAAAAGTTGTAGTTATCAAAATATTTTTAAGTAATATTTAGTAATTTGAAAAAATGTTCTTTATATGATGTAGTTAGATAAAAAAGCAAAAATAGTGTTTATCATTTGGGTAATACAGTTCTTCATACTTTAGTAGATTACCTGTTTATTTTCTGCCTCCCTACCTGGAATATGAGTCTGTGTCAGTCTGGTCACCACTGTGTTCTCAGGGCTTGGCAAATGGCCTTCATTATTAATAGTTTATTGGATGAATGAGTGACTAAGGTCTCTAGAAGAGACTGCCAAGCTAAATAACAACAGAAAAGAGTCATTCAATATTTTGAAGGTTTTTTTTTTAGTGATACATTCTTGTTTACCATAATAAGAAAATAAGTGTTTCTTAGACTTTTTAAACAGACCACCTTGAGCCAAGATTTTGTTAAATGTCACCATTCTATAGTATCTTAAAAAATATTTCCGGCCGGGCACGGTGGCTCACGCCTGTAATCCCAGCACTTTGGGAGGCCGAGGCGGGTGGATCACGAGGTCAAGAGATAGAGACCATCCTGGTCAACATGGTGAAACCCCGTCTCTACTAAAAATACAAAAATTAGCTGGGCATGGTGGCACATGCCTGTAGTCCCAGCTACTCGGGAGGCTGAGGCAGGAGAATTGCTTGAACCCAGGAGGTAGGGGTCGCGGTGAGCCGAGATCGCGCCATTGCACTCCAGCCTGGGTAACAAGAGCGAAACTCCGTCTCAAAAAAAAAAAAAAAAAAAAAAAAAAAAAAAAAAAAAAAGGTATTTCCTCTTTAGTTTTCCAAATATGAAATGATGTCATAAGAATGCACATGCTTTTTCAAACTGTATGCCCCAGGCCCCAGTGAGTCCTAATGTACTTCCTCAGATACCTTTCACGTAAACTGGATTTATAGCACTTGGGAAAACAGTAGATCAGCTGCAGGACCTGAATTCTGGCCTGGCCACAATGGGCTAAAGCTTGCTCTTGTATTGAGGTGGTTTGGTCTCTTTTGATGCCTCTGAGGTGGCCCTCTTCAAGGTCTTAGCAAAAGGTGTCAGCTACTTGTTTGGTCTCTGTGGGCTTCTGAGTGTGTGTGCTTTGCCTTAGTGAGGATGCTTTCCATAGCCTGCGGGAAGAAGTGGGGTTTCAATTTGTTTCTTTAAAAAAGTATATATGTGTGCATTTGTCTGTGTCTGTCTGTATCAATTTATGTGCATAGGAAATCAAGTGCTGATGAGAAGTAAGAAAATGTTAATAGTAATTATCTCGGGGTGAGATTATGAAGGACTTTAGATTTTTCTGTATTATCTAGTTTTCCTACAGTAAACTTGTATGCTACTGATACGGTTTGGATTTGTGTCCCCACCCAAATCTCATGTCCAATTGTAATCCCCAGTGTTGGAGGAGGGGCCTGGTGGGAGGTGATTGGATCATAGGGGTGGACCTCCCCCTCTCTGTTCTCTTGATACCAAGTTCTCAGGAGATCTGGTGAAAAGTGTGTAGCACCTCCTCCTTCGCAATCTTCCTTCCTCTCTGGCCAGGTAAGCTGTGCCTGCTTCCCCTTCAACTTCTGCCATGATTGTAAGTTTCCTAAGGCTTCCCCAGCCATGCTTCCTATACAGCCTGAGGAACCATAAGCCAATGAAACCTCTTTACAGATTACCCAGTCTAGAGTAATTCTTTATAGCAATGCGAGAATAGACTAATAGAGCTATAAATTTTTATCAGAAAAAAAGTTTAAAAATCGAGTTTTCAATTAATATTTAATAATGGGAAAATACCTATAACATTAAATGAACAAAAGGATTCAAAACTGAACACATGGTTTGATTCTACTTTTGTGGAAAATGTGTGCGTAGGATGCACAGGAAGAATATAGAAACACATTAAAATGTGAGTGGTTGTCTCTGGGTAGAAATTTGCTTCTTATAGTTTTCTAGTTTTCTCTTTTTCTCTAATGAACATAAGTTGATATTTATAATCAGAAAAAAGGCATATAAATAAAGGTAGACTAAAACAAGCACTTTTTGAAAAGTCATTTTAGATAAGTACTGTTTCTGGAAGTCTCAGAGCAATGCACTTTTCCTAGGCTCCCTACCCCACCCACAGTCGCCCGTCCCTAAAGGCGCTGGCCTCACTCCCCCTGCTCCTGCCAACACACTCTGCCTCTGCCGCCACCCCTAACACTCCTCCTCCTGCCCCCAAGTGGCTCCACACAGGAGACCATGGCCTATGGAGACAGGCAGACTTATGTTCAAGTCCTGGCTTTGGCTCTTCCTGGCTATGTGACCTTAGGTATGCCATTTTACCTCCCAGAGCCTCAGCTCCCTCAGCATAACATAGAGTGATAGTGGTAAACTCCCCCATACTATGGAAATTACTTTTATGAAGAGTAATACAGAGCATGGCACTAAGTGCTGAAAACATTAGTTATGGTCACAAAAATGTATAGAGCACTTGTGGGTCCAGCGCTGTTGTGTGCTGGGTGAACAGAGGTGAACACACAGGCATGGTTCCTGTGCTTATGGAGCTCCTGTTCGAGTGGGAGACAAAGGCTCTCTGAAGCCGTCTTACAGAAAACTGTGCCGAGTGCCACCAAGAGCCTCTGTCTTATGTGGGGATGTGTCAGTGGGGGAATTCTGAGGCTCTAAGAGGTCACACAGCCGGGGAGTGACAGAGCTGGGATTCTCTGAGAGTGTATAAAGGGGGACTAAGCGGGCCAGAAAAGGCCTCCCTGACTGATCAACGGGCTGCGACCTGGAGACAAAGGAGTGGTGGCCGGGCAGGTTCTCTAGGCACAGAGAACAGCACATGTGAGGGCTCCGAGGTGCTCGAGGCTTGGTGTGTCTGCAGGCTGGGCTACAATGAATGTGACATTGTGCTGGGTGCCTGGCACATGACAGCCCTTCAGAAAAGATTGCATGGCCTCACTTATTCTGTGTTCAAGGAGTTTTGTCCCTCTTGGGCATGGGCCCTGACTGAGACAGGCCCAAGACAGCACAGTGCTGGCCTAGGCCAGACACTTCGGAATCCATTGCTTAAAGGGGCATTTCTTCTAAGGAGAACCAGTTGGCTACAGGCGGAAATCCAGCAATATCAAGAGGCACCGAGGGAGCGTGTTGAGACTGCCCAGCTTTTACCCGTGGCTGAAACAAGTACATACATAACCATGTTCTCGAGAACCTACTAGATGCAGCTCCATACACTGATGGTCCCCTTCAGTCCTCACCACTATCCTGTGTGGCTCTGTAAAAATTGCACAGTGGGAGAACACTGAGGCTCTGAGAGGTGGAGTGAGTTACTGAAGGACACATAACTTGTGGGTGACAGATGGGATTCCAGCCCAGGCCGCGACTCCAGAGCCAGGCCCCTGGCCAGCAATACTGCCTCCCAGTGCTGCTGTTCTCGTTTGGCTCAGAGCTGCCCAGCACCGGGACTCACCCTTGGCTCAAGTTGGAGTTTCAGCCTCCATGGGCCTAATGTCCCTGCCTCCCCACCATGAATACCCACTGAGCACCCACTGAGCACTAGCACACAGCTGCAGTCCCCAGGCCGAGGAGACTGGGACAGGCCCGTGGCCTCCCACTTTACCTGAGCCGCTTCTAGGGCCTAGCTCCTCCCTTTCTCCCCCCGCCCCTCTTCTCTCTTAGGTCCAATATATCTGGGCTGGAAGTAAAGCAGAATGTATGTCTCAAGAGAAACTATCTTTGTGTAGACATGAAAATGAAGACAGGGACAACGGGAGACAAAGGAACTCATCCATCAGTCACTACCACTCTGTCTCTGCGGGACTGATTTCGGCCATGTACTAGAGGCAGAAATAACAAGACTTGCTGACAGAATGGATCCAAGGCAAGGCAAAGAGGAATCCAAGATGACACCCGGGTTACTGGCCAACCAAGTGGGTGATGCCACTTACTGCCAATGGGGCCGGCAGGGGTGGGGGATTCAAGAGTTGAGTCTGAGCATTTTCAGTGTGGGATGCCCCTCAGATGCAGGAGAGGCTGGATAGGTGATGGGAGGCCTGGAATTCAGGGGAGGCGTCAGGGCTGGGTAGACAGGTTTGGGAGCAAACAGCCTAGATGTGAAGCCCAATGATGGGCTCAGATCACGTGGAGAAAGAGGGCAGATAGAAACAGCCTTGCTTTATGACTGTTGAACACTACAGTTGTTTTTAGATGCCTTCCTATACGCATGTTGCATTACACAATTTAAGAAAGTAAAATGAAAGAGTGAGCCCAGGATAGAACCCTGGGGCTCTCAACATATGGAGGACAGGGAGGGCAAGGGGCAGCCAGGAAAGCAGGAGCAATGGCGGGAGCTTGGGAAGGCCCAGGAGCCACAAGCAGCAACATTCAAGCAGTGAGCCGAAAGCGAGAGGCCCAGTAGTGGGCTCAGGGTCTGACGGGCTGAAGGTCAGTGATGGGTGTGGACCCACACCTCAGGGCACAGCTGAAGAAGGAAAAGGAGAGGGTGGCATAGCCAGCACTTGAGAAAAACCTACTCTGAGGGAGAGAGAGCAGAGAGATGGGACTGTGGCTGGCGAGGGGCTGATCGAGCATGTTTTAAAGAGATGGACGCCACTGGGGCTCTTCTGTGTGCTCATGCGGATGATTCAGTGGTGGTGGAGGAAGTGGACAAATGACAGGAATCATGTCCATGAGCAGGCAGGAGGGGACAGGAGCAGAGTTCCTTAACCATGGCCACAGGGGGCAGGCCAAGGAGCTTGGCACCAAGGGAGAGGGCTTGGGGTTCTAGGAGAGAAGATGGCAAACGTTGGCCTGGGTGTGTGGGGGCAGGACCCAGGTCTGTGGGCCACTGACCTCATGCTTTTCCAGATGCCATTCTGCCAACCAGAGAAGGCTGAACTGCAGACACAGGCCTTGGTTGGACCCTGGCCAGACCTGGCTGTGACCTCAGTTTCCCCATTTTGCAAGTGGGAAACTAAGCTGCCTCAAAACAGCACAGGTCCCCTTCTTTGCAAGTGGGGACGCTCACCCCATCTCAGTGGCCTGTGGGAAGATTAAAGAGGGCAGAAGAGTGGGATCACGATGTGCCCAGCTCCGTGCCTGCACAGAACAGGCCTTCAGAAGCCCTTGGTAGGACAGGCTGGTGGCCACACAGTGGTGGTCTCGCTCCAGACTGGGAAAGGAAAACCCTTCAGGACACCCTGCCGTGCAAATGATTTGTGTTGGGGTGAGGTGGTGGGTGCTGGCCTGGTGTGTTTGGAAAAAGAACATTAACCGCAAAGCTAATGACTCCGCACGGCTCCCACTGGGGCTCTGCCTAAAGCCAGAAGCAGTGGCGTTCCTCCCCGCCTCGTGTGCTCATAGGCCCCTCACCGAGGCAGCCCCTGGGTCCACACCTCCCTCCCCCACCAGGGCCACTGACTAGCTGGGAGACCTTGGGCAAGTCCCTGCCCTTCTCTGACCCTAAGTTTCCTCTCCTGCAGCCTGGAATGGTGTGCTAAGACCTCTGAACCCTGCATTGAGCTCCATAAATTCAAGTCGTTATCAAACACTTTGTTTAGAATAATAATGAACAAACTCTGACTTTAGGACCACCAACAGTATGTAACCTTGGCCAAGTTCTCCATCCACGTGGAGTCTGCAAATGAGTTTCCTGCCTCACAGGATTGTTGTAAGGAACAGAAGACATGACCCATGTCAAGCTCTCAGCATTGTGCCTGGCACAGAGTAAGTTAACAAGGGGTCTCAGTGCTTCCAAGTTGGGCAAATGACTCCTTTCCAAGGTCCATGCAGGGCTGTTGTTTCTGGCTGCCTGGCATCCACTCCCCTTCTCTGGTAACAGCACCCAGCTTTTCTCTGGAGAGAACTGCCCCACGCCCACCACCCATTGCCTCAGGAGTGGGGAGGGGGGCCTTAACCTGGCCAATCACTTCATCCCATCCCCCCGGCCACGGAGATGGGTTCAGAGACAGGCGTGTGACCCAGGCCAGATCCATTAGGCTACATCTAGAGAGGCTGGGACACAAGACTAGAAATGCTAGTGGCCTTTCCTCCACCCCAAAGGGACAGTCCAGCAGAGGATGAGGCCACCAAAGAAGACGGCAAAATGAGAAATGAAAACAGGTATTCCAGGTGCTGTTCTTTGGGACCTTCCATCGAGCCAGGCTTAAAGGCAACCATTCCTAGGAATTTTTGGCCACATGAGACATTAATGCCTCCTTTTTTTTTTCTTTTCCCTTAAGTGAGATTGAACTGAGTTTCTGCCCCCTGCAACCAAAGATTTCTGACAATATGGTCTGCTATGCCATGGCCCTTGACTGGCATTGCTTGTTCAATCTGACTAGCTTTCCATCATGAGCAGAGGAACACCCTGGAGCTGCCTGGGAAGAGGGGCAGGGCTGCCTCAAAACAGCACAGGCTCTGAGCTCAAGGACCTCCAGAAAGAGCTTCCACAGAAAAGAGACATAATAACTTGAGTATCCCCGATCTGAAAATCTGAAACGTGAAACGCTACAGCTCTGAAGCTTTTTGAGCACAAAACATGAAAAAACACTAACTCTAGAATCACCAACAGTGATTTTCGGATATCATATCAGGGATGCCGAAATGACAAGTGTAATACAAATATTCCAAAATCCAAAAACGTCTAAAAATCTGAAGTGCTTCTGCTCATAAGCATTTCCAATAGGGGATACTCCACCTGTAATAAATGCTTCCTGGAGCCAGGGAGAGGAGAGGGAAAAAGTGCATGTCCTGGCAGAAGCTTCCTCTCTTGGCTCCAGGAATTGCCAAATTCAGCGGAAAGTAATTTTCCTGGGCTCAGTCCCTTCTCTTCGGCCCTGAGAAGCGTCTCGAGAAATCTAAGCTTCTCAGAATAGACCCACTCCAGGATCCAGCAAGCCCATCCTGATCTGTACCCCAGAGACCATTCAACAAGCAGTCATAGAGCAGCTCTCTGTGACGATGCACCCTGCAATATTGTCTGTGTGTGTGGCTTGGGAACTGGTAGTAACCCAGGTGTCCATCAGTGGGCAGGGGCCATGAGGGAGCAAAGAACCAGACAGGCATACAACAGTACTGATAGATCCAAAAAAGGGTGAGCAGAAAAAGAAAAACAGGGTAAGATCCTTAGCACGATACCATCCACATATACATATAAAACAAATCTACCTATTTTTAAAAGATGCATTTGTGGGATTACTAATCAGAGTAGTATCTATCTGGGCAGGGAAGGCATAAAAAGGAGTGGGCATTGGGGATGAAGCAAAAATGTTAGAGCAAGAGACAGGGTCTGCATGGTCCAGTGATTTCACCCCCTCAACAGTAGAATCTGAAGAACTCAACTTGACACCCAAGGTTCCCAAGCGGGGAGGGAGGAGGGAGGGCAAGCATAGTATACACCTATGCAAAGAGGATCATGAGCACAACCCTGGCCGTACCTGGGGACCCTTAAGAAAGCCTAACACCTGGGTGCCACCCCCCAAGGTTCTGATTTCATTGGTCTGGGTGCAGCCTGGGAAGTGGGATTGTCGAAGCTGCCAGGTGAGCACAATGTGAACTAAATACTGCCGCAGCGGTCTTCCAGTCCTGGCTCTGCCACTGACAGTCTTGGTGGTTCTAGGCTAGTCACTCTCCTTCTCGGAACCCTGAATTTTGTATCTAGAAAGGGCACCCCAGGGTCTGGCCCCATAGATGCAGCACTCTCTGCTGCAGCTGGACTCTGTGCAGGAGGATACTGGGCTGGGTCCACAGCTCCACCAGGCAAAAACATGTGAGAACTACGAACCGTTTTTTATTTCTGAGACTTTGGCTCAAGATCTAGGGCAAATAACACATACCCCAGCCCCACAAGAGAAGGTGGATGCTTGCTAGACAAGGACTGCCAGATGAAATGCAATATGCTCAGTTACCTGTTTTTATTTTATTATGTTTCATTTATTTATTTTGAAATGAAGTTTTTGCTCTGTTGCCCAGACTGAAGTATAATGGTGTGATCTCGGCTCACTGCAACCTCAGCCTCCCAGGTTCAATTGATTCTCCCGCCTCAGCCTCCTGAGTAATGGAGATTACAGGTGCCAACCACCATGCCTGGCTAATTTTTGTATTTTTATTAGATACAGGGTTTCCCCATGTTGGCCAGGCTGGTCTTGAACTCCTGACCTCAGGTGATCTGCCTGCCTCGGCCTCCCAAAGTACTGGGATTACAGGTGTGAGCCACTGCGCTGGCCACATTTGAATTTCTGATAAACACATTTTTTTTTTTTTGCATAAGTACATCCCAAATATTGCATGGGACACACTCCCACTAAAATTTTTTCCTAATTAGCCAGGCATGAGCTTGTGGTCCTGGCTACTCAGTAGGCTGAGGCAGGAGGATTTCTTAGGCCCAGGAGGTGGAGGCTTCAGTGAGCTGTGTTCACGCCACTGCACTCCAGCCTGAGCAGCAAGAGTGAAACCCTGTGTCAGAAAAAAATTTTTTCCTTGTTTATCTGAAATTCAAAAGTAACTGGGTGTCCTATATTTTTATTTGCATGATTGGACAACCCTATCCCAGGTGCCTCTTTCATTCATTGGTTTTCAAGCTTTATCCAGTGGGACCTGACTGTGGTGAGGGAGGAATGAAGGAGTCTCAGGGGGTTTCAATTCTAGAATTTACAACTGAGAAGCTCTAAAGGAATCATGTCAGCCCCTTGTTCCTCATGATGGAAAGTTGTTCAGAGTGTTCAGGATAGCACAGAAACTGGCTGCCTCTTTATGTATCCATTGGGTACCTTGGACACCACCTCCAGGAAGCCAAATTCTCCCAGGTATTGGGAGATTTTGGGTGGGATTTTTGGTGTTCTCATGGTGTCGCATCCTGTCCTGGAAACAGCAGGGTATTTGTTGCCTGTACTTAAACCATACAAAATCATGACTGCTTAGCTTCTTATTTTTCTGATTATAAATCACTGTTATCTTGGGAAGGAAAAAAAGTCACTCTTAATCCCTTTACCCAGATGTAAGCAATGACAACTTGCTTTTCCTCTGGGAAGAAAAATAAACATTCATTGAGCCTCAATCACATGTCAGAAACTTCCCCTCCATTATCTCATATAACCTTCAGAGGACAGCATCCTTATTGCTCTTTTTGACTGTAAAAGCAATACAAGCTCTTTACATATATGCGTTTTTAAAAAGTGACTCAGAGATATAAGGAAATAAAATTCACCCAAGATCTCATTGCACAAGAATGAAATTCCTTCTAATGCCATTTCCCCTTTTATATATGTTTGCGTTTCCTGCAGATCATACGAGGCAGAGAAAAAAAAGGACAGAATAATTTTGTGATCACTGTCCTGTGGCACCTGTGCCAGGTACTTTCCATCAATGAGCACACCTCAGGGGCGACCTGCAGATAAGGGAAGCTGAGGCTTATGTCTGCCATGCCACACTGACATTCCAGCAGGCTCTACCTCTCCCTTCCTAGAATGTTGTCAGAGTTCAATAAGGGTTTGCTGAATAAGTAAACGGAGTTGGGGGAGAGTTCATGTGTCCTCACAGATTTATGCAGTCTCATTAAGTCATCAAAGGCTGCCTCCAATTTGTATTTTTTAAAAATGTGAATCCACTTGAGCTGATTATGGAGTGGCTGTGATTTCTGGGCTGCTGCTCAGAGACATGGGGTGCAAATGAGCAGGCGAATGAGGTGAGATTGCTTCCCTGGATAGGAACAAAGAGCTCCAAAAAAGATGATGGGAAATCTAGGAGATTTTAGAAACCTGCATCTCCTGGAGGTGAAATACCAAAGCCTTTCATGGAAAAGAGCATGAGGCAACACAATTAAAATGCCCAAGTAAGGTTTCCAGCTTGGAGGGTGGGTAGCTCTTCACAGTCTGGTCTAAGCCTGGAATCTGGACACGCGCTCCGGCTCACTTACAAATGGGCAGAGCTTATTTCTTAGCTGTGATTTCTTGCGTGCCTTCTCTGCGCCAGGAACTGTGCTGCGTCCCTTTCACACATCATCTCACATAACCTTGCCAACAATCCCATGAGGTGGGTGCTATCACGAGCCCATTTTGCAGACGAAAAAAAATGAGGCACAGAAAGGTTCAGTCCCCACCTGGCCAAGGCCACACAGCTGGCATGTGGAAAGTCAGTTCTAGAACAGAGGTCTGTGTGATCCAACACCCTGCTCTTGACCACCCAGAAGTTCCACTGCCTCCCTACTTCTGTGGGTTGGGGCATAGCTCGGATATATGAATCTTTCCTGCTTGCCCAGTGGTGGGGTGATGAAGGGGATGAGGTGGAGGAGCAAGAAGCCCAGGTCACAGTTTTCCCACAAGATGCAGGGCTGAAAAACCAGAAACAGCCCAAACATTCAGATATACAAACTCTGGTAATCCAGCTCATGGGATACTACTTAGCAATAAAAAGGAACAAACTGCCGATACAGCAACAGTGTGGATGAATCTGAAAATATGATGCTGAGATAAGCCAGATGCCAATGCATAAATACTGTGCGATTCCACTCACATGAAGCTCAAAAACAGGGAAAACTAACCTATGGTGAAAAATTAGAACAGTGGCTACCTCTGGAGAAGAGAAGGCTTGACTCAGAAGGGTCAACTCTGGGGTTATGGCCAGGTGTATCAATCTGTCAACACCTGCGAACCTTTAGGTCCATGCATTTGAGTGCATGTAAGCTACACCAAGAACTGCGTCCAGACTCCCTGACAAACCTGTTGTCCTTTTACTCCCCTAGAGATCGAGGCTGGGCTGGTTCCAGTGCAATCTGTAGGTTCAAGAACTAAGGGCTCAGAAAGCAGATGAGTGGTTGCCAGGGCTGGAGCAAGGGGAGAATAGGGAGTGGCTGCTTAATGGGTAGGGTTTCCCTCTGGGTTGATGGCATGTTTTAGAGCTGGATAGAGGTGATGGTTGCCAACTATATGCCACTCAGTTGTACACTTTAAAATGGTTGCTCTTCTATTATGTGAATTTTACCCCATTTTTTTTTTTTAAGGTCTTGAGATACAGGCAGCAAACTTCTACTCCCATGAATTCTCACCATCAGGATTTCAGCATTAGCGGCTGCCTCCTATGTGAGAATCAGGCTCACACCTGTCAGTCTCCCCGCACCCCGAGCCCCTTAATGTGGGCTGGGGTTTGCCACTCCAAATTCCTCTCTGCATGTCCCATGGAGGTACTCTACGGGTGCTATGATCAGAGACTAAGTCTGACTGCTGAGCGGATGAATGAACGACTAAATGAGCAAATGGAAGTGTGAATGAATGGTGAAGTAGTGAGCAAATGAATACACGTGAGAATGAGTAAACGAATGAGTGCATGAATGAATGAGCAAATAAACCAGCAAGTGAAGAAATGAGTGAGTGAATGAACCTCGGCCAGAGGATGGGTTCAAGCCATGTGAGTTCCAATCCTGGCTTTGTAGCACACGTGATTTAACCTCTCCATGCCTCATTTTTCGCATCTGTAAAATGGGAGGGTAGGCTGTCGTGAGAAATAAATGAGTTAAAAGGCGTAAAGCGCTTAGCGCCACGCCTGGCAAAAGGAGCCCTCCGTAAGTGACTGTGGCTACTAAAGAAACACACATCCACCGCTGCCGGGTCCCCAGAGGGCGCCACGCCCGAGACCTACCCAGGAGCTGCACCTCGTCGGTGATGCCATAGACGTCAATGAGCGCCCAGAGCGGGCCGCCCACCGCCACGCCGCAGTGGAAGAGCACCGGCTCGCCGTCGTTCACGCTGTAGAACACGCGGCCGTGGCGGTCCACCCAGTAGGCCAGCACCGTGTCGCGCAGCGCCAGGTTTTCGGGCAGCGCCTTAGCCCAGTAGCCGGGCCGCGTGACCAGGTCGGGGCAGGCGTACTTGGGGATGTCCTGGGCGCTCATGAGCGACGGATCGTGCGCAGTGAAGCCGAAGCGCAGCGCGCCGCTCCAGCCCGGGCGCACGGCCACCAGGCGCAGCCGCACCTGCTCGTACAGCCGGATGGGCCGCTGCGTGAACGTGACGCCGTTGCAGAAGCTGTTGCGCCGCGTGGCCCGGCGCGAGTGGCCGTCCAGGCGCACGTTCTTGCCTTTGGCCTGCGCGTGGAAGCGCGGTGCCTCGCCCAGGACCGGGCGCCGTTCGGGGCCGGGGCCGCAGCACGGCCGGGTGGCCAGGAGGCGCGCCGGTGGGCTCGGGTCTGCGGAAAGAGAAAGGCAGCACGGTTAGGCCCCCTCTGAACTCCCGCGGGCCCCCATTGGTCTTTATTTAACAATCATTTTCATTTCAAATACCATCTTAATTGGACTGGTTATTGATAAACTTAAGAAGGTTCCAGGCTAGACCAAAGGGAGACCGGCCCTAATCTCTGCCACAGCAGTCAGCACACCCATTCCACAGACAAGCAGACCAAGGTTTAGTGTGTGTGTGGCAAAGCACTAGAGCTGTTTCACTGTCAGAGGGGCCAACACCAAGAGCTTGTAATGACAGCCAGCCAGGGATTAAATGACTTCTCCATCCCCATCAAATCCCTCCAAATCTACAAGGACCTCCCAGGGCCACCTCTGGGCTACAGAGTCCCTCCAAAGGCAACAGAGCCCTGTATTCTTGGGGTTAGTAGTGGAGGTATTGGGTTGCTTTTCTCTGTGCAAAGCATCCAAATACCTCCCCTACTTTTATTCAAAAACTAAGACAGGTCAGGCAATAGAAATGGCCAAGGCAGCCTGAATCCCAGCTCTGGCACTTGCTGGGTGGGAGGTATGGGGCAGACTTGTCACTTCTCTAGCTTGTCTTTTTGCCTGGAAAATGGGGACATGACTTCACTCACACAGCTGCTGAAACAGAGTGTGGATGAAGTCCCTAGAGTACTACCTGGCACAATGTGTGTGTGTAACAAGTCATTAATAATATGATATTATTACTGATGATATATATTACCGAGGTTTCAAAGCACATCCAAGCCAGGATTCGGGGACTTCCCCCACCTCAGCACAGAAAATGAAAGCATTCCTTATGATGCAACGTTGGCTTTCCTGGAACGCACACCTTTGGGGTTCATTTCTAAAGACATTCTGCTCTGAAGGACATGGGAATCCTTGAGTGGTCTTTGAAAGGATCTGGTCACAAAGCCAGGTGGCTCAATATCAAGTGAAAGCCTTCCTCTCCCGCTGCCTTTCCTCTTCCCATCCTAGGGGTGGTTCCTGGGAGGCTTTGGGAGACCAGGAGGTGGCAGGGTGGGAGATTACTGCATGAGTCTCTGCTGCTCTTCACAACGCAGCTGAGCACAATTTTCATGGCAAATTCTCACAAATCGCAGGCCGCCCAAGGCACACAATGAGAAGAATAGCGACCCCAGGAATGAAAGACCACTCCTCCCATGGCCAGCCACGGGGTACACTGTGCTCTGGGCACATCACAGGGTGGAGGTGGGGGGCGTTTCAATGAATGCTGAGCTTGATGGGAGCTAGGGCTGGAGAAAATGCAGATGGAGAGGCAATGGTGGGGCAAATAAGCCATGGCTCCCCTTCCCAGGCCCTGGGAGAAGGAAGGCCCAGTCACCCGGGGGAGAAATCACTGCCGGAAGTTGGGAGGCCCCTCTCCACACAGAAGCCACTGGCCCACAGAAGCCAAAATATATGGAATAAAAAAGCCAAGGTCCCTCATTAGAAAGGAACTTCAGGGGCTTTAGTCATTCATTCACTTAACAAATATGAAGTGAGTATCCAGTATGTGCCAGGCACCATGCCAGGGCCTGGGTATACAGCCATCACCAAGACAGATGAGGTTGCTGCTCTCATGGAGCTGACATTCCGGTGGCCAAAGTCAGGCAATAAAAAACATACTCTTCCTGGTGGGATGCATTACAGAGTAACATTCTGTAATGTTACTGCCAACGAGGCGGGGCAGAGAGAGGTGTTTTCTCAGGACTTTTAGGAAGGGCCTCCCTGATGAGTGACTTTGGAGCAGAGGCCTGAAGGAGGTAAGGGAATGAGCTGGGAGTGTGGTTGGGGGAAAAATCATTCCAGGTAGGAGGTACAGCAAGTGCAAAGGCCCTCAGGTGTGGCTGAGAAATGGCAAGGAAGCTAGTGTAGCTAGAATGGTGTGAGCAAAGAGGGAAGTGAGTAGAAATGAGATCAGAGCTGGGGTGCGGAGTGGGGAGAGCCTATTGTTTGATTTTTCTTTAACCATTTCACTCTGAATGCGATGAGACCTTATTGAAGGTTTAGACCAGAGACATGGCAGGAGTGCTCAGGATACTGTGTGCAAAGTGGACTGCTGGGAGGGGGTAGGCAAGGATGCTGGGGCCAGCAAAGCCACTGGATTATTCCAGGGCAGAGATCATGATGGCTCCTATTGGGGGTGGGTACCAGTAAAGGTGGTGGGAAGGGGTCAGATTCTGGATGTGTCTTGAAAGTAGTAGAAGTCTGAAGGGGGTTTTCATTCATTTTTATAGAGGAAAATAGAAACATTCAGTCTACTTGCTTTGGACATTTCAACTATATTCAATATATAAAACAAATTGAAAAGGCCCTTTGGTTCTTTTTTTTTTTTGAAATGGAGTCTTGCTCTGTTGTCCAGGCTGGAGTGCAATGGCATGATCTCAGCTTGCTGCAACCTCCACCTCCTGGGTTTAAGCACTTCTGTCTCAGCCTCCCGAGTAGCTGGGATTACAGGTGTGCACCACTGCACCCGGCTAATTTGTTGTATTTTTACTAGAGACAAGATTTCGCCATGTTGGCCAGACTGGTCTTGATCCTGACCTCAAGTGATCTGCCCACCTCGGCCTCCCAAAGTGCTGGGATTACAGGCGTGAGCCACCGTGCCCAGCTGGCCTTTTGGTTCTATAACAGACACTAAATGGGAAGCACAGTGTTGGTAAGGACGGGGTAGGGAGATGCCAGTAGTAGATCCTGGGCGGCAGGGGCTTGTCCGCGCCATCTTTGGTTTCCCTGGACTCAGCAAAGTCAAAGCACACACCAGGCACTTGATAAACACCAGTTGCTGCCTGTGTCATAGTGAGAGCTTGAACAGAACTCAGGGATTATCTCCTCCAACAAGCCCAGTTTACAGATGGGAAAATGGGCAACAGAGGGAGAGGGGTCTGCCCAAGCTCAAGGTCAGAGTCAGGGCAGAAACCCCTTTCTTGGGCTCTTCTGGCCAGGCCACACCTGATGCATGGAGGCAGAATATGCAGGTCACTTTCTTTTTTCCTATTAACTTTTTAACTTTAATTTTATTTTTGATTATACTTTAAATTCTGGGGTACATGTGCAGAATGTGCAGGTTTGTTATGCAGGTATACATATTCCATGTTGGTTTGCTGCATCCATCAACCCGTCATCTACATTAGGTATTTCTCTTAATGCTATTCCTCCCCCTGCCCCCACTCCCCTGGAGATCACTTTCATGCAAGAAGGGGAAGGCCCAGGAGGGGTGGCTGAGCACCACCTCCCTCGGCGTTGGGCCATGGTGAAGGCCTCTGCCTTTCTGCACCTCCCACCACAGTTAGTCATGGGGGCACTTGCTGCTCTGCCTGCCCAGTATCCATCCCTCTTTTCCTGGCTACTATGCTCCAATTTTCCTTGGGAGATCCCGCTTTCCACCAGCTAGTGGGTCGACCTCACTCCAACTCTAGAGACTAGGGTGGTCAATCAGATGACTGCAGAGTTTCTGGCTGGGGCACCCTCTTTTCCTTCTAAGCCAGGTTGAGCTGGGTTTCTGATACTAGCAACCAAAAATGTCCTGACTGATAGAATCGCCACACATTCACACACTTACTCTGCGCTGGTCATGTGCCATGCATTTCATCATTTAATCCTCATAGTGTCTCTATGAGGTAAGGATTACGGTTTTTTTTCTTTCTTTTTTTTTCTTTTTTTTTTTTTGAGATGGAGTCTTACTCTCTCACCCAGGCTAGAATGCAATGGCATGATCTCTGCTCACCAGAACCTCCGCCTCTTGGATTCAAGTGATTCTCCTGCCTCAGCCTCCAGAGGAGCTGAGATTACAGGCACGTGCCACCATGACTGGCTAATTTTTTGTATTTTTAGTAGAGATGGAGTTTCATCATGTTGGCCAGGCTGGTCTTGAACTGCCAGCCTCATAATCCACCTGCCTTGGCCTCCCAAAGTGCTAGGATTATGCCTGACCAGGATTACTGTCATCCATTCCCAGCATGGATGAAGAAATGGAGTTTCAGAGAGGTTGAGTCACTTGCCCAAAGTCACACAGCTGGTTTAGTTAAGGGTAGGGATGAAACCAGGGATTGAAGCCAGGTATGTGTGATCCCAGCTCTGCCTTTTTTTTTTTTTTTAACCATGTTACCATAGTTTCTCTGCCTTTTAGAAACCAACACAAGATGGACAGAAGGGCTGGGCCATAGACCCCTAAGGTCGGAGAGGGAAGCAAGAGGCTGCCTGTTGACTTCCTTCACCCCTGGGCAGACTTGCCAGGCACCGGACTGGCACAGACAGCAGACAAAAATGTTCATTCCACTGCTCATCCATTTCTTCATCCAGTCATCCTTTCTGCAGATCACACACTTCCTGTCCTCGTGGAGATCTGAGTCTCTCCAGGTCAAGCAGACACACAGCTGAACGCCCAATGACAACAGGCATGGTAAAGACCATCTCGGGTGATGGCACTGGGGGGATGAGGGGCCCGGAGGAGGCTGGATAGTGGAATGCACACGGAGCCAGGTCTGGAGGGAGGAGAGGGAGCAGAGGGGAATGGTAGGGGCAGAGGCAGGGGGAGGCTGGAATTTGGGGGGAGGGTAAAGTGATACGGTAGGTGTGGCAGAGGGTGTGCCAGGTTGCTGTGGCAGAGGTTATGCCACCTCTGCAGTCACTGCCTTGCAGAGGTCAGGGCGAGGGTGCTGCAGACATCACAGGAACAAGAAGGCCCTGAATGCCAGCCCAAGAGGCTCAGACGGCACCACACAGGCAAGAGGGAGCTACTACAGGGCTTTCGGCAAAGCAGGGTCACGGCCATGCCCGCATTGCTGGTCAGGGAGGGGCCTCCAGGGCAGCAAGGAGGATGGACACAGACTCAGGCTGTGGGCCATCTCTGGAACCACGAGGATAAGAGGAAGAGACAAATCCCAAATGAGCGAAGAAACAGCATGCGGTGTAGACCATCGGCAGAGGCAGCTCAGGGACAGCAGAGGCCTGTGCTGTCCACGCTCTCTGTGGCCTTGTGCAAGGCACTCAGCTCCTGGTGCAGCTTCCCCCAGCTCCCAGCAGGCCAAGGCCCCCTCTAGATGGCAGATCCTCGAGGAAACATTAAATATGACCACAGATCAAAAGCCGTTCTGAGCACCAGCGTCCATGGGCCACTCTTACTTGATTATTTTTCTCTCTCCTCCCTATCACCGTTGTTTTCCACCCTCATCTCTCAGTTGGAGAGTTTCTTTACAAAAGGGCTTGGGAATCCCAAGCAGATGTTCTTTAAGAGCAGCCTGGCGATTTAAATGAACACTGGGGTGGAGAGAAGTACTGCCTTGTTACTGTAGGAGAAGTTGCCTGCAAAACCAACTACATGTCAGGATAAAATGCGGCCAAGTGACCAGCGAAGTTTACAGATTTGTTTCATCTTGATTATATAATCTGACTTCCTTCAGGGAATGAGAGATAAACACTCTTATTTTTTTCCCCCAAGACCAGAGCGCTGACGTGAGATAAAGAAAATTAGAGTTAAAAAGTTCCTAAGAGGATGTGTTATTTACACAAATTGAAGACGCTTAAGACAAAAGAAAAACAATAAGCAATCTCAGATCGTAACCAGCATCTGCTTTTAGCTGGGTTCAGGAAAAGTGGTTTCTATAAAAAATAGAATAATGTGGAGGTTGGACCCCAGGGGCCCTACAGATCATCCTAGTTTGGAGATGTCAATGGCAAACCCGAACTTTATGATTTAAATTGCGGCAACAAACACAACGGCTATATTATAGAGAGTTCGGAAAAGAGGAGAAAAATCTACCCGCTGCTGCATCTTTGCACACTGTCTGCATTTTTCATTGTCCCATTTCTGATCTCGTATGAACCGTGGGCTGTGCCCTCATGATGTACCATGCCTGTGCTGGATTTTTTGGACACACGATTGCAGCTAATTCTTAAAACGAATCTTCACATACAGGATTGGTGTCTCCATTTTTCCAGGAGAAAACAAGGCTCCAGGCAGCAAAGACACTTCCCTGCAGCTGCCAGGGGGCAGCGCTAAACTGTGACTCCAGCCTGTCTGACCCCAGGCTAGCACTTTCCCTGCCCTCCTACCTTGTCCTAACTTTCTTCATAAGTACCACTGAAGTGCTCAGTAACATAGGTAGTTTTCTAACTTTCTTACCATCAGAGTGTACAGCCGATTTTGTATCCTGCTTTTTTTAACTCAATATTACATCAAAAGCATTTCCCCTCATCGCTCCCAAGCCTTCTCTGTGCTTGTTTAAAAGCTGCAGAATATTCCATCAAGGGCCAAATGCCCCCCACCATTTACCTCCTGGCAATCACTACAGCCATTCCCCCAAATGGCCAAGTCTGCGGGTGCAGAGATCCTTAGCTTCTGGCACCAGGACCAGACTCAAACAGACACCCTGTCAGTGGTAAAGCTAATAATAATAACAAACAAATAAAACCTCTTCTGTCAGGAGGAGGTCCCCAAACCACACCAGGGACTAAACTCCATGGCCCATCCTTCCATGAAAGACCAAGGCCCTGATGGCTTTGGGTGGATGCTGGCCCCAGCCAGTGAGCCGCACCTCCCACTTCTCAGGGACTCTCAGAAGTGGGGGAGGTGTGGTTTCTGTGAGTTGAGAACTCAGTGGAGACCTCTGCAGTTGTCCTTCTGGTTCACAGAAGGGAGAAGGGACAGCTCCGGCCAAATCCCATGGACTTTTTTTTTTTTTGAGTCGGAGTCTTACTGTTGCCCAGGCTGGAGTGCAGTGGCAAAATCTCGGCTCACTTCATGCTCCGACTCCTGGGTTCAAGCGATTCTCCTGCCTCAGCCTCTAGAGTAGCTGGGACTACAGGTACACACCACCACACCCAGCTAATTTTTTTATTTTTAGTAGAGATGGGGTTTCACCATGTTGGCTAGGCTGGTCTTGAACTCCTGACCTTGTGATCCACCTGCCTCAGCTCCCAAAGTGCTGGGATTGCAGGCGTGAGCCACCATGCCCGGCTGATCCCACGGCTTCTTTTATTTTTTCTTGAGACAGGGTCTCGCTCTGTCTCCCAGGCTGAGTACAGTGGCATGATCACAGCTCACTGCACCCTCAAACTCTCGAACTCAAGTGATTCTCCCACCTCGGCCTCCCAAGGAGCTAGGACTACAGGTGTGTGCCACCACACCTGGCTAATTTTTTAAATTTTTTTGTAGAGACAGGGTTGCTGGGGCTGGTCTCAAACTCCTGGGCTCAAGCAATCCACCTACCTCAGATTCCCAAAGTGCTGGGATTACAGGCATGAGCCACCATGCCTGGCCTAACCTCCATGGTTAATCACAGGCTGCTCCAGCCCCACCAAGACCAGAGGGGAGGGTCTTTCCAGCAGTTAGCCAAGGAAACAGTGCCCGGACTCCAAATGCATGGGCAGAGAGATTTGGAGGGTGGGTGATGAGTGGCTGTGGGTGGTTAGGGAGAAGGGAACTCTGCTTTGGCTGTCACGGTCACCACTGCCCAGTCTTGGGCAAGTCTTTCTGGAAGGCAGGTAAACATAAGAACTGCTCCCTGGGTGGCTCTGAGGTTTACTTCATGGGCTCTGGACGAAAGCCTGTGCTTTTCTACTGATTTGTCTGAGAGCCTTTGAGCAAGTCACTGTACCTCTCAGAGCTGCAGTTTTGTCATCTGTAAATGGCATGTGACCTTAGATCCGTGTCAGGCTGCTGGCAGGGGCAACGAGAGCACAGAAAAACCCCAGCAGAAGTCCTGGCACATAGTAGATATTCAATAAATAGCTATTCCCTTCTCTTTGCCATGGGAAATAACAAGTCCAACCACTGGGTAAGCCCCTCACCTCCATCTCTTTCATGTTTCCTATGTCTACATCACAGTTTGAGAGGTGGTTAAAAAGAGCACAGGCTTGGAGTCAGACTTGACTTTAAATTCTGGTTTTGCTTATTTATTAGCTGTGTGATCTTGAGGTCGATACTTAACTTATCTGTCCCCTCCCCCCAACCCCCAACAACCTAGAAAAGTAGGAAAAGTCATCTCCACCCTGCAAGGTTGTTGTGAGGATGACACAGAGCAAACTCATCAGACACACAGTGTGTGGCATGTAGTAGGTGCTCATTAAACAGTTGATCTCCTCCTTTAACCACCTTATTTAGTTCCTTTGACTGGGAAAGGTTTATTCCTGGGTCAGAGATGCCTACCTGTGGCAGCTGGGAAAATACATTCTGAAACATTTCTCCTGTGGAGGGCTCATAACCTTGGCCAGCAGAGGCCTCTTGAAAACCCTAGAGTTGCTTCCCCTTGGTGTCCAAGGACAGAGGCCTATTTTTAAGCCATCCCAGCAGGCGTCCCAAATGCGCCCTGTGCCACCCCCTGAATGATCCTCACTCTTCTCCCCAGCCCGGCCCTTCCTTTGATCTAAAAAGAGCCCAAGGAAATGGCAGTCACTGTCAGGAGGATGGCAGGAAGCAACAGCTCCCGATACTCTGGCCCCGAGATGCCGGCTTCCAGCCTGCTGGCGTTCTGCAGATGGCATGCTGGCTGAGGTTTTCAGCAGATTCCTCTCCACCAGGAAAGGGAATTGCCAAATGGGAGAATAGTCTATTCTGTCTCTTCCTTTGAACATGAGGATTACACTGGAGTTTCACTGAGCCTCTGCTATGTACTGGGTACATATCTTGGTTTATTGGGTTTAATCTTCAGGAAAACCCTGCAGAGTGGGTTTTACCACCTTGATTTCCCAGATGAGGAAACTGAGGGTCTGAGAGGACCAGGCTCATGCCCTTTCTTCCACCCCACCCCTTCTTCAGGGCAGCTGCCACAACTTTTGGGTTGGTGGGGCGTGGGGAATGGTTCATGGACCTTGGTAGAAGCCATAAAAGCTATAGAGGCTTTCTTCCCAGAAACATACCCAAACTCCATGCACAATCTCATGTTCAACTTCAGGGGCTTCCTGGACCTGGACCTTTATAACACACCTCCTTGGATTGTAGACCTTGAGTGAGAAATGTCTGGTTCAAACAACATTTACCCAAGTCTAGAATGCAAACCAGTGCTGTTGGCAGTAAGAAGCTACATGGTGCTCGTGTGTGTGGGGTGAGGGGAGCAGGCTAAGCTTTAGAGAGAGGAAAAGGCAAGGCTGGTATTTAGCAAGGCTTCCCGCCATATCCAGAGGGGCCAAGATATCAGTCATCTTTGCCAAAAGAGTTCAATTTTCCATTGGTTATTTATTTATTAGCTGTGTGATCTTGAGGTTGATACTTACCTTCTCTTCCCCATGGGAAATAACAAGTCCAACCACTGGGTAAGCCCCTCACCTCCATCTCTTTCTTGAGACAAGGTCTCAAGAAAAAAAGTGAGCTAAAAAAAAAAAAAAAAAAACCAAAAAAAAAACACAACCAGGCCGGGCATGGTGGTGGCTCATGCCTGTAATCCCAGCACTTTGGGAGGCGGAGGCTGACAGATCACCTGAGGTCAGGAGTTTGAGACCAGCCTGGCCAATATGGTGAAACTGCCTCTTTGCTAAAAATACAAACGTCAGCCGGGCATAGTGGGAGGCACTTGTAATCCCAGCTACTCGCGAGGCTGAGGTAGGAAAACCACTTGAACCCAGGAGGCGGAGGTTCCAGTGAGCTGAGATGGTGCCACTGCACTCCAGCCTGGGTGACGGAGCGAGACTTCCATCTCAAAAAGGGGGAAAAAGAAAAGAAAAAAACATAACCAACCTTTCCTCACCTCTGCCAAATGGGGCAGTGACAGGCACTCAGGAGACAGACAGTAGCTTTACTGGGACTTTGTTCCCTGTTTCAGAGGCTTGGTCAGCCAGCACCCCCAAGGGAAAGGCGCCAGCCCGCGCTGGAAACTGCCATCCTGCCCTCTTTGCTTTGCAAACACAACCCCGACGACAGCTGCAAGGACATCCCAGAGAGAGGCCAGAGGTCATGATGCTGCGTGTGGGTAGAAAAGCCCACTCCATCCACGCCTAAGTGGCAGGCCTCTCAGCTTGAGTGGGCTCTGATGCGAGAGTTCCCAGAGAGTGAGGTCATCCCGACGCCCCCTCAAAGCATGCTCAGCTGGGGCTGGGATTCCCAAGCTGACTCCGACCCTCTGCCAGGCCCCTTGACTGAGGTCTCTTCTTGATAAAGGGATCCAGGAAACTCCAACTTCAGAGGTGCCGGCCAGTGAGAGGGTTAGGGCCCTGCTGCAGTGAGAGGTGGTGGGGGGATGTGCCCTCATTCCTTCTCCAGTACATCACTTCCTCCTTCATCTGACATTTACAGAGTATCTGCTCCCGGCCAGGGCCCGCACTGGCTGCCGGGTACATGCACTGACGAGTCACACACTGTCCCTGCCCCCTCGAGCTGAGAGACCAGCCTCAAGGATGGACATATAAGCAGACCCCATGACTGCACAGGGTGGTGGCCAGGGAGGGCCAGGGCAGTGGCCACCGCTTCTCAGGGGAGCTGCTCTGCAGACTGAGGAAGTAGGGCTGGGAGGATGGTAAGGATGGGGAAGTGTGTTTCAGGCAGAGGGAACAGCACCAGCAAAGGCCCGGAGATGAGAATGAGCTGAGAGCACTGGGGAACTGCAAGGAGGACGGGGCAGAAGGGATAGGGGAGGGTGGAGTGGGAGTCAGGGGCAGTATCACAAAGGGTCTTAAAGGCAATGCAGAGGAGGTTAAAGTCCTCCAGAAGGTTCTGGGGGCCGCTGAAGGGTTTGGAGCAGGGAAGAAACCCCTGTGGATCCACCTCTCTGAAGAATGAGATTTAAACCCTGGGCCTTCCTTTCTTCCCTGCCAGTCAAAGTGACCCAGCATGGCAGGAGTGAGGAAAACAGTCCAGGTTTTGAAAGTCTCTTCCAACGGCTGACACAGTCCTGCCCCTCGGCGCCTGCTTCTCCTCCTGGCAGCCTCTGGCAGCTGCCCAGTGATAAGCTGGCTGAGGTTGCCAGGCCTGCCGTTTTTCCTCTTTGCTTTGAGGACAGCCACACCTCCAGCCTGGGTGTTGCCCAGAAGGCTGGCTGCGCCCAACCTCAGCCCCGGGAGAGCACCTGCAGGGCCTGAAAGTCAGGATTTTTGGAGCAATAGACCCACTGGCCCTAGCGCCTCTGCAGCAATGGTGTTCTTGCTCCTGGACCAAGGACATGTTCTTCACAACCTCAACAGTTGGGCAAAATGTTTGCTGGCCCCAGGGTCTCTCACATCCTAACCTGAGAGAAAAAACCTAGACTATGTAAAAGTAGCTTAATCCACCTTCTGGCACAGAGGGTGAGCAATACCCTGGCTTGGTCTGAGGAAGGAAGCTTTCGCTGGGGGTAGAGCAGGGGTTGTGGTGGATGTCATCAATCAGCTTGTTTTGAGCTACTCAAAGGCCACAGTTTGGCGGAACTTGGGATGAACAATAAGCAAAGATCTAAAAAAGGAAGCAAGTGACTGATTACAGCAGGGGGATGGAGCCCCAGGGCTGAGTGTCCCTGAAGCCTGCAAAAGAACTGGGGGTAGGGCCTGATGGAAGAGGCAGACCTCCCAGGGGACAATCCTGATGGTGCTGGAGGAGGTGACTGCTACCAGACCCCCTGTCAGGGAGCAGGGCGGCTCAGAGAGGTTGGGAGAGCTGCCTGCAACCAGGAATTGTGGCGTGGGTGTTTGGACTCATACCTGCCTGGCTCCCAAGGCTAGCACAAAGATGCTATGACTCCTGCTTGCAAAGTGCAGAAGTCATCCCTGCAGGGAATGGGGAGCACAGTGCCTGACACAAGGTAGGTCAACTGATGCCATCTCCTTCCCAGCCACGCTCGGCTCTGAGGCTCCCCAGGAAGTGACTCTGATGCGTGTCGCATCCTTCTCCAAAGATGTAGCCTTCTCTCTCTCTCCCCCTCACCCACCATGCAGGGCTTCCCCCAAATGCCTGAAGGGCCCATGAGAGCAGAAGAGTGTGGACTGAGGATGCCTACAGGAAGCCCACACGGACTTCTGCTCCCTTCCCCAAGAGGTAAAGGGCTATGTTCTTGGAAAGGCACACTCTGGAGCCCTGATTAGAATCTCTATCTCATGTGTCCTAAGTTCTGATGATTGACAGTCCTTGGTTCACTGGGCCTCTCTATATCCCTATAAGCCTGTTTCACAAATGGGGACATTGGGCCCAGAGAGGGTGAGGGGCTGGCACAAGGTCATGAGGCAGATAAGCAGCAGGGTGAGGACTGGACGCAGGTCTGAATGCAAAGCCCACGCATACTGTTGGTCATCATGCGGAACTGCTTCACTAGACAACAAGTCACCTGTCACGGGGATGTGAGTGGTGGACTCCAATAGTCTAGAGCAGGACTCTTTGGTCCTACCACACAGATCAATTTCGGGAGCACAGATTCCTTGCCTCCAAGGGAAAAAGGTAATGGCCACTTACAGAGTTCCCACCTTGTGCTGGGTTTGGACTTCTAGCATCTCCTGTTTATTCCTCATGTCAGCCCCATGAGGGAGGGAGAGGCTGTCATTATCCCCATCCTAAAGATGAGGACAGGGCAGTTCAGGGAGGAACAAAATTGCCCAGGATCATATAGCTTAGAGACAGTGGAACTGAGATTCAAACTTGGGACTGCCTCCAAACCAATCCTCTTTCCACCGCCTCTCTTGAGATTCCAGCAAAAGACCTCATTTGTTATCACCTTGTGACCTTGTGCCAGGCTCTGGTCCTCAGCAACCCCATCTGCCAAATGGGAGCTGGGACAGGGCATTCTGAGCACCCGATGGTCCTGGGAACAGACCCCTGAGTCACCTAACTGCAGGGCTGAAGTTCCTGCAGAGACGTGGAAATTCCACTCTGCCACATCCTGCCCTTGAATGGCCCCAAACCTTAAGGGAAGGGAAGCTTTTCTGAGGCGTGGAGATCTGCTTGTTCGGACTGGAAAGTTACCAAGCAGACCTGGCCGTGGAGACACTGAGTACCCTGCTGACCCGTCTCATAAATCCATCATCCTTGTGGCAAAAGGAAAGAAAACACGTGCCCGAGGGACGCAATTGTGATATAAACAATGTGTAATGTTGAGGATGTAAACGAAATATACTGTTTAATAGCTGTGGGCATTCTGCCAAGTGCCAATACTGCCCAGGACACCTCCACACCACCCATTTCCCCAAATAGCTCACTCATTAAAGAACTTAGCCCCTGCCCAGAGGTGAGGCTGGAGGCCAGCTCTGGGCTGCCCTGAGTTCTGCTAATAAGATGAAGGGAGAAGAAGGGCTGAGTGGGCTGGGCCTGCTGTCCAGGGATGGCTGTCCCAAACTCTGGTCAGAAACACCTGCCCCTGTCTGAAAGTTCTGAGGCTGGGCAGACACAGGGAGGTAAGAGACCTGGGCTGAGGCAGGTGGCGTCATTGTTCTGTGCCTTATATGTCCTGATCAATAGAGTGGGGCTAAACCCTCCACCATGCAGAACTGGAAGGGGGACTGTCTAAGTGAAAGATGTGAAGGGCGCAGGGCACAGTGGCTCACGCCTGTAATCCCAGCATTTTGGGAGGCCGAGGCGAGTGGATCACCTGAGGTCAGGAGTTCGAGGCCAGGCTGGCCAACGTGGTGAAACCCCGTCTCTACTAAAAATACAAAAAGTTAACCGGACCTCGTAGCAGGCGCCTGTAGTCCCAGCTACTTGGGAGGCTGAAGCAGAAGAATCACTTGAACCCGGGAGGTGAAGGCTGCAGTGAGCCGAGATCGTGCGGCTGCACTCCAGCCTGGGTAACAGAGCAAGACTCTGTCTCAAAAAAATAAAAAAGAAAAAAAGATGTGAAGGGCTCTGCAGGCATTCGGCAGATGGGCACTGGAAAGCATTCCCCAGAAGACCCCAGAGTCAAAAGGCGTCTTCATGGATAATTCATCTGGGGTACATTGGACGCTCCAGGGCCTCTGCAAGAACCATGTCAAGTCCCAGCTGGACTAAACACCTGTGCACTCCAGTGACAGGCACGCTCTCCCCGATTTCCAGTTCCAGGCAGTTCGCACAGTTAGAAAGCTCCGCCTTTGGCTGAACTGGAATCTGCTCTCCTGTGATGTCTATACACTGGTCAGGACTGCATTGGGTCCACGGTGCCCCCTTTCCCTTCAGGTCTGCAGGCAGCTCTCAGGCCAGCGCGGCCCCCCAGGCTATGTTGCTGGAGACTCTGCTTCCCTAGGGATGGCATGGCCTTTGTTTTGCTGCCCAGAAAGACCTCAGGGCATTTCCCTTGACCTGCCTTGGCAGGGGGTTGAGATCCGCACACCAGACCTTGCAGACTCTCTGCTGGGAATCCTCCGGGTGAATCCACAGCTGCCTGGAGAGTGCCCCCCCCACTGCTATGCCTAGAGATGCAATGAGACAAACAAAACTAAAACAACTAGGTGAGCAATTAGAAATGAATCCGCCAAGATTTCTAAATGCTTACAGATTTCTGCTAAATACGATGAAGGCTTCCAGTGCAAAAGGGAAATGTCCCCCATGGGACCCTCCACCCTGACCCTCCATTCCCTTCCACACTGACGTTCCTTTCCTCTAGCTGGAATCAAGTTGGACTGCTTGCGCTGTGTTCCTTGGGGAAGTCACCTTCCCTCTCTGTGCTTATGTTCTCCCAAGAGTTGGGGCACTAATAATAGGAGCCCTCTCACAGGGCCTGTCCTGATAGGCAGGCATACACCTGCTGAGAATGCTGTCTGGCACAGACGGGCTATGTGATACAAGTTAGTGGTTATCATTATGCTTTTGTATCAGTCTCCCTTGAGAGCACCCAATCCTAAGCTCAGCGTGGAGCAGGGGCTCATCTCCCAGTGAACACATAATCCTAGCTGGTGCTACGTATAAGCACTTACTATCTGCTGGACACTTGGCATTCCCGAGAGGTAACATCACTCTCCCCTTTCCACAGAAGAGGAAACCAAGGCTTAGAGAGGTTATGTCACTTGTCTGGCTAACAAGGGGCGAGGCCCAGACTCAGGCCTGAGAAGGAAGGACCCCAGCCTGTGTGGTTACTCTGCTGCTGGGGGCACAGGATGGGGACAGGACGCTCCTCACCTGCAGGAAAGACGTGGGCCTGGATGACAAAGGGCTCTCGCCCTCACCTGGGCCATTACTCACTGACTGGTGGGGACTGCCTGGAGGTCCAGGATGGGGAGAGGGTCTGCGAGCACCCTGGGCCCAGGGAAGACGTTGGGGGCACTGTGATGCTTGCCAAGGGGTGTTGGGGTGGCAGTATGGGCCAGTTTTTACCAGGCAGACCAGTCAGGACCCTAAGTCTTAGTTGGGCAGGAAGAAGGAGCACAGAACTCAAGCTCACCCCTTCTCCTCTTGGGCAAGATTCCCAGAGGCCACATCCAGCTTTTGAGTTCCAGAGTCTACAGGCCTAGGGTGATGTGGGCAGGAGTAGGGGGCTTCTGCAGGTGCGGCTTTATTTTGGATGCTGTGGACAGAAGTAATTCATCTTCAGAGGGCAAAGGGGGTGCACCTGCAAGAAGGGTGGGGCTCAGGTGCTCAGGATGAGGACAAGGGACAGCAGCAAGTCGGCAAGAGGAGCCCCAGGAGTCCCCAGGGTGCAGTGCCCGTGGGATGGAGGGGAAGGGGTGTGGAGCCCGGTGTGCCTGGGATCCAATTCGCTCTGCTACTTCCTGGCCGCATGAGCCGGGCAGGTCTTTCTACCCCTCCGAGCCTCAGTTTCCCCTTCTGTGACATGAGAAGACTGCCTTGCAAGGCTCTCACGGTGGTTTTAATGGGATGGTACAGATAAAGGGCCAGGCACAGGGCAGGTGTGCAGAAGCTCAGACCCACCCCACAACGCTGCCCAGGTGAGCGCATGCTACCTGCTGGGCTGCGACCTGGCGCCCTCCCTCTTCCCTCTCTGCTTTAAGCTCTAACAACACACCTGGCTTCTGGGCTTCTATTTTAAGCCCTCAGAGAGCACCACAAGTACAGAAAGCCCTTTGGTCCAAAAAAGGGGCAGAGCTGACTCTTCTCCGTGGGGGAGATTAAACAGTCTGTTCTGAGTGGCCCTTGAGGTCCAGCCCAGGGAAAATGCTACGCTCCTGCTGGCAAACACAGCACATTAGCCCGGTTGGGAGTGTGGCAGCTGAGAAATCGAAGCTTCCTGACTGCAGCCTGGTCTGCAAGAAGTCTCCTCCTACCCCAGGTCCCTCCCTCCAGTCTTTCCCACTGCTGTGACCTCACATCCCATCCCCATTTGCACTGGGGTCCTCAGAACTCCACAGCTCCCCACACCTGGCTGTTCTCCCTCCCTCAGGCCTTTGCACATGGTGCCCTGACAGCCTTTCTCATTCCCTTCTCCTAGCTGATGTCTCTTCTTTCTGGTCTCAGCTAGACAGAGAGCACCTCCTCCAGGAAGCCTCCACTGCATCCTCTTCTGGGCTCTAGCACCTCCCTGAGCTCCCCCACCACCATGTACTGTTCACTGCTGCGTCATTGTGGGTCTCTCCTGCTAGAACTTCAGTCCCTAAACCCAGGCTGTGTTCCCCTGCCCAGCATGGCCCCTGGCGGGAGGTTTGGTGAACACAGGAGAACTGTAAATGCAACCCACCAGGCGGATCCTTCTCAGCAGAAATCAGTGTTCAGGAACCCTTGGGAATTGCTGTCAGTGCACGGGAAAGGGGCAGCTCCTCCTTGGTTGGAGGATTTCGGTCACCTGGGGCAGGGCTTTCAAGGCAAGTAGTGAAGGGCATCTGTCAGCCAGCCCCGTGCAGGGACCCCAGGAGCAGGCCTGAGGCCTCTCTTCCCAGAACCACGATGGCTACCATCCTGGGCATGCACTGAACACTCACTTTCTCTATTCCATGTAACTCTCATCCCCACCAACTGTGAAGGAGCTACCCCTGGTCTCCCTGTTTCATGGTGAGGAAACAGGCACAGAGAGGTCATGCCATTGGGAATTGGCTGAGCTGAAATTTGAACCCAGGCAGCTGGACTGTAAGATCTGAGTCTAACACCATAACACCAGCCTTGCTCTGCTGTAGGCCAGGACTTTCCAACTCTCAGTGACTCCCACTGCGACCCAGGGAGAGAAATGGAGTTTACATGGCGACACACACAACACACATGCATCTCACACACACCCGCATGCGCAACTGAAGCAAAAGTTTATGAAGCAAAAATACGCTTACTATATAAATGCACCAGATTTCAAAATTCTCTGTGATTAAAGACTTTTTTACAGCTAGCCGCCACCCACGGTGGTGAGACCACATGGTCTGGTGGCCAGGCCTCGCTTGGAGTGCTGGGTGCTGACCTTCCACCTGAGTCACAGGGTAGCAGTGCTTTGCGCTCTCTAGTGATGTAACCAACTGAGTGTCCCTTCTGTTAGAGCGCGTTGGCCCCTTCCACTAGGGCCAGCTTATGAGGGTAGCAAGCGATTCTGATTCTACGGAATCACTGACACAGGTGGTTCTTAATGACCCGGTGGGATGGGGGGAAGATGGAGCAAGACAAGCAAGGAAAGCCCAGCTGAACGTGAAGCTGTGACTGAGAAAGGAGGAGGAGAGGGAGAAGGAGAAAAGGGAATATCACTCCGTGGGCCATCCATGCAGTATTGCCACGGCTGGAAGGAGTGTGACAAGGGTCACTGTCCTCCCAAGGGCTGAGAAAGTCCAGATCCAGGGAAAACAGTGGCTGCCGGGCCCCGGGAGCATCACCACCCATGGCTCAGATAGGAAGCCAGGGAGCAGCAGATGTGTCCCGGGTAGGTCCAGCATCCACATGGCCCCTTATGTCGGCCAAACAGAAAGGGGCTCTGTAAGGCAGAGTGTCAGAGTGTCTGGGGTGGGCAAGGTCTTCTTTGTCTGGGTGCTGCGCGTGCAGACCGCCCACGTAGGTGAGGGGAGACTGCTTCTCTCCTTGCTCTGTGTGCTTGACCTTCCTGAGCCTCCGCTTGCTGCTCTGTAAAATGGGGACAAATACAGTCCCTCCAAAGGGTTGTTATGAGGATTTCAAACATACTGTGGGTAAAGCCCTTGACGAAGGGCCTGGTATAGAGCGGGATGAACACTTTCCTCGCTCCAAAGCTCCAGGATGCCCGGTTATTGAGTTAAGATGAAAAAGCTGTCGGTTTGGTCAAGCGTGGGCCAACTTAATGATTAAACCCAACCTGTAGTTTGAATTTAGTCTATTCTCCAACCAGAGCTACTGGTGAGCCCCAGAGGCGAGAGGGAAGGGATTGGAATGTGTCGTTAGGAGAAGGGGCTGAGGCCCTCTCTCCACCTCCCCTTACCCTCGTCCTGGAATGCTGCCCTCCCCTATCCCCACCTGCTTACACTTTTTTTCCTTCTTCAAAAACCCAGATTAAGGCTAATGGAGTCGAAAGAGAAGGAATACATGGCATTAGGAGTCAGGCAGGTCTCAGTCTTCTAAGCCCAGCTTTGCCACTGCCTAACTGTGGGCAAAGGGTCTTAATCTCTTTAAAATAGAGAAAAGTGGCACCTTACTTTGCAGGGTTGAGTTGCAACTGCAAAGAGAATGTAGAGCATACAGTAGGAGCTTAGTAGATGTGAGGGCCTGTGCGGCACAGTTCTGTTTAAAGGGCATTCCTCTGAATATGCTGATGCACTTTGCAAGAGCTGCTGCAAGACTTCCGCAATCGATCATAAACAACCTTCCCTTTCTTTGGCATTTCCTTATTGTACAGTGTAGCCTGCCACATGCATGGTGGGGAATTCGATAAATGTTATCTAAATCACGGGCTGGGAGGCCACAGCATGTCAGAATAAGAATGCAGGACTTTGGAGCGAAATTAACCTAGATGGCAATCCCAGTTCTGTCAGCTGGGTGAACTGTGTGGGGCGGGACAAGCCACTCTACCTCTCTGAGCCTTGGTTCCTCAACTGTAATATGGGGATGAGCATGCCTACACTGCAGGGATGCTCTTCCATTCATTCAACATGTACTTACTGAACATTTACTATGTTCTAGCCACTGTTCCAGGTGCTGAACGTATAGCAGTGAATAAAACAGACAAAATCTCCCTGGGGGAGACAGACCGGAAACTGCCGACTACACATGCAGCGTGTCACATGGTGATACATGCTAAAGAGAAACTTAAAGCAGGGTGGAAGGAGTGAGCTGGGGCTGGGGGCAACAGCAGGCCCCTCATTCAAGCAGAGACCCCAAGGAAGCCTGGTGGGAGCCGCCGGGAGGCGGGGAGAAGAATGCGCCGGGGAGAGGGATCAGGAAGTGCAGAAGCCTTGAGGAGAAGCATGCTTGGCGTGCAAATGGAGCCACATATGCAGGAAGCCTGGCATGGAGTCCAGGTGCTCAGCAAATGCCAGCTCTCTATTTCAAGTCCCGCAGAAAGAACCCCACGCATGTGTCCTTTTCCTGAGAACGAAAGCACAAGGATTCTACAGGGCAAGACTGTGCCAAGTGTTCCTTCAGCCTAAGATTCAGGCAACATTTGAGCTCCACCACCGGTGTTTGAACCCTTGCCAGGCACCAGTGTCTGGGATGGGCAACCAGGGACACAAGATGATCAAGACAAGGGCTCTGTCCTCAGGGAACCCCAAAGAGTCACAGAGACAGGCAATGACAGTGCAGTCATTTCAACGATGAACAGGCAGGGACTTAAGGTATCCAGGTAGCAGAGCAAAGGATGAGACTGTGGGTGGTCAGGGAAGGCTTCCTAGAGGAAGTTACGACAACCGAATTTTGAAAGACAGACTAGACAAGAAAGGACAGTCCAGGCGTGGGGACCATCACATGCCAAGCACAGAGGTATAAAAAATAGCACAGGGTGTGCAAGAAACTCTACTGGTAGGTTGGAAAACAATAAACGGTCCTTCATATTCTTGGCACCTGCCACCCGAGGTGACTCAGGAATTTCAGTTCTGACCCCTTCCTCAAACTCAATGCAAGCTTCAAGCCCCAGAGGAGAGTCTGAATTCCCCATACTTAGACACCGCAGTGGGTAACCAACCTTAGCTGCAGGCTCCCAGCCTAGGGTGGCCCAGCCCACAGAGAGAGGGTTGAGAGGGATGGAGAATACATAAATCTCCAGTTATATTTAGCCTGCCTGGTGTTGTGTCTGTCCCTTTATGCACCCCAAGGCTGACCCACAGGTGGCAGAATGGCTTTTTACTACAATAGTATAAACATTTTTTAAATTAAGAAACGAAGCAAAGGGGCCTGTGCTGAGGTGCCTCATCCCAGAGTCTTTGTGGCAAGAATATCTGCTGCCCTATTTGCCAACATCCCCAAATATCTCCTGACCCAACCTAGCAATGGCCCTGTCCACAGGAGGTAGAGGCCACCCTCTAGTAAGCAGACCTGGGTTCTAATCCCACCTCTGCCACTGACTAGCTGGTGACTCTGCTGGTGACTTCGCCTCTCTGAGAATTTGAAGGTTTGAGTGCAGCTGCTCAGAGGCTTGTAAAGTAAGAGTTGCCTCCTCTTCCATAAGCTGAACCTGGGAATCCTGGGCTCAGCACTGTCCATTTCTGCCCACTCCAGGGGAAGTCATTCTTTAACTGCATGTCATGCCTAGAAGGGAGAGCTATATGGGAGTGTTATAGCAGAGATGGGGTGAGATGTCTCTCTGCTAGAACCTCACACTAAATTAACCTCACAGCTGACTTGTTTCCCCACTGAGCCGAGCCTTTATGCTTTAAACACACCCACACGCCCCTCTCACCTTTTGCTCAAGGGATGCCACAAAGGCCCAGCCTTAAGACAAAATACTTCCAAAGACCTGGGCGAGTGAGGGGAGGGAAGCCAGACAGACACAGATCCCACTCCAGATTCTCCCACTACTGGCGGTGTGACCTTGGGTGAGTCATTTCACCTCTTCTGACACTCGATTTCTTTATTTGTAAAACTGGGATACACATCTTTATCGCGAAGCTTCTTTGCATACCGAGCTGGGGTATGCAAAGTGCTGGGCACTGAGCCTCCACGGGCGCGCGCGGGCGCGGGACCGCTAATCTGTTCCCACAATTACCAGGTATTTTCCATAAGGCCTCCTCCTATCCCGTTACCCTGCTTCGGATCGCCTTACTCCGGTCGCAGAAATTCTGGGGTGATTTTAACGCGATCTGTAGCAGCGACTCCGAAGGGGCGAAAGAGTCCCCAGTGGGGGGGACACCAGAGGGGGGCGCAACCGGGGTGCGCGTGGGAACGTGGCCAAAGCAAGGCAGCATGTGCCGCGGGGCGCTGGGAGGCTGCAAACTGGGGTGCTCCTGCGAGCACCCCTCATTCTCGGCAGCTGCAGTCTCGGCACCACGGGTGGCTTCTGGCCGTCGGAAGCCCGGGCGAGCCCGGCTCCAGTCACCCCCACCGAGGTCGCCTTGAGCTTGCTCATCAGCGCCCTCGGGCTGAAACAAAGGCGAGGGGGCGCGCGGCATCGCCCCATCGGCCCTTTTTGCGCATCTGGCCAAAGCCGGGAGAATGAGGACTGGGGTCCCCAAGGTAACCAGGACGCTGTACCCGCCCTCCCGGAGCGCAAAGCCGAGCCGGCGGGCGCGCGCCGAGCTGGGGTCCGGGAGGTGGCGGAGACTCCAGCCGGCTGCACACCGAGGGCTCCAAGGGGCGTGGGATGGCTCTTCAGGAGACACCCAGCGGGTTCCCGGAGGAGAGAAACCCGGCGCCCGCCTCCCGGGCAGGGCTCACCAGCTTACCTGGCAGGGTCCGGTGCACCGTGTTGCCCATCGCTGCGTCTGGCGCGGCGTTGGCGGCGGCGCGCTCTGGGCGCGCGGAGGCTAATTACGCGGCGGGTCAGGGACCGGGACCGGGGTCGACGCTCCGGGGCATCGCCGCTGCACGGGCGAGCCGGCGGGCGGCAGCTAGGGCGGGAGCCGGGAGGGAGGCGGCGGCGGCGCCTGCAGGAGGAGGAGGAGGAGCCACCGGCCCGGGCCCGCCGGCTCCGCCCCCGCCTCCCACCGCCTCCAACAGTGCAGGGGCGGGGCCGCGGCCGCCGCATCTTTTGAAAGTTTGCACCAGGCGGCGGGAGAAGCCCAGCCAAGACTCCCGCCCTCGCCGCTCCCGCGCCCGGGCCGGGAAGGCGCGCAAGGCAGCTGGGTGCCCTCGGGTGCCAGGATCGGCAGTCTGCTGGCCTGTCACCCATTTGTTCCAACTCTCTGAGAAGGCCTACTGTGCTCCAGGCCCTCTTCCAGGCGTGGGGCCCCTGCCGGCCAAGTCCCAGCCCCGGCAGATCTCTCTGGAGAGTGCTTCGGCCTCGGGGAGACTTACACGCAGGCGGAAGGGCGCCTGTGACCGTGTAAAGGGCTCGGAGACAGTACACCCAGGGTTTCTGGGTTTGGGTGGAGTCTTTTCTACCCCCTAGGCCACGTGTTGAGAAATAGAAGACACCTAGTGTCCAAAGATTGGGAAGAGGCAACCATATTCATTAATTTATTCGCTTGTTTATTAAAATATTTACTGAGCACATCCAGGCACTGTGCTGGGCCGGGCAGACACAGACAAGGTCCCCACTGCCCTGGAGATGGCATGCTGAAGCTGGAAATAACAAGCAATTCAGATCACATTATACAGTAATCAAAGCCAGCAGGAAAATGAAACAGATCCCGGTAGAGTAATGGGATGACATTGTTTGGGGGCTTAGGGAGAATCTGGGGTGGGGGCATGTAAGCTCCATCTGATGGACTAGAAGGCATCGGACATGGAAGAGATGAGAAGAGTGGTAACAGGCATTCCTCATTCAGGCACCTGGACCACACTCAGTGAGACGTGCAGTCGTGGTGCCCTTCTCGGTCTCCATTTCACAGACTGGAACACTGAGGCCCAGGAAGTGCAATTACTTGCCCAAGAAGACCCAATTCCAAATGAGTTGTTTTTTCAGTTTTATTTTCCATGCTCTTGTATCCCTTGAATACCTTATGAAATATGTACTATTACTTCCATTTCACAGATAGGGAAATTGAGGCTCTGAGAGTGGAAGAGAGGTGCCCAAGATCTTCCAATGGTGCAAGACAAAGCTAGCCTGAAGCTATGTGAATAAAAGTGGGGTATTCAGGAGACAGCCTCCTGGATCTCCGCTGCCTTTTCTTATAGTGCATGACCCATCCCAGAAGGTTCTCAGGCCTTTAAGGCTCCCACTTCCCAGAAACCTTGATTCCCCACCCCACGCTGACGTCATATGTCTGAACATAAGGTTTCCTTGTATTTGAGTTACTAATTTCTCATATTACAGGTGCTCTTTCAGTGACTTAATTTTAACCCCGAAGTTCTATTTGAGAAAGGTCTGTTAGTGTGATCCTCTTTTTTTTGGTCAGAGATAGAGTCTCACTCTGTCACCCGGGCTGGAGTGCAATGGTGCAATCTTGGCTGACTGCAACCACCGCCTCCTGAGTTCAAGCGATTCTCCTGCCTCAGCCTGTCGAGTAGCTGGGATTACAGGCGCCTGCCACCATGCCCAGCTAATTTTTGTACTTTTAGTAGAGATGGGGTTTCACCATGTTGGCCAGGCTGGTCTCAAACGCCTAACCTCAAGTGATCCACCCACCTCAGCCTCCCGAAGTGCTGGGATTACAGGTGTGAGCCACCAGCACGCCTGGCTAATCCTCCTTCACTGTGAGATTAGGTTGCATATGGGGGTCAGCAGTATCATAAAGGGAATGGAGGGCAATTTCCTCAGATAAGGCAATGCAAACAAACATGACTGTGATGCCAAGGGTGAGAGGTGGTTGTGACTAGGCCTTTTAAAGGCCACTTTCAGAGTACCTCAGTAGGTGATCAGCTGTGTTGTGCTGATCACAAATGCTCGCCTGCAGCAAGTGAATCCCCACCGTCAAAATGTGCTGCTGATCGGACCTACGGTGGAGACACAGTGCCCAGCGGTTGCCTGACACACGGATTCGAGAGGGCCGAGTGTTAGCATCTGAAGCTCTGAGAGTAGCATGTGCTCTAGTAAAAAGCTGCGCCCCCCCAACACGATGGTGACACTAGTGTCAAGGCCACATGGAAAAGAATTAGAATCAAATCATTTCCTGAAATTAGAAACTGACAAAAGCAATCTTCCCAAATTAGTATTTTATATGAAAAAAATGTAAATATATATGTCTAACTAAAGTAATACATGACATATTACAAGTAGATGTCTATTTCATCTTCACCCCATTAAGTTTACAGAATTCAACAATAAAGTGCCCTTAACCTTTACTTGGATCACCGTATATTTGGGCACATACAGTAGTGGCTCACCCCTTTGAGGTCCCTCTGCACTTTGTTCTGTCAATTACCCTCATGACAGGTGTCGTAGCTGCTACCTTTCTGACCTCTCCACTGCCAGACAGGAGGCTCCTGTAGGCAGGAAGCAGGCTGCAGTCATCTGTGAAACCCCCGTGCCCAGAACAGGGCTGGCAGGTGGAGGTGCTCAATACACATTTGCATAAATTGACTGCAGAGATTCATTGCCCTGAGCTGAGAGAAAAACAGGAAAGAAGGAGAGAGGGAAGAAAGAAGGAATGGAGGAAGGGAGAAAGAAGGAATGGAGGAAGGGAGAAAGGGAATAAGAGGGAAAGAAGAAGGGAGAGGAGAGAAAGAGTTGTGAGGGAATGAGTTTTAGCCGTTAGTAGCCCTAGACCCTTGTGTGATGAATAGCGATATGTGCAGGGAAAAATAAGCAAATGAGCAAAATAGGGATGCATTAACAGAAATATAGTCTTTAGGACAAAGGAGGGGCTTGCTGCTGCAATGCATGTTGGTTAGACTACTCCAGAAGTCGCTTTGGCTCTGGGCATCACATTGAGAAGGAAGACAAAACTAGTCCACAAAGGTGGAAGAGGTGGCTTTGGGAGAGAGAGAGATTCCTGTCCCAGGAGGTGTGCAAATAGAAACCATGTATTCCCTGTCAGGCAGTTGAGGAGGGGCTTCCTGAGTTGTGTCTTCTAAAGTATACCTTCCAGTGCAATCATCCACTGAGTCCTACAGCCCACATGAGGCCATGGGAGTGATTTATGGTTTGAGGTTTAAGAGTCTGATTGGTACTGCCTCTGCTGAGCCTGCAGAGGCGCTCCCCTGTCTTTGCAGGGGCAGCGTACCAAGCTGATCTCCTGGGATGTTGGCCTCCCACTTTTGTTGCCTCTTCCAATCTCACGCCTTCCCACTGGCTTCCAAGCAGGGCCGATCAGGACAGTGTGAAGCTGCTGTCTGCATGTGTTAGGGGCCTGGGACCCAGGCACCATGACTAACAGTGACCAGGGAAGGGAAGGGACTGTTGGACTCTGAGCACCTGCTGCACGGGAGCCTTTATTACCACAGGGGTGGAATCTGAATCTCTCCATTCTCCAAATATTGGAGTTATACCACATCAAAGAAGATAGGTTCTAGCATCCCCATGTTCCAAACAAGGACACCAAGCCTCAGAGAGGTAAAGTCACATACCTAAAACTGTGCAGCGGTAGGAGGAATTGAAATGTGAGCCTAAGTGTGTCCATATCCAAGCCTCATCGTCTAAGCAGTATCCCTTAGAGAGGACAGCTCTGCCCAGGTGCCAGGGCAGCAGGACACCGGGGTTGGAGAGGAATGGGTGGGATCTCAGAACTAGAACCCGCAGATACTAACGGCTTCCATACAGCCTGTGGGACAGAGCATGGGTGGGGACATCCTCGGGCCCGGGCAGCAGCCTCCAGTCACAGCGGCTCCTGGATTTGACTTTCACACACATACACAGCTCCACCAATCACATCCAGAATTGCACAGACTGTGCCACCCTCCTTTGGCATCAGTACCCACAGTGGGTTGTAGGGGCCTCTGGGTGGGGCTGTCTCTCGGATTATGCAGCATCAGCAGAGCCTCCCAGGGCAGTGGGTATTGGGAGTGCCTTGGCCGGGCTCCCTGGCATTGCTCCCTGGGGGCATGCCCTGGCAGGCCCTGCCCCATGCGATAGCAGGCAATCAGGTGCATGCTGTAAAAAGGGTGCACACTGAGCTGCGGGGCCAGGCTGGGGCATATGCCCACTGCGGACACCTGGGCCAAGTGACCTCTTCCTTCAGGGTATTTACCCAGCCTCCTCCTCACAGCTCAAAAGCCGAGAGTCTGGAGTCACGCTGCAAAGCTCCGTTTTAAAATGGCTGCAGGAAGGCTCTGCTTTTCTTCAAATCCTGATGATGAAACCTTTGATTTCCAAACTCAGGTCTTTACCTGAAAAAGTATCATTTTTCAGTTGCTGGTTACAAAGTACCAACCGTATTGCGGGCCCCATGCTGCACCCTTTGAGTGATCCTTGTCACAGCCTGGTGCCACGGTCATGAACACAAGTCAGTTCCCATTTTGCAGGAGAGGAAGTTGAAGCTCAGAGATGGAAAGGAGCTGCCCAGGTCACACAGACAGAAGGAGGCAGGACTCAGAGGGTTCTCAGTCCTCTCTGCAGAGGAAACAGGTTCAGGTGATGAGTCCTCTTGCTTGACGTGGCACAGCAGTGAACAGAGGAGCCGGGAGCCCACGTTCCTTGGGCTTCAAAACCAGCACTCCAATAGCAAAGTCATCGAACCAAACTAAGTGTCCATCAGCAGTTGATTTGACAGAGAATGTGTGGTACATATACACTATGGAATACCATGCAACCATAAAAAAGAATGAAATCATGTCTTTTGCAGCAACACAGATGGGGCTGGAGGCCATTGTCCTAAGTGAAATAACTCAGAAACAGAAAGTCAAATACTGGCCAGGTACAGTGGCTCATGCCTGTAATCCCAGCACTTTGGGAGGCCGAGGTGGGCGGATCATTTGAGGTCAGGAATTCAAAACCAGCCTGGCCAACATGGCAAAACGCTGTCTCTCCTAAAAATACAAAAATTAGGTGGACATGGTAGCATACGCCTGTAATCCCAGCACTTTGGGATCCACCCAAGGTGGGTGGATCATTTGAGGTCAGAAGTTTGAGATCAACCTGGCTAACATGGTGAATCCCTGTCTCTAATAAAAATATAAAAATTGCCAGGCATAGTGGCGGGCACCTGTAATCCCAGCTACTCAGGAGGCTGAGGAAGGAGAACTGCTTGAGCCCAGGGGGTGGAGGTTGCAGTGAGCAGAGACTGCGCCACTGCCTTCTAGCCTGGGAGACCGAACAAGACTCCATCTCAAAAACAAAAAAAAACAAAAAAAAAAAAACCACAAACAAAAACAAACAAACAAACAGAAAATCAAACACTGCATGTTCTCATTTTATAAGTGAGTGCTAAACAACGGATACATGAACATAAAGATGAAAACAACAGACAGTGGGGACTCCCAGAGCGGGGAGAGTGAGAAGGGAGTGAGGGCTGAAAGTCACCTATTGGGCACAATGTTCATAATTTGGGTGATAGGTACGCTAGAACCCCAAACCTCACCATTACACAATATAACCATGTAACAAACCTGCACACGTATCCCCTGAATCTTAAATTTTAAAAATGTAAAAGCAAACCAGAATCCCTGATGGTCCCACTGCACTCTCCCCAGTGAGCAAGTCATTTTTATGTGGTAGAGTCTGGCAGCACGTACCTGGTGGCCAAGGCAAAAAAGGAAAGAAGTTCATCCCCTGGTTTTCCTTGTCCTGTGCATGTAGACACAGGCTTGGTCCCGGGACCAGCTCCAAAGAAAGCTCGTCTGTGGTACACAGGAAGGAAGTGAGTAGACAGAACTTCTTCCTGAGTTTGGCCAAAGACACATCAACAATATTTAGATGGATGATCCTATGCCAGACATCTGAAAAGGCCAAGGGCTGACATTTTCCTGAAATCCAAGAGAGGCAGCCCTGCTGGGGGCTGGGGTCATTGGTGCTCCACCCTCAACTTTCTCACAACACAGGGACAGAGCTTAGATGCTCTGAAATGCATGTCACGGGCGTGAGACAGAAGCCTGAAGCAGGAGCTGAATTGAACTGAAATCAATCTATCATCTCAATAACCAGCATTCACTGTGCGATTACAGTGATAATTACTACACATAATAGCTAACATTTATTGAGTGCTAGGCATGTTCTAAGCCTCACAATAGATGAATTAACCTCATAATTACCCTAGGAGATAGTACTGCCAACATGCCCATTTTACAGATGGGGAAACTGAAGCCCAGAGAGTGTAGGTAGCTTGGCTACAGTCATAGCGGCAGAGAACAGTTTGGCTGAACATCTTAGGCTCTGATTTCTTTCATCCTCATAACAACTCTATTAGCAGGAAAGGAAGTTAAGGGTTAAGGAGCTGCTTCTCAGACCCTTGTGTTTGTCTCCTCATTTAATCCTCACCTCCTCCTGCAAGGTAGAGGCTGTTATCATCTCCATTCTACAGCGCATGTTGGGAGGCTCAGAGAGGCGAAGTAACTTGTCCAAGGCCACACAGCCAAGAATGGTAGGATCAGGATTAGAACTCAGCCCACTCTGACCCCAGAGTCTGTGCTTTCCTCCTCTTGGCCCCCTCAGATGGCTGAGAGTTTGCAGAGGGCCTGGCTCATCCTATTTGCAGTAACTTGAGGGCCCGGCTGTGCTGATTCACCTGAGTCCAGTGCCTCACCCTGACCTGACCCTGGGATAAACTACTGTCCCCTGCTGACTTCCTGGAGCAGTGGAGAACCCACCCAGGGGGAGGTGGACTTTTGAAGAAAAACTGGAACAATGGATTGTGTGAGGCTTAAGAACCCAGGCTCAAATCCTGGTCAGGCTCTTATTAACCGAGTGACCTTAAGGGTTATATGTGCCTCGGCTTCCACACTTGTAAAGTGGAGCTGCTGAAAGTCTATCTCTATATCTATAGGGCATTTGGAGAAATAGATGCACTGATCCAAAGGGGCTGGAACATAGTGAGCAGTCAGTAGATGTGAGCTTGGCAAGGCCTTATCCTTCTCAGGATCTCCCCGCCCTGGATCCAACCCCTGCATGCCCATAAGCTGATTGCAGCCCTTCTCTGCTAAAAATCCCTTCCCCTGCAGAGAGGGTTTAGGTGGGGCCCAGCAGCCTGGATTTGAGTCCTGATTCTGCCATTCTCTGGCTGGCTGACTGGGCAAGTCATTTCAGCCCTCCGCAGCCACTCCACCTCCTCTGCCGAATAGAGAGGTCATCTGTGAGCAGGGCAGGGCCCAAGCCTCCTGGCTGGCCGCGCCATATTTTGGCTCATGTCGCCTTCTGAAGGCTGAGCACTCGCGTCCTCCTGCTCTGCTGAACAATTTGCTGGCTGTGTGTCTTTGCCCACGTACTTAACCTCTCTGAACATCAGCTGCCTCATCTGTAAAGTGGGAATGACAATAATACCTGCCTCATAGGTGATACAAACTTGCAATTAGGTAATGAATGGAAAGTGCCTGGCACAGAGTAGGTGCTCAATAAATATTTTCTGAATGAATGAGTGGGTGCATGAACCCAGTCCCTACCACAGGTTGTGGGGTATTCATTAAGGAATCAGGTTCTTGAACCAGACCATCTGGGCTCATAATCTGGCTTACTACCTAGCTGTGTGGCCTTGAGCTTGTTATTCAACTTCTCTGTGCTTATTTCCCTCATGTGTAAAATGAGCTAATAATAATACTAGTCCTATAGGATTGTTTTGAGGATTAAATAAGATAATATATATCAAGTACTTAGAATAGTGCTTGGCACGTGGCAAGTGCTTAATAAAGGGAAGTCACCACTACTATTTATTATTATTATTATTCCTGGGGTCAGTTGCTTGGGTAGAGGCACATTTCTCCTAGAGAGAAGAGCAGAGTGGGGACACAGGGTAGGCCCAGTAGATGAAGTTGCCTCTCTTGGCCCTGATGACTGTGGTTCTTCCTGTCTTGGTGCCAGACTGGGTCGGGGACAGCGAGGTGGTTGGGAACCCGTTCAGGGAACTGGAGGGCTTGTGCCAGATGAACTGTGCAAGTGGATCCTGACTGCTGGGCCTTGAAGCCTTGGATGCCTCTGTTGCTTTGTGGTCTTTCAGGCCTTCTCAGCTGCCTTGAGCTGGGACCACATGGGCTCAGAGCATCAGGGGAGAGCACAGAAGCACCCAGGGTGACATGGGCTGCAGCAGGAACCTGAGTGGGGGGAGTCCCAAGTTGGGAAGGCTTTAGGGCAGAACTGGGGTCCTGGACAGCAGGGACATGTGTGTCCTCCTGAACCAAACCTAATGTGCTGGGCCCTGATTGGCTAGGAGGCCAGCTCTCATGTGCCACCGTGGGCTCAGGTGGGCTCCCTGGGGAGTAGACACAGGCTCTGGTAGGAGATGCCACAGAGGCCAGAGGCCAGCTCTGCGCCGTGGCTTGGGTATGCAACCAGCCCCTCCTACCCAGCTGGGAGGATCTTGACCATGTCATGTTCCTGCTCGGAGCCTCAGGCTCCTCATCTGTAGAATGGAGACAGAAGCACCTAGAGTGGGAATGAAATGAGAAGAAGCCTGGGAAGGCACTGGTGCAGAGCGAAGCCTCAGTCAAGACTGAGGTTAGAATTCTCTCATGTTTACAATAGGATCCAGCGTAGCGTACACTTGTTCTCTAAAGCACATCTGTAGTGTAAAGCAAGACTCGGCTGCATTTCTTGAGGTATTAGTAGGAGGCTGGTGGGGTTGGAAAAGGCAAGAGATCAAAGGTAGACCTTGGCAGGACAAGTGGAAGAACAGGAAGATGCAACCCAGCAGGCCTCAGAAACTGCACCGGCACCCAGGGGCCAGGCACGGAGGTTCACAACTGTAATCCCAGCACTTTGGGAGACTGAGGCAGGTGGATCATCTGAGGTCAGGCTTTCGAGGCCAGTCTGGCCAATATGGTGAAATCCTGTCTCTACTAAAAATACAAAAAATTAGCGGGCCATGGTGGCAGGTGCCTGTAATCCCAGCTACTTGGGAGGCTGAGGCAGGAGAATCGCTTGAACCTGGGAGGAAGCAGAGGTTGCAGTGAGCCGAGACTGCACCGTTGCACTCCAGCCTGGGTGACAGAGTCAGACTCCATCTCAAAAAAGAAAAGAAAGTGCAGCAGTGCACAGCTTGGACTCTGAGGCCAGGCTGGCTTGGGCTCAAATCCACCGCTCTGTCTTTCCTGGCCACGTGGCCTCTGCAAGCAGCCTCCTTCACTGAGCCTGAAGAATAAGGAGAGTGGCAGCTTTTGTCCCTCAGGTTACTGGGAGAATAAATTAAGCCAGGTGTGTGTCCCTTCTGTTGCCCCATGGCCTGGTGCAGACACTGGGCTCTTCATTCTCTGAGAACCACCATCACTATCCCAGGAGAGACAGTGGGACCCTGTCTGCTCTCTGTGACAAGGGACCACGCTCCTTGTTTGTTTAGGGACCCGAGGAGTCACCCTTGCCCTTCCCACCACAATCTGGCAATCTGGCTCATTTTTACGGGTCTTTGTTCTTCATCATTTTTTTTTCTTTTCTTTCTTTCTTTTTTTTTTTTTGAGATGGAGTCTCGCTCTGTCACCCAGGCTGGCGTGCAGTGGTGCAATTTCAGCTCATTGTAACCTCTGCCCCCCGGGTTCAAGCTAATTCTCCTGCCTCAGTCTCCTGAGTAGCTGGGATTACAGGTGCCCACCACCATGCTTGGCTAATTTTTGTATTTTTAGTAGAGACGAGGTTTCACCATGTTGCCCAGGCTGGTCTCGAACTCCTGACCTCAGGTGATCTGCCTACCTTGGCCTTTCAAAGTGCTGGGATTACAGGCATGAGCCACTGCGCCCGCCTTGTTCTTCATCACTTCATCTGTTCTTCTCGAGGGGACATGTCTGTCCTGGGAGGCTGGAGGAGCTTGGGAATTGGCTGGGACTCAGAAAGCCCAGGACCAGCTGAGACTGTAGCATTTACCCACCTGGGGGGACCTCAGGCAGGCCTCAGTGTCCTCATCTGTAAAACAGCCATGAAAAGATTAGGGCTGTGAGGTTGTTGTGCAGATCAGATAGGATTCTAATGAGACTGTGACATTGAGGTTATGGGTATCAGTGACCCTAGGTGGAATACACAAGGCCAGATTGGGAGTCTAGCATTTGGTCACACAGACCCAACACTCCTTCTTACTTGCCATGTGACTTGGGCAAGAAACCTTACCTTGCTCAGAGCAATGGGGTCTCAGTGACAGGCCAAACTCTTGGGACACAAGAATACTGTATAAAGGAGAGTCATTAATGCCATCAGAGGTGTAAAAAGATAATTTCTGGCCCCCGCTACACCCGTTTGCTCTGCTACCACTGCCCCTTAACTGGGTGACATCCCAGGAGGGCTCTATGAACTCCATCCCATGATTACTGCCAGAGTGCCTATTCTGTGCAGCACCTAGCTCATGGGGAACATGGGATGAACAGCCACTCCCGCTGAGCCACCAGCAAGGACTGCCCATCACAGCCCAGCTGGCGTCAGGGTGCCGGTCTGAGAGGATCAGTCCGTCAAGGTAAAGTGGAACGCACTGCAGGCCTGCGCCAGCTGGGAGTGGGTGACAGAGATGGAGACTTCTTCCTCCCCCAGGCAAGTTCATGCAGACAACCCATCTGTGGGAACCCAGCACCTGGGAGCATTTTTAAGTTCACAGAGCCATTTCCCTTTTGTGGCCTCTTTTCATCTTTGCGGGACCCTCTTTGTCTGTTTCACTGATGAAGAAACAGCAGCTCAGAGAGGTGAAGGATTTGCCCTTGGCTACGCAGCTGGGATGCAGTGGACTCAGGACTGTCCTCCACCTCTCTGACTTCTCACCTGCAGAAGGAAGAGATTCCTTAGGCCAAGAGGAAGAAGCCCACGAGAGGAGGTGTGAGTGTCTCAAGGGGCCAGCAGGATCCTCCATCTGCCTGGGGTGTCAGGTCAGGGTCCTGGAGCCCGAGGGTCCAGGGTTGAATCCCAGCTTGGGCACTTATTGGGTGTGACCTTGAACTGGTCATGGGACCTGTCTATGCCTCAGGTTGTTTATCTGTAGAATGAGTCAAATAACATAAACTAGCTGAGGGGGCCATGAGCATTAGATGAGTTAATAAGCCTGCAGCGTTTCCACGAGTGCCTGGCAATCGTAAATCCTCAAGAAACACATGACCCATAAGAGTCACGATTGCAGGTTCAAACTCCATCTATGAAACTCCTCATAGACTTCTGCTCACATTCTTCGAATCTGGAATCCAATTCTAGGAAGCTGTCCTGAGGATGTAAATTCAGATAAATAGGGACAAAGCTAATAATGGATGGCCAGAGTCGCTCACTGCACACCATGTACACCTGCATAAAGTCACAAACACCTTCTACCACAGGGCAGTGGCTTAGTAAACAGGCAAGTCACTCAATCCAGTCACAGAGCTCCTGGCCGTGATGTTTCCAAAGGGTTTAGAGTCATGGGGAGAAGGCTTGTGTTTTAATGTTGAGAAAAGCTGAACACAGAATTCTAAACTCAGGGTGATTTCAAGCGTGTAAAAAGAAAATAAGCAAACACAAGATGTGTATAGAAACAAGATGAAAGGTAATACAGCAAAACATGGCCAGTGATGATCTCTGAGGAACAGGAATATGGGTGATTTTCCCACCTTTTTCTACCTATTGGCCAATTTCTAAATATTCTGTAATGAGTATGCATAAAACTTTTTTTTCTTTTTTTGAGCCAGGCAGAGTCTCACTCTGTCACCCAGGCTGGAGTGCAGTGGTGCAATCATGGCTCACTGCAGCCTTCAGCTCCTGGCTCAAGCAGTTCTCCTACCTCAGCCTCTAAAGAGTAGCTGGGACCACAGGCATGCATCGCCATGCCTGGCTAATTTTTTTTTTTTTTTTTTTGTAGAGACGAGGTCTCACTATGTTACCCTGGCTGGTCTTGAACTCCTGCACTCTAGTGATCCTCCCACAGTCCTGGGATTATAGGTGTGAGCCACTACACCCGACCAGAACTTTTCTAATGGGAGAGAACTCAATAACTACTTTTGAAAAAATATAGTTTTATACAGTCAGCTGAAACAGACCTGTCCTTAGCATGTTGACCTGGATTGGATTGTCAGTTTTCCAGTACTGAGTTGAACACTGGGGGCTGAACCTGTAACAGGCAGTGTTCGATTCAGTACATGTTTATTAGGGCCCCAGCTCTGGGCTAGCCTCTGAGTGGGCAGGGGAAGAGGGACTGGGGCAGGGCCCAGACATAGGTACAGTTTGAAGTCACTTTGATACTAGGCCAGCTGGAGGTACAGAGAAAACATTCTGGAAACATTGCTGGATGGAGCCTGTCTTCATGATTTTGCCATATCCATATGTTGTCAGTACTATCACTTGATAACTTTTAAAAAGTTGGTTCACCTAAAAAATCCTCAGAAAACTATAGAATATTATTAAGAGGAAGCAAAAAATGCTAAAATAAATGAATAGATGTATCATATTCATGGTGGGACCACTCAATATTTTAAAGAAGTCAATTTTCTGCAAACTGATTTATAGATTCAACACATAAACCTCTAATAAAAATCCTAACAGGTGTGTGTGTGTGTGTGTGTGTGTGTGTGTGTGTGTGTGTGTAACTTGAAAAACAAATTCCAGTTTTCCAAAAAAGATATGTATAAACACAAAGGGTAAAGGATAGCCAATTTTTGAAAATGAAGAACAAAATGAAAAGATTTGCCCTTCTGGCTATCAACACCTACTATAAAGCAATGGTAAATAAGTATAATGTTGGTACAAGGATAGACAAACAGATCTATCTATGAGACAGAAGAAAAAAGCCAGACATAAATGGATGCATGTTTTATGACAAATGTGACACTGCCAAGCAGTGGGAGAGAGGCCAAGCTTTTCAATGACTGGTGCTGGGTCAATCAGCCACCAATATGGGAAAAAATGAAACTTGATCCCGACCTCACACCATTCATAACAGCAATTTCAGGGGAGTCGTAGACATACATGTTAAAGACAAAATGTAAAACTTCTAGAAAGTAGAGAATGGCTTCATGCCTTCAAAGCAGTAGGCAGATTCTTTAACACAGCACAGGAAGGGTGGCCATACCAAAAGGACTGATGAAATCAACTCCACCAAAATTTAAATTCTTTTTGTCAAATGACATTCATAGGAGAGTGAAAAGGCACGCTACAGAGTGGGAAGAGATACTTTGCCCACATACAACTAAAAGAGTATGCCCACATACTTTTTTCCCCCAGAATAAACACAACTAAAAATACGATAAAAACTAGCAACTCAATATAAAATGGGCAAAACCAGGTACTTCACAATAAGAATGTTCCAGTAGCCAATAAATATGTAAAAGATGTGGAATCTTGTCAGTATTCAGAAAAATGAAAATTAAAGTCACAATGAGATAACCACAGCACCCCAAATACCTTGGCTGAAATTTAAAATTTTGACGATATCAAGAGTTAACAGAAATGTGAAGAAATTTTGACAGTACCAAGAGTTGACAGGATTTCTTTACCCGGCTGATGGGAGTGAATAACGGCACAACCACTTTAGAAAAGTATTTGGCAGTATCTATCATAGTTAAACACACTTCTACCCCCATGATCCATTAGTTTCTCTCCTAGGCATGCAACCAACAGAAATGCTTACTTACTTACATGAACCTAAAGATCAACTAGATCAAATGCTGTTCAAAATGGCCCCAAACTGAGAACAACCGAAACATTCACCCACTGTATAATGGATCAGTAAGTTGGGAGATACTTCCAATGTGGAATACTATGCAGTAATGAGAAAAAAACAAAGTGCAGGTACATACAGCCACCTGAGTGATTCACACATAATGCTCTGTGAAAGAAGCCAGGCACGAAAGAATGCATACTAGGTGACTCCATTTATCTGATGTTCAAAGCTCAGCATGTGTAGGTGATAAAACTCAAAGAAAAGCAAGAAATGCCCATCATAAAATGCCAGGATGGTGATTGCCTTCAAACAGGAAGGGGGAGTAGTGATTAGCAGTGGCCCAAGGAGGGGTTCTGGGGAGCTAGAAGTATTCTATTTCTTCATCTGATGTTTGCTTTTTGATAAATTATTGAGCTGCACATTTTAGTTTTCATGTGAGCTTTATCTACACACACTGGGCCCTCTCTGTGTGTGTGAAATTTCACAATAAGAAGTGTAAAAGAAAACCATTCAGGGGACCAAAGGGAAGGCAATTTGCTTCCAGGGGCTAAAGAAGCATCCCCAGGCAGGAGAGCAGACAGCATCATGAGAAAGCCAGAAGGATGAAGCCTCATGCCACCCAGGTGCCAAATGCCCTGTCCATCTTAGACTTAGAAATAAATTCACAAGAGAGGGTTGATGCAGACATGCACATTAGCATATTTGCAGATTAGAAGATGAACTCATGTAGTTTTCTGCCTGAAAGTCAGCCTGAACTGGCTGCGTGGTGTTGTGGAGAGAGGTGGCTTTGTTGTTCAGTGTGCGTGGCGGAGTTTTCAGGCAGATAGGTGAGCAGAATCCACAACTCCAAGGTTTTAATGAGATTTTATTTAAAGCATATGTTCAGCATACAGCATGCTGGAAATTACCTTTGCAACTATTTACACTTAGGATAAAACATTCAGATGCCAACTAAAAGCATTTGTGTGTGGCACGTGATTTTCAAAATTCTCTTAGGGGCTAGGTGAACCCCAAATACAAAGAGCAATTTCTTTCTTTTTTTTGTTTTCGAGACAGAATCTCACAGTATCGCCCAGGCTGGAGTGCAGTGGCATGCTCTCAGCTCACTGCAAACTCTGCCTCCCAGTTCAAGTGATTTTCCTGCCTCAGCCTCCCGAGTAGCTGGGACTACAGGCACCCACCACCATGCCTGGCTAATTTTTGTGTTATTAATAGAGACGGTGGGGGTTTTGCCATGTTACCCAGGCTGGTCTCAAACTCCTGATCTCAGGTGATCCACCCTCCTCGGCCTCCCAGAGGGAGGGATTACAGGTGTGAGTCACTGCACTGGGCTGGAAGAGCTGTTTCTTAACAGGAGTGTGAGTAGACTCTGACAAGTGAAGACAGGCAGGAAGGGCACTCATCGGGGAGGAACAGCACAGGCAAAGGCCTGGGAGCCAAGCTGTGCTGAGAAGGATTTGGGGAGGAAGAAGGGCAGGTGTCTGGTCTGCAGGGAGCCCTGAGGGCCTCAGCGGGACAGCAGGAAGAGGCTCTGGGAGAGGGAGGATGAGGCTAGTGGAATCAGCAAGAGGAGAAGGAGAGAGATGGGGGCTTTTGGAGGAACAGGTGGCTGAGCAGGTGTGGAAGAAGAAAGCAAAGAAAGGGACTTCTCTGGTCCCCTGTTGCGTGTGGCCACAGCTCTTGAAAAGACCCCACAAAGCAGGCCCCTATCCTAGCAGCTGCCTTGAAAGGGCCTTGTGCCCACCCATCTGCCACCATCCTCCACCCCATCCCCTATGATCGCCAGGGTCTCTCAGCAACACAGGCCCTGTCCTCACCAGATGGGAGTTGGGGAGTGGAAAGCCACCCTGCCATCCAGCGTGGGGACAGAGACCGAACAGGAGACTTCACACAGCAGGCCCTGGGCCACTCTGTCCTTTATATCTCTTTTCAGCAAACTGCCAATACAAAAGACAGTCGTTATATTTTTAAAAAATTCATATAGTGACCGCGTGGCCAAGATTGAAGTGACGTTGTGTGCTCAGTCAGCCTCTACTGCAGCCAGTCTGCTGTGTGTTCTAGTCATCCTGCTACCTCTTCTCAAACCCTCCCCAGGAGAAAATTGCCAAGGCTTCAGTCAACCAACCTGGCTGTGTGCCCTCCTCTGCTCCTGCTGTGTGACCTCAGACAAATTCTTTACCCTCTGAACCTCATTTCCTCACCTGCTAAATGGGGCTAGGAAGAGCACTAATCTCAAAACATTCCACACTGTGAATACCCTCTCCCCACCCCTCCCTCACCGAAGTTGAAGCAGGTCGACATGTCCCATGGGGAGGAAAGTTGGTCACAGACCACCGTCCTCCTGTACTCGGAGGAGGGTGCTTCATGGAGTGAGACAAACAAATCAGAATGATGTCTGGGTGGGGGCGGCCCCTCTGGCCAGGGTGGTCAGAGAAGGCCTCTCTGTGAAGGGGACCCATGAGCGAATCTGTGAGGGAGGCAGGAAGGAAGCCAGTGGGTGCTCGAGGAAGGGTGAGCCAGGCAGAGGGATTGCATGAGCTGGGAGGTGTCTTTGTAAATGATCTGGGTGTTACCTGAGGGAAGGGTGGTGGCCAAGCTGAGGGCTTTCACCCAGATCTTTCTGCACCCAAATTCCTTGACCTTGAAATGTCCCCAGCTGAAGCCGACTGTCAGCCTCACCATAACTAGAGGTTGAAGTGTTCCTCCCTCCCTGGAAGACTGTGGAAAGGAGGGAGAAGTTAGCTCAGAAGGAGTCTTGCTCAGCCCCGCGCTGGAGGAGTCTCCTTAGCTCCTTCCATTTCCCCATCTGTCCAGTCTCCTGGCTTCCCCAGAGCTGGCTCTTGGGGAAGGGCTCTAGATCTAATTCTCCTCTGAACCACCCTGACCACTCTGAGCCAGTCAGAGAGCGGAGTTCCTGCCCAGCCCGGCTCAGGGGCAAAGCCCTCTGCAGTCTAAATTTTCAGGCCCCAGATGCTTCAGTTAAGACCTTAACCAGGTCCAAGAACAGCTGCTGAATATTAATGAGTGAATGAATTAATTAAATAAGGAATAACTGAATGAATGAATGAAAGGAGTAACTGAATGAATGAATGAATGAATGAAAGCAGTAACTGAATGAATGAATGAAAGTTGGAGTAACTGAATGAATACAAGAGATGCCCAGGCAGACAGCTAGCGTGGAGAGTGCCAGCTGGCAGGAGGCTCGGGGGAGAAGGTCAGAGGGAAATGGAGGCCAGGACCAGGCTCAGCCAGGCCACCTTCAGCCTCGCTTCCCAGGCCTCTGTGCCATCTGTAAAATGAACCCATCTGGGACTATCTGGGCAGCAAGTGTCTGTCCCTCCTTCTGGCTTTGTTCTGGCCACTAGGCAAAGACAGTCAGGCTCTGAAGGCCCTGCCCCCACTAGAACCAGGGAAGCCCCTGGGATGAGCGGACCTGCTAGTGGCACAGATCTCGTTTCGGAGCATCAGCACTTCCAGGCTCTAACAGCCTGCTGCAAGGTGGGCTTTACCGTCCCTATCTTCTAGGGGTAGAAGTAGCCACCTGGACCCCGAGTTACACAGGGGAAACAGAGTCAGACTCCAGCAGAGGACTGGGACTCCAAAGACCTGCCTTGCAGAGGGACTTGATTATAGGTGCACTGAGTGTGTGAATTTATTCAGCAGCTGCTGATCCTGAATCGAGGCCCCATGGCCTCAAATCTTTTCCCGGGCAAAGCTCTTCCATACCCAGGTCTCCGTGAATCTGCTCTTCTGCTCAGCCCGAGGTGGGGGTGGGAAAGGTGGGGGATGATATTTCAGGATCCATCACATGAAAACAGACTGAGGATCCCCCTATTTTTAGCAACCAAGCTGTGCATACCTGTTTCTCCCCCACTGGGAGCAAAAGCTCAGATAAACATCCGTTCGCACCAGCCCAATAATTCCTTAAATAAAGCAGATACATTTTGGCATCCCCTGTGCTCAAAATATATGCTCCCTGGATTTTTAATATCACGCGAGGTCTGCATAAATTTAACCCGAGTGCATCAGCTATTGACTGTTGCATTATGTGAATCACCATTTGGGGCGTCAGGATAAAGGGAACAGATCTGTGAGCTCAGTGGGTGTGGGAGGACTGCGCTCAGTCCTAGGGGTCTGTGTGAGGGATCCCAGCTCTCCTGATGCCCCAGGGAAGAGACAGTAGTCATAGTGAGATCTGTGCCACCAAGCCGGGCTTTCTGGATCCATTCTGCTCACGGGGCCAGAGTCCTCACTCCATGTCACGGCCCTGGTGGGTCCCCCAGTGGTTTTCCCTTGCTCTGTGGATGGAAGTCCACTTTCTGACCTGCTCACCTGGCCCTCTGTGATCTGGCCCCTGTGGACCTCTCGCCTGTCTCCCACCACACTGGCCTGTGTTCACCACGGTACTGCCATACCCAGCCTTTCTCTGCTCTTTAAGCTACGCTGAGCTTCACCCAGCCTCAGGGCTTTGCACCTGCCATTCCCCTACCTAGAGTGTTTTCCCCAGATCTCCAAAGCAGCTTCATCTTATCTCGAGGGGCTCAGCTCAAGTGTGACCTTCTCTGAGGGGCCTCTCAAACTAGATAGACTTAAGCTTCCTGCTCTTCCTCCCTCCAGCACGGGGCTATCTCAGCTCCCTGTTTATTTTCTTCAGACTCTGAAACTATATTGATAGAGTTGCCCATGTACTGCCTTCCTTTCCAATGGAAGGTCAGCATCAACACAACAGGCATCTCATCTGCCTTGTTCGCGGATGTATCTTTGGAGCCCGTGTGCACACAGTAGGTGCTCCATAAATATCTGTTAAATGTACAAATGGACAGTTCCTCACAGCCACTCTCGCCAAAGCTTTGCTGTTTCTCCTATTTTAGACATGAAGAAATTGAGGCTCAGAGAGTTTCAGTGACTTGCCTTAGGTCACACAGCACAGTCATAAGCATCCTGCCTGGCCCCATGATGCCCCAGCCTAGGGCTGGGGCTGGGAACCCAACACTGAGCCCACACCCTCCTTTGCTCCTCAGTAATAAACCTTGATGGGAAGAGAAGGAAAGGCTGAATGTTCTGATTAACTAGTGTGGGGGTTGCCAGGCAGCAAGGACAGGCCTTTGATCCCCACCCACGGGTGACAGGACAAGAAATCCACCCACAAAGGTTATTGTGCCATTCAGGCCAGCAGCTGTGACTAGCAACTCACCTGAGCTTATTGTCATAAAGTCAGGTTATTACAGGCTGGGGTCATAAAGGGCATTGGATTGAAAGTGGGAGGAGAGGAGCCCTTTAGGAAATTTCCAAGCCAACTCCCAAAGGCTCTCACCAGCTCAGAGAGAGTGTAGCTCACACTGACAGAGCTCCTGCTGTGCCACACGCCACTGAGGTGCTTTCCTTCCCTTCTCCCCTCAAACCCTCCCAGTGGCCGTGGAAGGCAGGTCCAGTCACGGCACTGCACCAAACCCAAGATGCTGTTTGTTGTAAAGGGCATCCTGATCTCAGACAGGTCGAAATGCGAACTCGTGTGTCTTGTAGAATTGACAAAACAAAAATGTATTCTCATCTCACAAAGACGATCCTGCTCGGAGAGGACCAGCGATGACCCCCAACAGCAGTCCTCCAAACAGCTTAGTATAGCTCCCTCTCCTCTCCATGGTGCTTCCAGCGTCCAGCCTCATGTGCAGGCTGTTCCTTCTACCTGGAGTACCCTTCCTGGTCATCCACTATGCTTCAGCCTGAGTTACAGTCCACCTTCCCTGACCTAGCCCAGACACAAGCCCCTCTGTGGCTCTCCCAGCCTCAACTCTCAGTAGGAGGAACTCTTGTTTGCAGCGTGGCCCAGAAAGGGATTCATAAGTTCTCCAAGGAGAGCAGCTGAGTCTGTCTGCAGCAGCATAGATAGAATCCCCCTGTCTGTCTGCAGCGATACAGACAGAATCACCCTGAGGGCTTCTTCCTGTGTCTAGGCCTGTCAGGCCTCAATGGGCATAAGAGTCACAAGGGGTTGTGTATTTGAAATGCAGACGTCTTCCCTGGCCCTGCCCTAGAGACCCTGATTCTGTAGGTCTGGGTGAGACCCTGGAATCTGCATTTTTATAACCACCCCCGCCCCTGACCCCGTGATTCCATTGTCGGGAATGCTGCAAAGCACTCCTCTAAGCCGTAGAGTCAAAGTTTGCGGCCAGGCACAGTGACTCATACCTGTAATCTCAGCACTTTGGGAGGCCAAAGCGGGTGGATCACCTGAGGTCAGGAGTTCGAGACCAGCCTGGCCAGCTTGGTGATACCTCATCTCCACTAAAAATACAAAAAATTAGCCTAGCAAGTTGGGGGGCACCTGTAGTCCCAGCTACTCTTGAGGCTGAGGCAGGGAAAATCATTTGCACCTGCGAGGTGGAGGTTGCAGTGAGCTGAGATCACGCCATTGCACTCCAGCCTGGGCAACAAGAGCGAAACTCCATCTCAAAAAAAAAAAAGTTTGTCTTGACCAGCAGGATGAGCCTGAGGGGTCTCTGTAAAATGCCCAATCAGTGCCCTTCTGGCTGCAAAGTGGAAAAGCAGTACAATAACAAACACACCTGCCCAAATGCTTCTTAGCGGACGACACGGTTGCACCCAGCTGGCTACCTTTTCACTTCCACTCGAGTCCGAACTCGTTTTCCTGTTCCCACAGGCCTTCGGGTTGTGCTTGCTTCAGGTTGTGAGCCAGCTCCCTGAGAACCCAGCCCTCTCTGGTTGCTACTGGACAGGTCTACAGTGCAGGTGTGGGTTCGCCACTCTGCACGTTCCTGAGGTCTGTGGGGAGATCCTACGCTCCCGCAAAGGAGCTGCTCTAATGGTCGGCTTTCAGGCCCTGTCTCGAGCGGCCGGGTGTAGGTGCAGGGGTAGGCAGTGCTTCTGTGTACATTCCCGGCACTTAGCGGGTGGTCAGGCAATGGTTTACAGAAAACTCAAAGGGCCTGGGCCTCACCCCTGAGCTCTGCTCTTTACAACCTTGCTTGATGTTCTTATGGCTCCTCAAACATTCTTTATCCCAAACACGCAGCTGGAGAGGAGCGTGAGGGCCTGACTGCTGAGAGGCCCGGGTACTGAGAGGTCTGGCAGAGGATGATGGGGAGCCGGAGAGGGATTCTGAGCAAGTGACAAGTGAATTGAAGGACAGAGAGGAAGGGGACATGTTTCCCAATAGCGGGCTGCTGCGATGTCACGTCCATCTGTCTGGCACTTGCAGAGTGCCCACTGATGAAAGAAGGCAGGCCCCCGGCCGTCAGGGGGCCCACAGCCCTGCCGGGGGCAGCCAGGGAGGTGGCAGGCTGTGGACAGGGGACATGCACTTCCTTCTGCTCTTTCAGGAAGAACAAGTTTATTTTCCAACCAACTGATGGTGAGGTGAAAGAATCTACCCACTAAAACCTGCCTCCATTTTTACTCCACTTCTTAGAGGCCAATGACCTCGAGCAATTTGCTTCTCAGCTTCCGGTTTCAACTCCCACCTCTATAAAATGGGTATCAAATACCACCTGACTCTCAGGCATGTTGGGGGTGTGGGCCTGTCTGGAACGTGGGGAAGTGATCTGTAAGTGTTACTGGTGGGGACGGTGTCAGGGGCCCTGGTAGGAATAATGAGAAGGGCCAACATTTCTTACAAGTCTCTCAAAGATCAGGGGTGCCGATGAAGCAGAGGGATACTGGAGAAGGAGACTGACTTTTCTCGTGGCTGCACTGTTGTTGTGTCAGTTGTCCCAGTGCCTTCTGCCTTCCCAGCACCTGACCCAGCAGCTCCTCCAAACTTAAGAGCTAACCCATTGCACACAACGGCCTCCCCTCCACAGCACCTAGAGTGCCATCCACACAAATCCATCACCTCACACTTCTGCTTAAAACGCTTCCGTGACCCCTGTCATCCTGGGATCAAACCCCAGTTCCCACTGGGTTGGCTTGGCCTGACTTCTGTTCGTCTTCTGACTTTCTCTCTCCACTCTTGGTTCTGTCTCTCCAGGCACCTGGTCTTTCCCATCCCTCCTCCTTTGCCCAGGTAGCACCCTACCTCAACACCTAGTGCCTTCACGTCCCTTCCCTCCCAACTTGCTCCAACCTCACGGACCCTTCTGCACTAGTTCTTTTTTTTTTTTTGACCAAGAGTCTTGCTTGGTCACCTGGGCTGGAGTGCAGTGGCATGATCTTGGCTCACTGCAATCCCCGCCTTCCAGGTTCAAGCAATTCTGCAGCCTCAGCCTCCCAAGTAGCTGGGATTACATGTGCCCGCCACGACGCCCAGCTAATTTTTGGATTTTTAGTAGAGGCAGGGTTTCACCATGTTGGCCAGGCTGGTCTCGAACTCCTGACCTCGTGATCTGCCCTCCTCAGCTTCCCAAAGTGCTGGGATTACAGGTGTGAGCGATGGCGCCCAGCCTCCATTTATTCTTAGTGACACCTTTCCTGGGTCTCAGTGTGCACTAATGCATGAGCTTATTTGGTTATTGCCTTTTCTGTAGTCTGTGAGCTCATGCAGACAGTGGCCAGAACCATCTACTAAGGTCTGCGTGTTGGTGTTCCCCAACCATTCCTCTGTTGAAATCCTAGTTCCCAATGTGACAGTATTAGGAGGCAGGGCCTTTGGAAGGTGATTAGGCCATGAGGGATTTGCGCCCTTATAAAAGGGACCCCAGAGAGCTGCCTTGCCCCTTCCACCATGTGAGGACGCAGTAAGAAGGTGCCATCTCTGAAACAGAAAACAGACCCTCCCCAGACACGGAATCTCCTGGCGCCTTGATCTGGGACCTCCGAGCCTCCAGAACTGGGAGCAGTAAATGTCTGTTGTAAGCCACCCAGTCTCTGTTATTTTGTTATGGCAGCCCAAACCTACTAAGACACCATCTGTTCACTGCTATCGCCTTGGCTTCTAGCACAGAGCCAACGCACAGTAGGTGCTCCACAAATGAACAAAGAAATGGATGGATGAAGCACATAGTCATTAAGTAAGAAGAACCTACTGTGTACACAGAGATGAGTTAAGCAGGAGTAAGGTGAAGTTGAGGAAAGACCATCTTTGGCTCTCTGGCTAGCTGTTTCCAGAAAGCACTCATTTAGCCTCCTGCATCCTCCAGAGGAGGGGACCCCCATTCCATTTCTGAGTCAGGGCACCTGGGCCCCATTCCTTGGCCCACACACAACTTGCTGTGTGACCTGGGCAAAGTCCCTTGGCCTCTCTGGGCCTCATCCCTCACCTGGGAAATAATCATACCTACCTCTGCATTGTTGAGGACAAAGGGAGTGATTGGAAGTGTAGTGGCAGGCCCTGGGCCTGACGCAGAGCAAGTATTCAATAGCGTTCTTTCCTTTCTTAGCAAATAACTACGTAATTCAATCTGTCAGAAGAACATGTTTCTCATAGGACTTTGATCTCTAGTCACACTAGCTAGCAGGCTTTAAAAACCACATTAATACCATATTTTTAAAAGCTGTTCTTGGAGGAGAAAATGAAGGGAAGGAAGACATTTCTTTGAGAATTCGATTTAGTGGGAAATAATGGTTTGAATTAGAAAATTAGGAAATTCTTTTTTTTTTTTTGAGATGGGGTTTCACTTTTGTTGCCTGCCTAGGCTGGAGTGCAATGGCGCAATCTCCGCTCACTGCAACCTCCGCCTCCCGGGTTCAAGCGATTCTCCTGCCTCAACCTCCCGAGTAGCTGGGATTACAGGCTCCCACCACCATGCCCAGCTAATTTTTGTATTTTTAGTAGAGATGGGGTTTCACCATGTTGGCCAGGCTGGTCTTGAACTCCTGACCTCAGGTGATCCTCCCGTCTCGGCCTCCCAAAGTGCTGGGATTATAGACGTGAGCCACCGCGCCTGGCTGAGTTAAGAAATTCTTGTTGGGGATCCAATCGCAGGAACTGTGAGGAAGGCACAATGGGAATGGCCAGGGGCCCAGGGCCAGCTCGTGCAGCTTGAGATATGGGGAGGCAGCCAAGCTCCCCTGGGCCTGCAGTCCCTCAGCCAGCGGCACCGCTTGCATTAACTGTGGCACTAGGTGGTCTCTGTGGAAAAATAGCCAGTGTGGGTTCCTAGGGGAATAAAATAGGGGTGGAGAGACATACGGGCGTGTGTGGGTGTGTGCAGTGGGGGATTTTGTGTTATATCTATGAGGTGTAAACCCCCTCTACCTGAAAGAAGCTGATAGAATGGGGAAAGGGGCACTGAAAGAAAACAGCGGGGGCTTGTCTTTCCAGGGCTTGGGTGAGATTGTGAGTCAGCGCGCATCAGGAGTGGGAGAGCGCCAGCTGGAGCCGCTCAAAGCAGCCCTGGGTCTCTCAGGGAGACTCACGGGGGTGGCCTCAGGCTGGAATGCACCCCTCTATGATCCTCCCACGCCCCCAGCAACTCAGCTCCCCAGGAAGCTCCACTGACCGCCTCCTGCTTCAGCGCTGATGTCATACAAAGGGAGTACCCACTGCGTGCCACACAGTATGCTGTGAAAGTCACTATGCTCAGTGTCTCACTGCATCCTCCTAACAGCCCAAGAGGCAGGGAATAGTATTCTCCTTTTATAGATGAAGACACTGAGGCTCAGAGAAGTTAAGTCACTTGTCCAAAGCAGCACAGAAAGTCAGGCTTCTGGGGACGATAGAAACTTTCCATGGACAATTGGACAATACGCAGTAAGCGCCCCTTTGACCCCAATTGCTCTGCTAGTAGAAACTGAGGCAAGGAATCTGCATGGGCATCAACATCTCAGTTCTAAGGCTACCCGGGGCAGCATTCTTCATAACAGTGAAACACTAGAAGCCACATTTCAAACACAGGGGATTTGTTAAATAAACTCCAGCAATGGAATACTACACAGCCACTAAAAGTGGTGGACGGATGTGGCTTGCTAATGAGGAAAGGATTCACAAATGGCAGAGACAAGGTTTGTAGTTCTGAGATTCCATTCCTGGCTTTCCCACTCACTAGCTGTCAGCCCTTGGGCAGTCGGTTAGCACTGTTTCTTCATTTTAAAATGAGGATAGATCAAGTGTGGCAGAGCTTTGTAAGAATTGTAAGTGGGTGGGTTAACATGCGTAAGCATTTAGATTAGCACCTGGCATGTAGTAAACAACTACGAACTTTCGCTGTTATACCTGGGGGTTTGAACAATGTCAGCTAGAAAGAACAAGTCTTTCTTCAGATGTTTCTTCTGTCCTTCACTCCTCTAATTACACGCATATGAAGTTGCTTGAAGTTGTCCCCTAACTCACCGATACACCATTCACTTTTTTAAAAAATTATCTTCGTGATTTCTTTTTCTTTTCTTTTCTTTTTTTGAGACAGAATCTCTCTCTGTTGCCCAGGCTGGAGTGCAGTGGTGCGATCTCAGCTCACTGCAACCTCCACCTTCCGGGTTCAAGTGATTCTCCTGCCTCAGCATCCTGAATAGCTGGGACTACAGACACGCGCCACCATGCCTGGATAATTTTTTGTATTTTTAGTAGAAACCAGGTTTCACCATGTTGGCTAGGCTGGTCTCGAACTCCTGACCTCAAGTGATCCACCCACCTCAGCCTCCGAAAGTGCTGGGGTTACAGGCGTGAGCCGTCATGCCCGGCCTATTCTCGATCATTTCTATTGCTATGTCTTCACTAATATTTTCTTGTGCCATTAATCTCATCCAGTGTAGTTTCTCACACAGCAAATTTTCATTTCTAGAAATTTGGGAATTTTTTTGTTATGAAATTTAGTTTTTAATTTTTAATTGACAAATACAATTGTATGATTTATGACGTAAAATATGATGTCTCCATATATGTATACATTGTAGAATGGCTAAATCAAGCTAATTAACATATGTATTACCATACATACTTATTTTTTTGTGCTGGAAACTCTTCAGATAGACTCTTAGCTATTTTCAAGCATACAATATATTGTTGTTAACTTTAATCACCATGACATACAATAGATCTCTTGAACTTATTCCTCCTGTTGAACTGAAATGTTCAGTCCTTCGACCCATATCTCCCCACTTCCTCCATCCCTCAGCCTCTGGTAACCACCCTTCTACTTTCTGCTTCTATGAGTTTGGCCTTTTTAGATTTCACATATAAGTAAGAGTATGTGGTATTTGTCCTCCTGTGCCTGGCGTATTTCACTTATCATAATGTCTTTCGGGTCCATCTACGTTGTCGAAAATGATAGGATTTCCTTTTTTTTTTTTTTTTTTAATGCCGAATAGTACTCCATTGTGTATATATACACCACATTTTCTTTATCCATTAATCAGTGGATAGACTCTTAGGTTGATTCCATAGCCTGAGTATTTTGAATCATGCTGCAATGAATATGGCAGTGCAGATACCTCTTAACATACTGACTTCATTCTCTCCTGTAAGTTGTCTCTTCAGTCTGTTGATTGTTTTCTTTGCTGTACAGAAGCTTTTTGGTTTGATGTAATCCACTCCTATTTTTGTTTCTGTTGTCTGTGTTTTCGAGGTTATATTGAAACTATCACTGGCTGGACCAATGTTGTGGAGCTTTCCCCCTATGTTTTCGTCAATTATTTAATAGTTTTAGGTGTTACATTTAATTGATTTTTGTGCATGGCGTGAAGTTGAGGGTCTAATTTTATTCTTCTGCATGTAGATATCCAGTTTTCCTAATATTATTTATTAAAGAAACTGTCTTTCTTCATTGTGTGTTCTTGGTATCTTTGCTGAAAACCAATTGTCTGTAAAAGTGGAAGTTTAGGAGGCATGGTGGCTCATCCCTGTAATCCAGCACTTTGGGAAGCTGAGGCAGGTGGATCACTTGATGTCAGGAGTTCAAGACCAGCCTAGCCAACATGACAAAACCCCATCTCTACTAAAAATACAAAAAAGTAGCCAGATGTGGTGGCACACATTTGTAATCCCAGCTACTTGGGAGGCTGAAGCACGAGAATCATTTGAACCTGGAAGTGGAGGTGGCAGTGAGCTGGGATTGCTCTACTGCACTCTAGCCTGGGTGACAGAGCAAGACTCAGTCTCAAAGAAAAACAAAAGTGTAGGTTTATTTATGGACTCTCTATTCTGTTCCACTGATCTGTGTGTCTGTTTTTATGCTGGTACCATGCTGTGTTGATTAATATAGCTTTGTAGTATATTTTGAAGTAAAGTAATGCAATGCCTCCAGCTTTGTTCTTGCTCAAGATTGCTTTGGCTATTTGGGGTAGTTTTGGTCCCATATGAATTTTAGAACTGTTTTTCTATTTCTATGAAAAATGTAATTGGAATTTTGATAAGATTGCATTGAATCTGTTAATCACATTGGGTAGTGTGGACATTTTAACAATGTTAATTCTTCCCATGTATGAACATGAGATATCTTTCCATTTATTCATGTCACCTTCAGTTTCTTTCATCAATGTTTTACAGTTTTCAGTGTACAGGGCTTTTACCTCCTTGGTTAGATTTACTACTAAGTATTTTATTGCATTTTTTAGCTATTGTCAAAGGCATTGTTTTCTTGATTTCTTTTTTAGATAGCTTATTGTTAGTGTATGGAACCACTACTTATTTTTGTATGTTGATTTTGTATCCTGTAACTTTACTGAATTCATTTATTCTAATAGATTTTGAGTGGAGTCTTTAGGATTTTCTATATGAAGCCTCTGTACCCTTATCAAGATTTGTCATCTGCAACCAGGGATGATTTTACTTCTTTCTTTTTGATTTGGATGCCTTTTCCATCTTTCCCTTGCCTAATTGCTCTAGCTAGAACTTCCAATGCTATGTTGAATAGAAGAAATGAGAGTGGGCATCCTTGTCTTGTTCCAGATCTTAGAGGAAAAGCTTTCAACTTTTCACCATTGAGTACGGGGTCTAGAAGTTTATTTTATATCGTTCATGTCTCCAATTAACTTTGAAACACATGAAACACAGTTACAATAAATGTTTTAACACCCTTGTCTGCTAATTCTAATATCTATGTCAGTTCTGGGTCAGTTTTTATTGATTGATGTTTCTCCTCATTATAGTCATATTTTCCTGCCTCTTTAACGCCTGGTCTTTTTTTGTTGTTGTTGTTGTTAGATGCCAGACATTGTGAATCTTACCTTGTTGGGAACTGGATATTTTTGTATTCCTGTGTTCCGGGACAAAGTTAAGTTACTTAGAACAGTTTGATCCTTTCAAGTCTTGCTTTTAAGATTTAATAGGCTGGATCTGAGCAGAGTTTAGTGCAGAGCCAACCATTCTCTGCGGCTGAGGTAAGACTTTCATTAGTAGCCTATCTAGTGCTCTGTCAGTCATGAGGCTTTCCAGTCTGGCTGGGGAGAGCAGGCGCTGGTCCCGGCCCTGTGTGAGCGCCAGGCGCTGTTCCATCTAAGCCACTTGGGTGGCTCTTTCCCTGGCTCGGATAGTTTCTTTACATGCATGCACTGGTCAATGCTCAGCTGCATACTCAGGGGAGACCCTCCAAGTTTCCCTGGAGGTCTCTTTCTCTCTCTCTCTCTCTTTCTCTCTGTGAGCTATCTCCTGTCCAAAACTCTGTTGTGTAAACTCTAGCCGCTTTGACCTCCTTGGACTCTCAGCTCCATCTCTTCAATCAGAGAGACTGCTGGGGTCTCCTTTATACCCTCTGCTACGGCCTAGAAACTCTCTCCAGGGAGCAAGTCAATCTGGCCTCATTTGTTTCCTGATGTCCTAGGATTGCTGTTCTTTGCTGCCTCATGACCAGTATCTTGAAAACCATTCTTTTGTATATTTTGTCTGGCTTTTGGTTGTTTCAGACGGGAGGGTGAATGCAGAGTGTGTTATTCCATTGTGCCAAGAAGGGGAAGTCCTGCACTCTGTGGCCCAGGCTGGAGTGCAGTGGTGCAATCACAGCTCGCTGCAGCCTCGACCTCCCAGTCTCAGCTGATCCTCCCACCTCAGCCCGGCCGAGTAGCTGGTGCTACGGGCACATGCCACCATGCCTGGCTAATTTTTAAAATTTTATTTTTGGTAGAGCTGGAGTTTTACCATGTTTCTCAGGCTGGTCTCAAACTCCTGGGCTCAATAGGATCCTCCTGCCTCTACCTCTGAAGTGATGAGATTACAGACATGGATCACTGCACTCAGTCCTCAACTTTTAAATAGGAATCAGAGTTCTTGGTATGACTACAAGGATTAGTTACAATAACTTATGTCAGGTCTAACCCAGGTCTGCCCCGGGTAGGTACCTAGGAACTCTCTGTGGAAGGAAGGAGTGAATGAATGAATTACTGAATGAATGCATGCACATATGATCACAAAACCATCCTACCTGCTCACCCTCAAGGTATGCAAATCTCGAGTCCTCCGCAAGGGACGCCCAGGCCTTCTCAAGCCTGCCCCTCACACCTGGTATCTACCCTCCCACCCTCACCCCAAACCCATCCTTTCTCCCCAAGCACAGGAGGCTGGTCACTACATTCCATCACCTCAAATCTGTCCCAAGAAACCCGCAATCATGGGCCCAAGCAGCACTACCCTGTATTTGAACTCAACCATCGACAGGCTTCCCCTTGGAACTCCGAGGGCTGGGAAGCTGTTTTCATGGTCCGGTGTTATTTAGTTCCCAATGGATGCCACTGACCCGTTAGAACTGTGACCCTCATTCTTCCAACACACCCTGTCCCTCTCAAAAAAATGACTTGGCATGTTAATTGGATCGTTGTTTTTATTAAACATAATGTTTTCTTTACGTGCAGAAAACCCAGAAAAGCATGAAGAAAATGAAACCCGAAGGCAATAAATAAATAAATAAAACTTTAAACGTCCCCAGTTGTCTCAGAGATAAGCCCCTGTTCACATTTTAATGTTTATACTTCCAGTCCTGTTTTCTGCGCCAGAGTTAGGAAGGAGCAGGGATATGTTTTAATAAAGGTAATTTTAAAAAGGTTTACAGATAGCATGCTTGTAAGAAAGTCTTTACAGTAAAAAGAATTTCTAGTGAAAAGTAAGCTTATATAATATTTTGTTCCTGCCCGAGTCCTCCTCTTTGCCCTCCCTAGTAATAACTGATGCTAACGCGTGCTTGTAGAGACTTCTAGAGAGTTTATGCATGTACAAGTGTGTGTGTGCCTGTGCGTGTGAGGGCGTATATGTGTGCTTGGTACCAAAACGTGTCTACGGTTCTGCAAACACTTTCTTCATTTAGTGGCCCTCAGGAATGTGTTCTGTGTCAGCCAAGAAACACTCCTCCCCAGTCTGCTTTTTAATGGCCAGAAGATATTCTATGGGATGGATACGCCTTCATCTACTGAGTCAATTACCAATTGTCGGACCTTTTCGTTGTTACCAATTGTTCATTCTCATGACCACCCAGGTTTGTTAAACTGGGACATGCTAGGCTCTCTGCGGGGAAGAACCCTGGTTGGCAGTGTTTACTAATTTTCTTAGTGTAAACATCCCCACCATGACTGATTTCAAGCTACCAACATCACTGAAGCTGCCAACACGACACTGAGAGAACACAGTCCTTGAGAGCCTGTGTGAGCTGGCCCAGCCCACCGATGACCCTCTTCATAACTGTGCCCCTAATTCTTTCCTTAATAAATTCCTTCGTGTGAAAGGACTGTGTCAAAGCATCTGCACAACCCAAGGCTTTTGATGAGCAATACCTGCTTGCTCTCCAGAAAGATGTTACCAGTATGTGCTCCACCAGCCTCGTGCAATGCCTGTTTATCCTGCCCCACCCCTCCAACAATGGCTGTTACCGGGCCTTTACATCTTGCCCATCTGAGATGGAGTAACAGTAGCTCCTTGCTGTTTCTCATTTGTGTGTTTTGTTTTGTTTTTGCCAGGCTGGAGTGCAGTGGCACTACCTCAGCTCGCCACAACCTCTGTCTCCTGGCTTCAAGAGATTCTCCTGCCTCAGCCTCCTGAGGAGCTGGAACTACAAGTGCACACCACCATGTCTGGCTAATTTTTGTATTTTTATTGGAGTCGGGATCTCACTATGTTAGCCAGGCTGGTCTCGAACTCCTGACTTCGTGATCCGCCCTCCTCGGCCTTCCAAAGCGCTGGGATTACAGGCTTGAGCTATCATGTCCCACCTCATTTGCACTGTTGTCAGTGAATAACTATTTATAAACTTACGGTCAAGTGAAATGTTATTTGGGCAACTTTAGGGACATTTCATGAAGCCCTTGGGGATTAGAGTTGTCCAGAAAGCAACTTTGAAATCATGGCTTTGATGCATTGCTTTACTCATTAATGAGATGAAATAGGAGATACATTCCTAAACAGCATCAAAGCTTTTTCCAGAAAGCTCCTTGAGGCATTTCTCAACCCACATTGTCATGATAACCTCACCCCTATACCACCAACACCCTCCTACCTTTATCTCCAGCAAGGACACCTAGAAATGCCACTGCGTTCACTCAGCATGTGACGGGAAATTACACCAACTCAGACCTGCGCTCGAGCGAGGCCGAGTTGGGCAGCACACAGTAGCCCAAGAACTTTGCAAATAAAGGACATGGGTAGAGGTGGAAGGTCTGACAGGCTTCAGTGCTGTGTGATCTTGGACGAGTTATTTCAGCTCTCTGAGCCTCTGTGCCCTCATCTGCAAAATGGGGATGAGGTGGGGTTGGAAAAGTATGGCCCATGCAAGATTGTGGTAAGAATTAAATGAGCCAAAGCATTTCAAGTGCTTAGCATAGGGCCTGGCACACAGTAGGTGTGCAGTAGGTGACATCATCATCATCGTCGTCGTCATCATCACACTGTCAGAGTGCTTCGTAAAATGTAGGAATGGGAAGTAGTGACATCACAGACAACCCTTCATGCTTCCTCTAGCCCCTCTGCTCTGGACCAGGGAGGTCACCAAGGACCTTGCACGTCCAGTTCCAAAGCCAGTCTTCTCTGGGATTAACTGGACCCCTTTTGGATTCTTTGGCCCCGCTGCCTTCATTTGACCAAAAGCAACAACTTTTCTGAGAGCAGAGATAAAGCCTTCTTCCAGGAGCTTCCTCCATCAGGTTCTTTTTGACTTTGCAGGGGTGGGGACAAAAGTGTTCTGTTGGGGCTCCTGTCTCCTGTCCCTCTCCAGTCAATCTTCCCTGCCCAGGATGCTTTCTCTTTTTCTTTTTTACTGCTCCTCCAAAGCAGAAGCCCAGGATGGTTTCATGAGTCTCCCAGCACACAGCCTGCCTGACATCCATCCATCCATCCACTCATCCTTCTAACAAATTGACTACTCAGTTTATCCTTAGCTCTACAACATGGAATCACTGAAATCCACGCACTTGCCAGGAAGTCTAATTTCGAGCAACTTAAAAAACAAAACAAAACCCTCCATCCTCCTGTCACGCTCTGGCTCCTGCTCATCTCTCTGACTTTACCTGTTAACCACCCATCTACCATATTCCAGCAACTCAGTTGACTTGCGGCTCCTCGAACCCTTCAAGTTATTTCTCCACTCAGCCTTTCTCCATGCTCTTCCCTTGGCCTGGAAGGCTTTTGTCTCATCTCTTTTCCCTTATTTAGTTTCCAGATTAAATGGTATTTCCTCCAATGAGACTTGCATCGCTCCAACCCAACTGAAATTATGCCCCCTTCATTATGTTTCCTTTATAGACTTATCGTAACACATAAAGATGTATCTTCTTTGCATTTTTACTGACTTAATGTCTCTCTCTTCTGTAAGACCGTAAGCTTCATGAGGTTGGGGATGCTCTCTGCTGTGTTCATGGCAGTGGGGCCAGAGCTTTGAGTCATGCCTGGCCACATGTATCCTCAAGATGAATTTGTTGAATGAGTGAATGAAGCAATATTTAGTCAAAACTCAGCTGAGAGAAACAGTATTGAGCAAGGATTGTGTGTGTCAAAGAGGTTGTCCACCTTCCTTTCTGGATATTCTCCAATCCACCCCTGTGGGCAGCCAGATGAGAGCCCGCCGGGAGAAAGGACTCACGATACAGACTATGGCTGAAAACCTGAAACATACATTTGCAGGAAAGCACAAACATCTGGTGAGACAGGATAAAGATGTGAAACCCCTCCTGCGGCCACTGCAAGAATGTTAGTTATTACAGTGTCCACACTGTGAGAACATTGGTGAGATTCTTGTCTGTGAACTAGGGGATGAGTTAGAACCCAGCTCTGAATTTAAACAACCTGTTTTCAATCCTTGTTCCACCAGTTGCATGACTGTGGGCAAGTTGTGAACTTTTCTTTCCCCATTAAGTGGGGGGCAATAACAGTCCCTGCCTTGTGTAGGTACATAAGGAGTAGTAAACACCAACTAGATGCTAGCTATTATTACAATTTTCTTGGGTAACTAGTTTGTTCAAATGGCTTGATTGTTGTGTTTTATATAATCGACCAAGTTTCCATTTTCATGCTGGCTGCTAGGAAGCTCAACATTGGTTCCATGGCCCAACCACAGCAAATGTCTAGGAAATCAGGTGGTTTTTTTGTGAATGAGTTTATTCATGGCTTAATTCATGCCCCAGCTCTGTCATTTGTTTCTTCTCTCTTACTCTGCTATTTATGTGTGTAGCTTGCTCTAACTTATGTGTCCCTGAAAACTGCCTTTAATCTTTTTTGTAAGAGATTGGATATTTTGTATGAGAATGTTTTGCTTATGTGGCTACCTTTGCCTCCTTAGTGAAAGTGTGAGTCCCTAGACAGTAGGAACCACCTCTGAGGCACTTTTCAACCCTCTCCGCCTTAGCCCCACTGTTGAGCAGCACATTCCATGCTGAGCAGACAAGTAGATGAAAAGGCCAAAAGGCCAATGAACTCAAAGAAGCTCTCTGCCTCAGCAACAGGAGAGGAAATAGCTGACCCAGGAGGTTTCTGCTCTCTCGCGTCCTTAAACCTAAAAACAACCGCATATGGGAAAGGCCAATGACCATTGCTCAAATTTCCAGTGCTTCAAGACCACAGAAAGCAGTGAAGATGTCTGGAAGAAGGAGTGGACAGCCGGGGGAACATTCATGGTCCCAGAGCTGCCTCACTGCTGGCCAAGATGAGGAATCAAGCTTCATTCTGATTCCTAGTAGTGGCAGAGATCCCACTGACTAACAGACTCCCTCACCAACAGCCATGTCATCCTCTTCTTCCCAGACATGCAGCGCACACAGACCACATTTGCCAGCCTGCCTTTCCATTAATTGTGACAAGGAAATTATTTCTGGCCAGTGTATTATGGATGAAAGTTACGGGTTATGGGTGAAAGTGTGTCACTTCTAGTCTTGGCCCATAGAAACTTCTCATACTCAATTTTAACTTTTTTCTCCGTCACTTGCTGAATGGAGAAGACTTTGACATTCTGGGTGAGGCCAGAACTACACGTAGAAGAAGCCTGGATCCCTGAATGACTGCATGGATTCAAGACTGCATCTATACACACACCTGCCCTCTGTGCCCCAACAATTTACACTGGAGGACAATGTGAGCAATGCATAAATGTTATTATGTCAAGGGATGTAGGGGTTGTTTGTTATAGCAATCTCACTGATGAATACTGTGAGATTACTCTGTGCCAGAAATTATCACAGGCATTTTATGTACCTTATTCTACTTGAGCTTCTCAGCAATCCTAAGATATAGGCATTATATTTGGTCTATTTTATAATGAAAAAAATACAATTCAGAGGTATGAAGTAACTTGTCCACTAAAGCAATGGAGAACTGTGTTCTTCAGTCTCACTTCCATTGTTACTGATCTGATGTTACATCATCAGCCTGTATAGAAGGACGTTAAAGAAATAGCTACAGGAAATTGAAATTTTTTACTAGCACACAGAATTACATAGAATTATTGTTTATTGTATCACCCAAAGGTCTTTTTAGGGAGAGTACAGGGTCATTGGAACCTGTGCTCTGTAGACAAACCTTACCTTTGTTTCTATTACTTGCTCTCTCTTATTTTCCAAAGACTCTGACTTCCTGCTTGATTCTATTCATCTACATAGCATTTTCCTTTTTTTTTTTTTTTTTTTTTTTTTGGAGACAGGGTCTCACTTTTTCTCCCAAGCTGGAGTGCAGTGGCTCAATCACAGCTCACTGCAGCTCCGACTTCCCAGGCTCAGCTCACTGCAGCTCCGACTTCCCAGGCTCAAGTGATTCTCCCACCTCAGCCTCCCTACTAGCTGAGGCTACAGGTGTGTGCCATCATGCCTGGATAATTTTTTGTTTTTGTATTTTTGTATTTTTTGTAGAGTTGGGGTCTCGCCATGTTGCTCAGGATGGTCTCAAACTCCTGAGCTCAAGCAATCCATCTGCCAAAGTGCCAGGATTATAGACATGAGCAACCACACCTGGCCACATTTTGCATTTCTAATGTATTGATGGAAGAACCTTAAACACTGTTTGGAATCAGGCGAAGGGCAAAGAAATATGGGACTTGCTCAGGATTTCACAGCTATTTGGCATCAGGGTTAGGATTCAAGCCCACGGCTAAAAGCAGAAGGCAAGACCTATCGACTTTGCCAGGGTGCTGGGGCCTGAGATGACTCAAGTGGTTACTGACATGCCCTCTAGAAACAAGGCTTCTGGAGGGACCACGGGGATCAGGCCTGCTTTCTCCTAAATGCTGGGCTTAGGTGGAGCCTGCTGTGGCCTGGTGCTTCAGAATGAACCAAAGCTTAACAACAGCAGGTGGGCACCCCACATCCCCACATGCCCTGCCAATGGATTTAGCTTGGCCCATGAATTGTTTAAACAGTGACTAAGTCACCATCATTTGGAAATAATAGTTCACCTTTTAAAAAAAAAGTCTGTATATCCAAACTTCTCAAGAAAACGTGGGCAATCAGTCACGCGTGGCAATCTTTGGTACCCTCACTGACGAGCGTACATCCTTGAGTTCTGTGCCGGTCTCTGGCTGGTGAGCCTCACTTACCTATGGCCTCTATCTTCCCCTGTTGGTGTCTGAGGCTGAGCTCTGGTTGATGGCAACATGGATGGTACTGGGGTCTGGACAGCCTTCTGTACCTTCTTGAAGGGCCTCTGCCACCCTGTGCAAACCCGTTGGCTTCTCAGCTTCTTGGGCATCCTTGGTTTTCTCATTTGTAAATTGCAGTGTTCTCTGTGGGAGTTCAGTTCCCCCTGGAGACTTCTCCCCATCCCATCCTGTTCACTTAAGGCTTTTTCACCCTTCAGACTTGAGCCATCTCCCCTGGGAGGGCCACTAGGATCACCAGGCGAGCCTCGCTCACACTTGCCCTTGTGTTGTGCTGTAATTATTTACCCTGTGTTCCTGCCACACATCTGTAGACTTTGCACATGTTCAACATGCTTGTTGAATGAATGAGTGAGGGAATGAAAGGGTTGAAGTTGCCGGGTTCCCATAGGCCCAAGTAGCCTGGCTTTGAACGCAGGGCTCAGAATCCTGTGCTTTCTCCCAATATCACGTTGGCAAGAAAGCCCCAGCCCAGGCCCTGGGCCCCCCGACTGCCTCTCCAATGCCAGGCTTTGCCGACTGAGCCACTGTCCCCAAGCTGACGTTCCAGGAGAAAGATGTCACAGTGCTAGATGGTCACACAAGCAGCCCCATGCACTGCCGACTCCCTTTGTTGAGACGCAGCCCCAACAAGGAGGTTTTCTTTTCTCCTCTCCCCCCATCCTCTCCTCAGGCCTCCCCCCTCACCCAGTTCTCTCTTTAATTGCTGTTCCAGCGAGCAGGAAGAATGTCGTAGATGTTGCATCTGTTTTTCTGGAAGACTGTGAAGGCGCATTAAAATATGTGCTCCGTGGGCGTCTGGTAGGCTGAGGCCTCTCTCAGGGCTTAATAATGGGGAAAAGAGCTGAGGAAAGGAAAAAACGAAGGGGATAGTGAGACAGACAGACAAAGAAGGTGACACTCAGAGAACAAGCGAGAAAGAACACAGAAAGATAGAGACAGAGAGAGAAGAGGGAAGAAAGATGGAGTGAGAGATGAGAGAGAAATTGCGGGTCTTTGGCCATTGCCACGTTCCTCTGATTTTCAGCATTTTTCTAATGGGCTGTGGACAGAGATTTACAAGGGTTTATCCTAAACATCTGCGTCGTGAGGCCGACAAGATACACACTGTGGTTATTTTTGGGAGCAACGGAGAACCGTTCATGGAAACCCTGCCTGGCCAGGGGCCCCCAAGCTGCTGGGCCAGGGCTTGCCTGCCCCCTCCCTGTCCCCTCCCTGACCCCTGTTTCTTTGTCTTCTCCAAGGCGCTGGCAAAAGGCAGGCTGGGCTCTTTCCAAAATCCATTCGTCCTGGAGTTGCCTGGGCTGGGAAAATGCCCTCCATGTGGGTTGAGGGGGCCTGAAGGGACACTGGGCATACACAGGGGGTGGCTAGTATGAGGGGCATCTGGGGAAGCCTGGAGGGAGAAGGGAGGAGGGGAGGGACGTAAAGGAGGGGGAGGCAACTGTTGCCATGTCAGCCCCGCAGCCCTGGCAAGACAAGGAAAGGAGGATGTCTGCTGAACACAGACCCCCTACTGCTACCCCACAGGGTGACTGTTATCAATGATCTCATTTCACAGACGGAGAAATAGAGGCTCAGAGACTGAAGGGACGTGCCCAAGGGAACGCAGCCAGGGGGCCTTGGGAGAGGGTAGAGTGATACTTGGCCCTAAGTGACCATGTCCTCAGTCCCTCTCCCTGCAGTTCTTGTTTCTGTTGAGAAATCTCGGTGGTTTGGGGGATGCTGACTCCACTGGGGGCCTGAGATGAACCCAACGTTCAGGCTAGACTCATTCTTCCCTTTCGGCAACAGTAGCTGGGGCAGCAGGCAGGAGGCAGGTCCCCAAAGATCATGATGCCAGATGGCTTGGATTGGGTCTTATGGAGGCAAAGGCATAGCAAGAGGAGCTCAAGCAGGGACTGGAGGGGGTCAGAGCGGGGTCAGGCCAGGGTCTGGGGAACAAAGGCAAGCATTCAGATATCAACCAATCCAGCTACTCTCATGGTGCCTCAAGCCAGAGTGTGACTGATTAAAAATGAATAATCATCCTAGATACAAAGGCCTGGTCCAACTGCACATCCATTTTACACATGAGAAACTGGGAAATAATTTTATTCAGTGCAATATGCCCAGAATGATGTCTTAATGTAGTTCACTAGGAAGAGGAGGATGGGCGTCTGAATGATTGCCTGCACACCATACCTGCACTTTCTCCCTAGTTTTCATTTCAGCGATCCATCTGATCCCTCAAATTCCCTATATTCTGTGGAAGGCCAAGCTTTACCCCAGCTCTGGTCTGGATCCTATTGCCTTCAGGTCTGTGCCCTGGCCACAGGAATTTGTTCAAGGGGAGGAGTGGCCTAAACCCATTCAATCATGGTGAATCCCTGCGTCTTGGTGAGAATGCTGGAGCAGAACACTCTTGCTGTCTCTCTGGATATGTTGAGGATGCATGAGGATCCCCCTGATGTTAGAAGCCATCTGGCTACTTTAAGAGAAATCGGCTTAAGGATGAAGCTCAGCAGGGCACGGTGGATCACACCTGTAATCCCAGCACTTTGGGAGACTGAGGCGGGCGAATCACCTGAGGTCAGGAGTTTGAGACCAGCCTGGCCAACATAGTGAAACCCCATCTCTACTAAAAATACAAAAATTAGCCAGGTGTGGTGGTGGGTGCCTGTAATCCCAGCTACTCGGGAGTTTGAGGCAGGGAGAATTGCTTGAACCTGGGAGGCAGAGTTGCAGTGAGCCAAGATTGTGCCACTGCACTCCAGCCTGGATGACAGAGTGAGACTCCATCTCAAAAAAAAAAAAAAAAAAACATGAAGCTCACAGACTCACAGACACAAAGGAGGGTAGAGCTGAAAGAACCACTGAAAAATGGAGCTGGAGCCCTGATAAATCCTCACCTGAAGCACACCCATTCTGGACTTCTCAGCTATGTGAATCAATACATCTCCTCTATTATCTCTATCAGCTTTAGTTAGGATTTTTGTCACTTGGTCCTTGAATGATACAAGTGGCATAGTGGGGTCAAGTAGCAGACCTGAGTTTGAGACCCATCTCCAGGGTGGGATCTCTAAGCCTGTTTCCCCACCTGTAAAATGATGATGACAGCCCCTCCTTGACTGGGCTATTGGGAGACACACAACATAATCGGCACCTCAAGCACAGTGCTCAATACCTAGTATATACTGGCTCCAGAACTGTTCCCTTGGGGTAGAGACCAGTCCTGCTACTGGGCTTACAAAAGGAGTGCCCTGAAATCCCATCCTATGTGCCCAGGGTACAATGCCTGCTTGGAGCCTGGGCAGGGAGGTGCACTGATTATGGTCCCTAGGGCAACCAACCTGGGAGCCTGGGCACGGTGCCCCAGCAGGCTCACAGACCCGCCTCTGGTAGACCAGGCAGCCAAAAATAGTTGCTTTGCTAGATTTTGAACAGAAAATCTATTTCAGGCCTGGGGAGGAGGACTCCTTGACCTGCCCTCTTGGACAGAACCCCTCCCATGAGCTCAGGTGGACACATCAGCCCCCATGGAGCAAAGCCTGCTTCTCAAGGAGGACCGGGCCAGCCCAAGGCAAGGGCCAATGCAGGGCATGTCTTCTCTTTATTTCCATTATAAGAGCAAGATCCATGGTGAAAACTGGACATGCTGTACTTCACAGTGGAAAGGGGCCCTCTGTGCCTCCCACTCAGTGCCCCTCCTTAAGTATCCCTAGCTGACGGTTGATGACATCTTTCCAGAGAGATTTAGTGCCTACTCAATCATTTGCACGTATGCACTTTTCCTTACATATTTAGAATCATACTCTACTTACCCTTCTATTACCTGGTTTTTAAATAGACTTATTGAAATATTATTTACATACCATAAAATTCACCAATTTAAACTGTACAACTGAATGGCTTTTAGTATATTCAGAGTTGTGTAACCATTGCCACAATCAATTTAAGAGCATTTTCAGTACTGCGAAAAGAAACCTGCACTTTTTGGCCATCAGACACTAATTCCTCTACACTCCACAGCCCTAGGCAACCTCTGATTTATTTTCTGTCTCTAAAGATTTGCCTATTCCAGATATTCCATAGAAATGGAGTCATACAATGTGTTTCCTCTGTGTCTAGTTTATTTCACTTTGCATAATGTTTCCAAGGTTCAGCTGTGCTGTAGCATGTCAGTACTTCATGCCTTTTGATGGCTGAATAATATTCCATTGTATAGAGAGACCACATTTTGAGCTGGGTGCAGTGTCTCATGTCTGTAATCCTAGCACTTTAGGAGGCCAAGGCAGGTGTATCATTTGAGGTCAGGAGTTCGAGACCAGACTGGCCAAGATGGCAAAACCTTGTCTCTACTAAAAATACAAAAATTAGCCAGGCATGGTGTCCCTGTAGTCCCACTTACTTGGGAGGCTGAGGCAGGATAATCACTTGAACCTGTGAGGTGGAGGTTGCAGTGAGCTGAGATCATGCCACTGCATTCCAGCCTACACAGAGTGAGACTCTGTCTCAAAAGCAAACATACAAAAAGAAATACGAAAAACATAGACCACATTTTGTTTATCATTTTTGAGTTGATGAATATTCGGGTTGTTTCCACTTTTTGGCTATTATGAATAAAGCTGCTATAAACATTTGTGTGGAAGTTTTTGTGTGGACATACATTTTTATTCTCCTGGGTATACACCTGGGGGGGGGGAATTGCTGGGTGTCATGATATCTCTTTATTTAACTGCCTGAGGACCTGTCAGGCCAGGCCGTTTTCCATGGCAGTGGCACCATTTGACATCCCCGCCAGCAGCGTCCGAGGATTCTGTCTTTCCCACTTCCTCACCAACACTTGTTATTCTCTCTTGGAGGGTGGCCATCCCAGTGGATGTGACGTGGTGACATCTCACTCTGGCCTTGATTAGTAGCCTGGCTTTTGCTCTTACTGTATCTTGAAGGTTTCTCTGGGTCACAGGCCCATTTAAACCTGTTCATTAATTACCTCTTATTCCATGGTAAGACTAAATCCTACTTAATCACCCCCCCCCATTGATGGGCACTTGGATTATTTCCTGTCTTAGGCTGCAATGAACCCCTCCCAAGCAGAGGAGGGACTCTGAGTGGGTCCTGCCCATGATTCTGGGAGAGCGTTTGGAGGAAACCTCCTAGCCCCTGGCTGGGGTCTCTTCAGCAACACCTAGAGGGCTCCCTGCCCCAGCTCTGCCCCTGATATGCTGTGGGACGTTGGGGCAAGCCACAGAACTTCTCTGGGCCTCTTAAAGCAAGGTTCCAGCTGAGCTCCCCAGCACCTGGCTTTCCTAGCCCATCCCCTTAATATTCTGGTAATCACCGTGTCAGCTTAGCAGCTGCATTAAAAACATTTTTTTCTAAAACGTATCAAAGAGCCTCTGCTATAGTTTCAAGACCTCATTCACCCCTCCCAAAAGTCTTGAGACAGAGGCCCCGTTAGGGCTGTGGTCTGACTGGAGGCTGAGAGGGTATGCAACCAGCCCACCAATTCCCAGTGGGTGGGAGTCCTCTGTCAGAACCCGGCTTCAATTCTGGCTCTGCAGCCTCCCCATGAGTGACCTTGGGCAGTGGATATCACTATGGTGCCCCCTTCTATAAAGCCAGGATGGCAGCTGGTCTGGGACGTCTCTGCTTGCCCCTCCAGAGCCACTCCCCACCCTCCCCACCTGCTCTGAGCCCAGAGCCTGATGTCCACAGAAACTATCACCCCGACCCCCTACCCTCTGACTTCTGGCTGGGCTGGCCAGTGCTGATGGAGCTCAGAGAATGGGAGGAGAGAGACTGAGGCATCTGTTCCCCTGGACTCTCCTTGACGGTCATCAGGGAGTGGCAGTGGCCACAGCTACTGTCCAGCTCTTGCCGGTTTCAGGCCAGGCTGACGGAGGTAACAGCTCCCTACAATTGGTAGCCCCAGGACTCCTCTTCAGTCTCCCTGTTTCCTGCTGGGTCCCTGACTGATTTGGTGACCCTTCCTCACAGGCATGAAAAGGATTCAATAAGAAAATGACACACGCAGGTCCGTCCTGCCCCTGTCCTCGATTCCAGAGCGCCTTCCCCACCTGACGGCCTTCCTTTCCTGGGGGCTCAGAGGAAGGTGCTGCTACTGTTCTTGGCCTCTTCCTTTGCCCATGAAAGCAGTGGCTGCGGAAAGCTCCAGAACTGAGGGATCACACCACTCTAAAATCTTGGCACCAGACAGGTCCTAGCAATTGGAAACAAGCTGGACGGAGAGGGTATGACTTGATTCCAGGGAAAGAAACTGCTCCTGGACCTGGGCTGGATGTCCACATGGTGCATTCCCAACCCGCCATGCGCTGCCGGGACCCACCAGCATGCGCCCTCCGCCCACTCATCAGTGACACCCACACCTACAAACAGCACACGTATCACACCCACATGCACCACACACACCACATCCCAGGACACACACCAGTCACATTTCTAGAGGACGTCACAGCAAACATGCTCTGCATGTCACACACGCGTGGGTAATTACCTGTGCCCCGCTCCCCTCCCTCACAGACACACACCCACCCTCAGCATCCCACCAGGGACTTGCTCACCATAGGCATGGGCTGGGGAAAGCCCTGCCCTTGGTGCACGGAAAAGCAAACTCAGGGAAACCTGTGTGTGTGTGTGGTGGGTGTATGTGTGTGTGTGTGGTGTCTGTGTGTGTGGTATATGTGCATGTTTGTGGTATCTGTGTGTGTGTGTGTGTGGTGTGTGTGGTGTATGTATGTGTGGTATGTGTGGTGTATGTATGTGTGGTGTGTGTGTGTGTGTGGTGTCTGTGTATGTGTGTGGTGTGTGGTATATATGTGAGTGTGGTAGATGTGTGCATGTGTGTGTGGTGTATGTGTGTGTGGTGTGTGTGATGTGTGTGTATGTGTGTGTGGTATGTGCGTGTGTGTGGTGTGTGTGTGTGTGTGGTGTGTGTGGGTGTGTATATGTGGTGTGTGGTGTGTGTGTGTGGTATGTGTGCATGTGCATGTGTGTGGTGTGTGTGCAGTATGTGTGTGTGTGTGGCATGTGTGCATACATGTAGGGAGTTTCCCTTACCCCCTGCCTGGAAGTGGTCCCTAAGGCCCAGAACAGGTCTCAGGTTGTGTCCTTGAGTCAACTCCTGTCTCCAGCCCACCCAAGACCCCAGGACAGAACCTTCCCATACTGGAAGGAAGGAGAAGCCTCTCCTGAAGAGGCCGGGAAGTACTTACCTCTACACTCCGGTCCCTGGAGAAGAAGCAGAAGGGATAGTGAACCTGGGCCTAAACTCCCTAGTGCCTAAAACCCCTAGTGAACACGGAAGGTGCCCTCCCTCCTGGCTGACAGGCCTAAACCCCCTAGTGCCTAAAACCCCTACACGGAAGGTGCCCTCCCTCTGGGCTGACAGGCAGCCCGCAGCACACAGCTGGGTTGAGGGGTGTGGGGTAGACTTCCATCCTGCTCCCCTTGCATGGGGTGCCTTGTGCAGTGATGACCTGCACAGGTACACACAGCAGCCCCGACAGCTTTGAACTGCTGAGTCAGCATAGGCCAGTCACCTCACCCTAAGCCACAGTCTCCCCATCTGTAGAATGGGGAGAAAAATGTTGCCCGTGCAGTCTTGTGGAGATGACGTTATAAGAGGTGGTGCCTGTGAAAGTCCTGGTCCATAGCAGGTGCTCGGAGATTTGGAGCTGGGTTTCCCTGGCACCCTTTAGGGCCACACAGTGCACAAAAGCCAGGGGAAGTGGCATTTTGAAGGGACCCAGTCTTGCAATCAGAAGAAAGGGGTCAAGGCTGCCCACGGCCCAGGACTGTGGACCCAGGCCACAGAACAGTCACAGGGGGCACCAGCTGCTTCGAAGGCCCTGCCTCTGAGTTCACCAGTGAAGTCAGCGTGCCAGAAAGGGGGAAGCAGCAAGACTAGCCACTCAGGCGCCAAGCCTCTGCCAGCACTCACACTCCATCAGTCACCAATAATATCCCTGGGGAAAAGGGACCATCACTCCCATTTTATTGACGAAGAAGTTGAACCAAACAGAAGCCAAATCGCTTGCTGGTCACAAATCTTGTAAATTGCTGAGCAGAGATTGGGGCCTGGGTATATTCACCATGTAATTCTGATACTTTGACTGCTGTGGCTTTGCTGACCCCAGAGAGACTAACAATGCCAAGACCGGCCAGTTCCTAGGGGTGGTGAACTGCTCCCCGAGAGCATGCCTTTCCTCTGCGAACTAACCAGCCCAAAGCCCACACCCACCATGTCTTCTATCCAGCTCACACACGAGGCTACTCTCGCCCTGCCCTGATCACAGCAGGGCCAGGCAGAGACAACTAGGGACAATCCCTACGCCCCAGAATCCCCTGGAACTATTCCAGCTCGTTAATCCTAAGCCTGCTTACCCTGCCTCCCCCGTTCCTTCCTGGAAAAGTGATAATAAAGGCTCTTGCCCACATTTCCCTGTCTCTCCTTCTGCCTCCCGACTGGCTCTGGTTCTTTCTGTGTGGTCCTTTTGGTGTGTCATGCCCTCTCCACTCAAGAACTATGAGTCACTTTCCAATGGCAATTAGCCCTGGTCTGCTAGCCTCACCATACCTGAACAGCAATGACAAAACCTACATTTTCAGACACTGATAATAGCTGATTCCCAAGACCTCAGCACAGCCACCTCACCACAGTTCCTTTCCCAGGGCAGGGCCCGAGTACTCTGCCTCTGAGTGGCGCATGAATGGCTTCCTGTGTCCCTGGCTCGTCTCACAATTTGCCATGGCTTGGATGGCTGTATGCCCTGAGCCTGCCCGCAATGCCCAGCCCTGGGCTTATCTGACTAATGTCTATTCCTTCCACAGACCATGAGTCCATGAGCGTGAACCGGGCTTGTTCTGCTCGCCTTGTGTCTGCACACAGCAGGTGCTTAACAAACACCTGGGCTGTCTTCAAGTCCATTCCCTCATCTGACCTTCCCAGCAGCCCTCTGAGGTAGGCAGGTATGAACTCTCCACCCATATTATAAAGAGGAAAGCAGGCCTAGCAAAGTGAGGAGGCCGCCCCGTGGCCACGTAGCAGGTCAGAGGCGGAACAGGAGCTGGAACTGAGGCCTGAGCCCCTGAAGCTGGCCAATATTTTCTTGGCAAATGCGCCTCATGCTTTGTGTCTCAGCCTGCACGCTGCAGGAGACTGGTCTGCACTCGGCCGTTCTGAAGATGGTGAAAGTGAGAGGTCAGCCTGGCCCTGGGGAGGGAACAGGACAGCAGGCTAGTGCTGGGGACCTTTGTCATCATACCCCACAGACCTTTGAAATACGTTAAAAAGACTTGATTTATAAAAGAAAAAAATCCAGCTAGGTGCAGTGGCTCACGCCTGTAATCCCAGTACCTTGGGTTGCCAAGGTGGGCGGATCACTTGAGCTTGGGAGTTGAGACCAGCCTGGGCAACATGGTGAAACCCCGTTTCCATTTAAAAAAACACAAAAAATTAGCTAGGCGTGATGGTCCACACCTGTAGTCCCAGTACTCAGGAGGCTGAGGCAGGAGAACTGCTTGAACCTGGGAGGCAGAGGTTACAGTGAGCTGAGATCGTGCCACTGCACTCCAGCCTGGGTGACAGGAGTGAAACCCTGTCTAAGACAAAAACAAACAAACAAAAAAACAAGTTAGCAGTGATTCTGCAGTTTTTTCCTTCTGTAGTTGTTGATGATCCCATAAAGCAAGCTGGGCAGGCGTTGTTAGGTTTGGGGTTCCCTACCCTAGCGCATCCTGGTCCCTGCTTCTCCTCTGACTCACCCCGAGAGGACAGACACCCACGGGCACTCACAGGTTAAGTTCTGCAGTGGCATCTTTCACGCCCTCCCGCTGGTGCCTCCCCTGGTGCTGTTGGACACACAGATGAACGGATGGGTTGACGGAGGAACAGATGCACAGTTTCTTCACAAGATCCTTCTTCATGAGACCTTCCCTGGTCTTCCCATGTAGAATTGCCTCCCCTCCCGAGTTCTGGCAGCCCCACCCCCAACCTCTGTTGTCTTTTCCCAGTAGCGTGCTCCATATCCTGGTAGTCGTTGGAGAGCGCATCCCTTCATTATTGCCTTTCTCCCACCTTAAGTGCGGAGGCTCCATAAGGGCAGTGGTCTTTCATTCATTGGCTGGGCCCAGACGGTGCCTTGCCCAAAGTGAGCCACAAATGATGAATGAGCGAATGAATCTGTCAGCCACTAAGTCTACCCTCTTGGCCTTCAGACCGTCGTCCCTACCAAATGTCCACAGCCACCCCACCTCGCTGGCCATCTGCCTCCTGCTAAAGCTGCTCTCCCACACCCTTGCCAGGCCTCGCTGGCAGCCATCGTTCCAGCCTTCCTCTTCCTCACCCCACACCTATGCCGGTATTTGGCTCTGGAAACCCTCAGCCCCATCCCTTCTCTCCATTCCACACTCCTCCTCATGGTCTCCCTCCCTCCGGTCCATCCTCGGGCTTCCTCTCAGCAGCCAGGGTGCTCTTTCTAAGATACAAAGCTGACTTGTCAGTCCTGTAATCAAAACGCTTCTCTATGCCTGGAAAGAGGCCCTGATTCCCTAACATCATTGCAAAGCTCTCCATGATCTGGCCCTGCAGACCTCTGTGGTCCTCCCCAACCCTGAACCCGCCCCCTCCGTGTTTAGTTCACTCTCAGCCCTGAGCCACGCCTCATCTTCCTTTCCAGCTCCAAGAAGCCTCCCAGGACCCAAGGCTCAGTTAAATGCCTTCTGGGCTCCCAGAAATTAACAGCCTGTCAGTTTCCCTGGGTCTAGCCCTGGATGCCATGGGGGCAAGGACCATATCTGTTCTGCTTTTTTCTAAAGTCCCTGACCCAGTTTGTGCCTGGCACATTGAAGAGGCTTGGGACATGGCTATTGATTTCAATCAAGCTGAAATCTACTGAATTGAGCTGTGTGAATCAAATCTAAGTGATTGGCTCAACCAGGAATTCAAGGTAAGACAGTAGAAGGTGATTGTTAATCCTAAAATATCAGAGATGCCTGTGTCCTCGGGGCTCGTAGCACCCAAGCCCCTAATTTACAGATGGGAAAACTAACAACCAGAAATTGTAAGCATCGGAGTTGGGGTCCGAGAACTAGACTAGATCCCAGAACGTATTTCTCCCAGTTCAAGACTTTTTTTTTTTTTTTTTTTTTTTGCTTTCTCTTTTTGAGACCATGGTTGCAAGAACCTGCTGGTTTTAGGAAGACTGTGAAACAGCATGAAGGAGGACAAAAAAAGCTCAGAGAGGTGAAGCGATTCACCCAAATCTCACAGCTAGGAGGTAGCAGAGCTGGGATTGAACCCTAGGTCTGGTTGACTCCCAGTCCATTGCTCTTTGCCTACAGAGCGTTTCATAGGATTTAAAGTTGTGTGCATATCAAGGGATAGGCTGACCTAAGATAATATTATTCCAAGGTCCTGCTTTCATTCTGTATTTCGTTTCTAGTCCAAGCTGCATCAGGTATGGCTGATAGAGTGCCAGGCTGCCTACCTGTCAGCTCCTGCCCCTCCAACCTGGACCCAGGCAACTTCAGAAGCCTCCTAGGTGTGCATGAGACAGCCTATATCTCGTCTGCTGTCCAAGCCAGGCTAATTTAAGGTAGAGATGCTTTTTTTTCTTCTTTTAACTTTAAAAGGATGAAGAGCTCTTACAGACAACCCAATAGAAATTTGGAGCAAAGACCGTGAACAGGCAAGTCACAAAATAAGGCACATCAATGGCTAACAAAAGCCAGCAGATGTTCCTCAACTGCGCAGGCTCAATTGCAAAACTTCAGTCAGATGTCATTTTAAACCCATCACATCGACAAATGCCAGGGTTTGCATACTCAGAATCTATAAAAGCCAGGCAGGTCTTGCAAGTGGGAGAAACAGCCAAGTGAGACTCCCAAGGAACCAGCTTCCAGAGGGAGCAGATGCCGCTTCCAGGTCATTATCTCACAGGGATGGGCCTGGGCTGCCAGATTGCCCCACCTGTCAACCACTGTCAGAAATCAGATTTCCATGAGAATATGATTTTTAATTGTTGGCAACTGCTTCAAAATTAGACCCGGTCAGTTCTACTTTTGGAAGTAATTTGATGAATACACAGAGATTCATGCATAAGAACATCCATGGCAGCACTAACTATAATAGTGAAAGACTACAAGCTACTAGATGTCAAGCAACGTGGCACGGATGAAACAAAATATGATGCATCCCCACAGCAGAGCACTAAGAAGCTCCTCAAAAGGCTGGCGGGTCCCATTGGGTTACTGTCAATACTGGAGGTCTTCGTGGTAGATAAGAAAGACCTGTTATAATTAGAGTAGCCAAAAACTTTAGATGTATCCAAATCAGGCCAAACCCCATTCACAGAAAAAAAAAAAAAAAAAAAAAAGCAGTTACAAATAAAACCACTCAGGTTATATAATATAACGAAAAAAGAACCTACAGGAGAAACCTTTATGAAATGGTGTCATGACCAGGTATCCTCTGCAGATGAAGCATTCGGAGCAAACAATTACAGAGAATACTCAAGTCATTCAGTAGCAATAAGCGATGTGAATGAACATGTGTCCTTTTGAGGAAAAGATCAAGGCTGTGAACAATTCTGAATAAATCAGTTTGGTTAGGGACAGTAAGAGGGGACTTATTTATTTATTTAGAGAAGGCCTTGCTCTGTCACCCAGGCTGTCACGTAGCGACACAGTCATGACTCACTGCAGCTTCAAGCTCCTGGGCTCAAGTAATCCTCCCACCTCAGCCTCCTAAGTAGCTGGGACCACAGGCACACACATCACAACTGTCTAATTTTTTAAATTTTTTGTAGAGATGAGGTCTCTCCATGTTTCTCAAGCTGGCCTCAAACTTCTGGCCTCAAGCGATCCTCCCACCTCAGCCCCCCAAAGTGTTTGGATTATAGGCGTGACCTACTGCACTGAGCCTAATGCAAGGGACAGAATGCATAGGAAGTCCTAAAAGCCGGTGTGCTCAGCAACATCATGGGTGAAAGATGCACCCGTATGCCTCTGGTCACAACACATTTGTCAAGTGATCAATACATCACTTTGTTGTATGTATGTTTCTGTTTAAAGACACCTTATTTATTGTACATTGCTCATTCATTCACATTGAACTCATGGCCATCATTCAAACCTGAATGAAGCTTACACTTCATCTACAATCATTTACCATCAGCGGGTATCTGCAGGCTCATGCAGCCTGGGAGGTAAACAATTCTTTGGTTGGGCAAATAAAATCGTAGCTCCAGGAAGAAACAAGAAATAGCAAGAGATAGTAAATGAAAATAAGAATAGAAGTAATAAAAAGGCAAATTTAAATCCATGGTGTTGGCCCTTCTATCACCAGTCATGGTGAAAGCATTCTTGTCAGCTTTATTGTTATATAATTGTCTACTTTTCAAGATATTTAAAGCCCTTATGAGAATTTGAAATAATAGATGTATGAAGAGTTTATTTGGTTAAGTTTATAATCAAAGCTTAAATGCTTGGGAACATCTAATTTATTAAATTCATAAGTTTCAAGAACTCAGCAGCTTAATTATCAGACTGTTAAATATTTTGAGGAATATTAATTATGGGAAATGAAAAATTAGATGCTGGGCAATGTACAAAATTGTAAGAGTATTTCTTTCCATGCACATTCCCTTGGAGTTCAAGAAATTATCAATAGTTGGAAACAATAAAAAATTTTTAATAGCTGGAAAAGATGCCAAAAATTTAACCGTATTTCATACATTTCATGCTGGGAAGCATGACGCTATCATACCCCACTGGTGACAGTGTAACTGACAGCGTTATTGCCACATGTTAGTTTGATCCTAAGTATCAAAACTCAAAAGCATCTCACCCTGTGAACCAGCCGCCACACTTCCAGGATATACAACATGTAAAACAATCATGGTGTACCATCAGTTCTCATTATTTCTGACTGTCATGCTCTTTAAAGTTGCTGGGAACACTGAATTAGCAAAGATCGAAGCATTGCTCCCAGGGGAAATACCGGGTTAGGGTCCTTTAAGCCTCTGGTCGCAACACATTTTTCAAGTGATCAATATATTATCCCATTGTTTGTGCATTTCTGTTTTTAAAGTCACCTTATTTAATGTATATTACTGATTCATTCACATTGAACTCATGGCCGTCACTCAAACCTGAATGAAGCTTCTCTAACGTGCATCTCCTCCATAAGGCTCATTGCAGCCTTCTTGTGCTAGGGTCACTAGACAGCATGGCAGCTCTGTGCTTGGGGCCATTTTAACAGTGACATCACCAACAAAAAGCATGAAAATGGTGGCACTGAAAATACTGCAAAAGGATGCTGGTTTCCAGTGTGAGAGCTGACACAGGATGGCAGAGCCTGGCCTCGCTCCACTTCGTCCCGGATGTGCCCATTGGGTGAGGCAAATTTTTGGCTGCTCTGTGCCAAAGTGACTGAATGACTGTCAAAGTGCATGGGGTTACAGATAAATTTCAGTAAGTAGGCATATTTGCCAATAGGAATCTACGAAAAATGAGGATCGACTGTGTATCAAAAAGATGTTAATGGCAACATCGTAATAACCAACAACTCGGCCACTGTATCAGGCCAAATTGTTTGTAATAACCAAATTGTTTGTAATAACCAAACAATTTGGCCTAAAGGCCAAGCAGTGGGACATTGGTTAGAACACGGTTTCCCTATCTCAGCACCATTGACATTTGGGACTAGATAATTCTTCATGATAGAGGGCTGTCCTGTCAACCATGGGGTGCTTAGCAATATCTCTGACCTCTACCCACCAGGTGCCGTCGCACCCCACCCCTCGAGGTGTGACAATCAAAATGTCTCCAGATGCTGCCAAGTAAGAACCTTGCGTTAGAGAAACTGGGAGTCAGCCGTGCGACGGACGGCTGCGTCGCCTTTAAACAGCGTGATGTCTAAACAGCTTGGGAAGATTCCCATGACATTTTTGAGTAGAGAAAAAAAAAAAGACAGGTGGCAAAACTGGATGTATAATAAGATTCCATTTTTATATCTGAGTGTATTTGCATGCACACACGTAGAAGAAAGAGAAGAAGAGAAAAGGTGAAAGCTTTTCTGACTTCCTGCTGCATGGGCGTATCTGAGGCCTTCACACCAACGGAGTCTTGAGTTTTTCGGAGTCCATGGGAGACACAGGTTTGAGGGCCACGAGCACTTCCTGCCTGGACTCAGACCCCTGCTGGGAAAGGTTTGGGATCTGGAGTCAGGCCCCACCTCCAGCTGGTGCCCCTGGCAGCCCCTTGCCTGGCATGGGGGACCTCTCTGACGCTGGCTCTCCACTGCACAGCTGGGGTCAGCGCTCTTCCCTAAGGATAGGATCCTTGCCCCTACTGCCAGCCCCTAACTGGGGTTGCCCTCAACAGGTCATAAGCCCTGGCACTGTGCCCCACTCCCTCGCTCCCCTAGTTAAGCCTCATCTCCAGCCTGCTTCCCTGGTTCATCTAGACAGTTCCTCCACATAGCAGAGCGCCTTGCCAGGTCCACTACCATTTTCTGGGGAAGCACGTAGCACAGTGCCCAGCACATAGTTTCTCCTGAATCTATGGTAGCTTATGGGGTTTCCATTTGGGGTGAACAATTCTGGAACTCAATAGTGGGCATTATATTACATTGTGCCTGTCTTTAATGCCACTGAACTGCACACTTTAAAATGGTTGACAGGGAAATTTTTATGTTACGTGCATTTTACAACAATCAATCAATCAATCAATGAGTCATTCAGTTCATCAATGGCCACTTCCTTCCTATCTCTGTTCCAGAGTTCTTTATGCTCTGGCATATCCGGGTGTCTTTGCCTACTCTTCCGCCTCCAGATACTCCTTAGAAAACTGCCCTGACCTTAGAGTGGAGACATCTTGTTTTTTCCTCTTCTTGGAAGGCTCAGTCCCCCAGAGACCTTCCATAGGGCAGGCCAGGAAGGGGAGGGACCAGAGGAGACAGGGCTGGCCGTCCTCCATGCTTCAAGCTCTGTAACTACAGTTGGCACCTGGGAGGGGAGGGACAACTGGCCCAGGAGCTTAGAAGGAATCCTTTGTCTCTCCGGGGTGGGGGTCAGCAGCTGGGGTCCTTCTGGGTCTGTAGCTAAGCCTGGACTGGGCTGGTGAGCTCCCTCATTCAGTCTCCTCTGACCACAAGCCCCTCAGGGCAACCTGCTTACCCTGAATCCATCATCACCCTCATCTCAGCTATCTCTTCCTTTTTCTGGGATTTCAAAAGCCAGGAGCAGCACCTATGTCTATTCAGCTGCCCAAGCCAGGACCCAGAGCCCAGAACCCTCCTTCTCCCCACTTCTGACCTCACTCCAGACACCCAGGAGCCCAGCATTCTGTGCCCAAACTTCCTGGGCCTACACAGAGAATCGGAGCGCAGCCTCCTGGAGGTGGACTGCACCACTGATGTGTGCATAAAGCTGCCCTCGGAGGGTGGGAAGCAGGGCGCAGGCCCTGCCTCCTGCTCAGGAAGGCTGGGTGACAGGAGCTAGAGGAAACAAGCACATCTTCATGCCCGAAGGATGGGATGAGGGAAGTGTGGGCTAGGTCCTCACATAGGGGGACAGACGCCAGGCATCAGCCCTCACCAAAGAGAGGGCTGAGACTGCTTCCACTTCCGAGAGGGGTCTTGTTTCCTCCAGCCCCCACCACCCAGCCTGCCTGTGGAGGAGGCAGGGCCCGGGCCCCACCTCCCACCCTCTAGAGGGCAGCTTTATGTCAGTCCCTAAGTGTTTAATCCCGTGTTTCTAGTACATCTGCCACACCACTTATCTCTGTGCCTTCTGAGGCCTGAGGCTTAGCTTGATGCCACCTAGGAGGTCTCCTGCCAAGAAAGAGAACCAGGGCCATCGATCTGGCCAGCAGGGGCTGAAGTAGAGCCCCCAGGGCAAGGCTGGTACCTCAGCTTCCTCCGAAGACCAGAGAGCAGTTGCTGGACCTCAGGTCCCACTCTACCTTCTCCAGCCTCATTTTTCCTTGTACAGCCGGTCAACCCGCACCCTACCCCATTCCCAACACCACCCTTACCCTTACCCTCCCCCTGGCTCCCCAATCTCTCTGCCCTGGCCAACCTCTCCCAGCCATCTTCCACCCTGCCACTGGAACGAACTCTCCAAAATGCAAGCTCTTTCTCTGCTGGCAGTGCCAGGGGCTCCAGGGGCTCTCTGGATAACACCCAGATTCCTTGCAGGACCCAGCTGACCGCTCCTGCCTCACCCTGCCTCACTGTTTGCCATAGCAAACAGCTCTGTGTTTTCCTTCCCAGTATGACATCTCCTCCACCTGCCTTTTCACCTGCAAATTCTCCTTCATTCACATCCATCAAGACCTACAAGGTGAACCTTAATAGCACCCCTGATGGAATAACACCTAGGCTGCAGCTCCAAGAAAGGAGGCAGTTTCAAGTAATAATACCAAGAAACAACTCTGCCCTTAGCTGGTCCTGGGTGCAGAGCTCCAGGGTGCTGCTTATTGGCTTCGTGACCTGGGACAAGGTACTTAACCCCTCTGAATCTGTATCTTCACCTGTAAAGCGGGGCCAATGATATTGACCTCACAGGGAAGTGATGAGATTGACATTAACAAGACATATACACGGGGACCAGTAAGCGAGGCTAAGACGGTATCAGTCTTATTTTCTGTGTCAAGAAGGGAACATAGATAGTGCAGCTCAATTGTAATAGGGAAGATCTAACCCAGGCTTGGAAAACCAATTAGAACATACACTGTATTTCATCGGGTGAAATAAGCAGGTCCCAATGGTGTGCACAGGATAACTGAATTTTTGCATAACTAACGACATAGTTTGTAGACAGGGAAGAGCTAGGAGACATCCTGAAAGGTTAGTTATTATCTCTGGGTAATACAAGCTTTTAACAATTTTATTTTTATCTCTTTTTTCTTTTGCTTATCTGTATGTTTTCCTACAAATTCCCTACGGTTTCCTACCCAAGTCTGTGTGGGTAGAACTGTATGCTCAAAGGGTAGGTGGAAGTCCTAACCTCTGGTTCCTGTGAGCGTGATCTCACTTGGAAATTGTCATCTTTTCCGATGTAATCAAGTTAAGACAGAAATCATACTCGATGAATGTGGGTCTAATCCAGTATGACTTGTGTCCTTGTAAGAAGGGGGAGACACAGGGACACAGAGGGAGAGTGCCGTGTGAGGATGGAGGCAGAGATTGGAGCAAGGTGTCACCAAGCCAAGGATGCCAAGTTTTGCCAGCAAAACCAACAGCTAAGAGGGCAGCGAGGAAGGATTATCTCCTGGGACCTTCAGAGGGAGCATGGCCCTGACGACACCTTGATTTTACATGTCCAGTTTCTCTAGAATGGCGAGAGAATTAATTCCTGCTGTAAGCCACCCAGCTTTTATAATTTGTTACGGCAGCCACAGGAAATTAATATAAAGAGCGAGACTTACTTATGTACTAGAAAGGGCTAAGGGTTTAAAAAAGAAAGAGGAGAGCGCCCTGATTAAGAGTGCTCCACGGAGGGCTGGAAATGTGTGCTCAGAGCTTGGCCCAGATGTGCAGCAAGTGTTTGTTGAGTGAATAAATATGACTGCAGCATGTGACATTGTCTTGTCGCTGTCCTGTCTCCCACAGATCTCTCACTCTAGCCCAAGGCTGCCTGTCATGAAGGAGCTCCCTAGCGAGGCTGCAAGCTCAGCTTGGCTCCACACTCAAGCCCAGCCCTCAGCGCTGTGGCTGGCATAGGGGGAGCAGGCAGAGACATGAAGGACTCTAGGTCAACCCCTCTATCCCCATCAACTTTGTCAGAGTCCCTGTGTGATGCCATGCCCTCAGCTGCATATCCAGCTTCTTGTTCTTTGTGACCAGGCCACACCTTGTCATTGGTCAGATCTTTGTGCTGCTTCCAAAGCAACCTAGCTGAAACTCAGGTTAGACCCTGCCACGCCCTCCTAAAGACCTTTGGAGGTTCCCCTGTTCCTTGATACAGCATTCAAGGCCACGATCTATTCCATGTCATTTTGGGGTTTACCTGTCAACTCCCCACCTCTAGCCCCTCTTGCTGCCTTCTCCCCCAGCAACCCCACATGCTCAACCTCTGCTCAGGGGCCTCCCTGCCCTCCCGCCTTCTCTAATCTCAGCACTGGTCCAGGCCTTGCAGCGCAGGGCAAGTGCCTTTCAGAGGGGCTGTGGAGAGCACTGTGTCCCTGGCTCTTCTTCCAGGAAGAGGGAACAGAGGGAAGGCTTTTCTGGAATGATTCCAGGCCTATCCTCCTTAGCTCCAAAGAGACTCTATCTCCAGCAGGGGAAGAAACAGCAGATGTCTTCTGCTCCTCTGTGTGACCCAGTCAGCCTTGAAGAATCACAGGAAATGGCTCTTGGGACTTGCTAATGAGCTTTGGATGTCTTCCCTCCAGCCTGGCAGAGTCGGGTGGGGAGAGCTTCTGGGTCCCACTCGTTGGCCTTTCTCCTACTTTCCAAATGCCTCCTTCCTTTTCCTCCTCCAGGAGCTGGGAGGTGCGACGTGAAGCCCCACTTCAAGAGGGGAAGCCCAGGCAGAGGAAGCCTGTTTGTTCTCCAGTTTGGATTCGCTGTAAACAACTTGTCTTTTTCCTGATTAGGTCACACTCTTGAGCAGGGTTTTCAGGATGCCTTGGCTTGATCAGGAGCTACTTGCTTCTAAGGAACAGAAAACCCAGTCAAAATAACTGAATTTAGTAGGAGACTGGGAAAGGTCATGGAACCCAAGGGGATCCCCCAAGCCTCAAGAGGAAAAACCATCAGACACAAAGGAAGACGCAAACTGTCAGGCGCAAAGGGAATGCTCACTCTGTCCCTTCTTGGCCCACCCCTCTCCCGTCATCACCATTTTTTCGGATTTGCTTTGGAGATCAGCTCCCTCTGTTTGCTCATGAGGGTCCCCAAATGGCTGTCCTCAAATGGCAGCCTTCGTTCCCAAACCTTACAGGTCCCCCAGGCCCAGCCAACTAATGCAGTCCCTTCCTATCTGGTAGCAAGAATGACCATCACGACCCAGTCACAGACTTGTTGTGGAGCCCCAGTGACGTGCCAGCCACTGGTCCAGGGTCTTTATGTGGGTTTTCTCATTTAATTCTCCAAATAACCTCTCAAGGCAAGTATTACTGTCATGCTCACTCATGAGGATAATAAACTCATGAGGAAATTGAAGCTAGGAGTTAACTTGCCCAGGATCACCTAGTTAATGGGTAAGGAAGTTGGGATTTGAACCCAGGTTGCTGGGTTCCAAGGCTTGAGCTCTGAAATGAATTGGCCTGGCCCAGTCTCTGGATTGGGTCTTCCTGGATCAGGTGTCCCTCCCTGGCCCAATCAGCAATGGTGGCAGGATGGGTTTAGAGGTGTCACATAACACTCCAGCACTGTGGGAGAAGGAGGGGACACGGTACACTCCTGGAATGTAAGCTCCTCCACGGCTGGGATTTTGTCTGTTTTGTGCCCTGATGCATTCAGTGTCTAGAACAGTTCCTGGCACACAGTAGGTGCTCAGCAAATGTTTGCTGAATGAATGAATGAATGAATGAATGAACTTCAAATATCTTGGACTTGTCCCTGCCAGATGAAGTGGAAGAGTTGGATGTAGCCTTATTTGGGCCACATATGACCATCTCACCCTTCCAAGAAAAAAAAAGACACTTTATTGGTGTTCAGTCATGGGGATAAAAAAACCCCAGCCCTGGTTCTCTCTCCTCTGCAGGGAGCCTCCTTCTCACTGGCTTAATCCAAGAGCACCACCCAGGAGCTCTGTTCAGGGCTATGCCACAGGATGTTAGTAGCCATCCCCGGCCCTCTAAGTGGGTACTGTGGTGTCTGGTTCAGCGTATTTTCACTCAGCCTCTTCAATGACTTAATGAGCTCCGTGACTTACATTAAGTTCTTCCCCACGATATTTGACCATGAAACCCTCTTTTCCAAAGACACCTCATGGGACTAGTAGTTTGAACAATACATTTAGAGAAATAAAATTTTGATCAGTTTTTGCTTAATTTCACTCACTCTTTGGAACTGTGTTTCAGTTCCTACAGTGTGCCAGGTAATAAAGTCTTTGCTTCTCCCCAGCAGCTCTGGGTTTCTTTGGAAGGGCTTACAAGGGCTTCTGGGGTGAGACCCTCCCCCAGGCTCTCTCTCCCATCTACCCTCATTAACCTCACTTGTTGAAAATCTCCCCCAAAGTCCTTCCACCCAGAGGTCTCCTTCTTGGCCTCTGGTCTCCAGGATGGAGCTTCTCTCACACTCCGGCTGTCTGGCCCCAGACCCTTTCTTTCATGTCATGTTTTAAAATGCGATTACAGTACATTTCCCTGAACAATTCTAGGCAGAATATGAAGCTTGAAATAATTGCAGCAGATTGCATTAATCATTTTCATTTTGTTTTGCAAATCTGGAGGTTGGGACCTTAGATTAGGATATGTCAGTGAAAGAAAATTAGCATCTCATCAGTTAGTGGGTTCCTTTGGTGCCAGGTAGGTGGCTTGTACTTGCTCTGAAAACCCCCCTTTGGGTTCCTATCAGCTGCCTGACGCGTGGTATAATCTTCCAGAACGTTCTGAGGCATGTCCTTGGACTTGGTTACTCTTCCTTTTTAAGAAAGTAATATGTTATTATAAAAAAATTAAATTGATGATTATCAAAAACTGTTTCTTGTGTTTATTTGTTCTTCAACACTTGCTCCAAGCAAAAATGATGGTCTGAGTGTCCCAGCCTTTCCCTTCCCCTGGCCACTAAAGAGCGTCCTGGCTTGAGCGTCTTGTCTTTGTGTCTCCAGACCCCCTGTCCCTCTCCACCCTGCTCAATGTCACACTGTTCTCCCCTTTAGCTTCCAGTCAGGTTGCCCAGTGGGCAGTGCTGGCAGCCAGAGGGAAGCAGGGAGGAGAGAGAGGTCAAGCCTTTATTTCCTTCGTTTCCAGCAACCTCTAGGTTCGGGTCAGTTGCTCCCTCCACTGTTCCCTTCAGGCCTAAGGTGGTCTCCGCGATTTTCAGTACCGTTGCAAATGGTCGCTGCACTGACCCCTCCTTGGGAGACTGGGGTTTTTGTTCCATCTGTTGTCTGGGCCCTGAACTGAAAGGGGCACTCAGGTTCTTCCCCTTCTCTCCTAGGAAGGATCTACTATCCTCAGTTCTTTTGCGGTGTCAATGATACGAATTTGGGAGAACAAGAGAGGCGGAGGGTCCTGCAGGCTCTGCAGGGTATGGAGGCAACAGATAGAAAAGGAAAGAGGGCCTTTGAGAAAAGTTGTTGGGAACCAGGAATTCCTGTCATGGTGTTTGAGAAATATGAACTGGGGTCAGGCAAGGTGGTTTACGCCTGTAATCCCAGCACTGGGAGGCCAAGACGGGCAGATTGCTTGAACTCAGGAATTCGAGACCAGCCTGGGCAACCCCATCTCTACAAAAAAATAAAAAAGTTAGCTGGGCATGGTGGCGTACATCTATAATCCCAGCTACCAGGGAGGCTGAGGCAGAAGGATGGCTTGAGCCCAGGAAGCAGACAGGCTGCAGTGAGCCGAGATCACACCCCTACCCTTCAGCCTGGGCAACAGACAGACACTGCCTCAAAGAACAAACGAACAAACAAACAAACAAAACCCAAGAAACAGAAATCGAGAGGTTCAGCTCCTCTGAGGACTCGGCTTCTCTGACCTCATCAGCAGGCCTGGACCTTGTGGGCATGGCCTCAGTATGCAAATTTCCAGGTTTAGATATCTTGTGGCCTCTTTGGAATGGCTGAATCTCTAAACTTTGCATCAATTTATCCTATCACTACCAAATTAGAAACCCCCAGAACTATACAGATCTTCCAAGAGGACCTGAGACAAATTCCCAGGCTTCAAGGGAGCCCCGCGAGAGCTTGGAAAAGAAAATGTCTCACCACTTCCGTGCCTGAAAGAGAAACCTCCAAACCCTGCATCCAGGGAGAGGATGTGTTTACTGTCCCCTTGCAGAAGATCAGGGTTAAAATATCTTAGGACCTAGCTGTGCTGTGCACCCTGCCCTGGCCACCAGGGAATCAGATGATGCAGACAAAGCCCCCGCTCTCATGCGGCAGATGGCACAGCAGGGGGTGATCGGGAAGCGCCATGAAAGGCCTTGGAGGCTTCCTGGAGGATGCCAGGACCCCCCTTCCATAGGGGGTGCCAATGCCAAGTCTTAGAGGGAAGCGAGGTTGGTGGAAGCAGGGACAGGGAAGTGGGGAGGCCGTTGTAGGTGTTTGAGAAGCAGGCAGGAGCCACAACAAAAATAAAGGCTTGAGGCCAGAACCGCATGGGGTGTGTGAGAAGCTAAGCAGGTCAGCGTTGCTGCTGTGTCATATGGGAGCCGGGCATGTACAGGTGGAGAGCTAGGCAGGCCAGGTCACAGAGGCCTTTGGCTGTCATGCCCCTATGACATGGCTGTGAGTCTGTGGGCTCCCAGGCAGCCACTAGAAGGGTCAGTAGCTTCCTGAATGACGAGGTGTGGATTGGGAGGATCACTGGGGGCTCTAGGGACAGGGTACCTGCCCTGAAAGCCGGGATCCAGCAGGCAGGCTGCTGCCCCACACTAGGGGAGAGGAGGGGCTGGCATTCTATTCTCCAGGTAGGCATCTGGATGCTAGTCAGGCTGTGCCAAGAGCACTGGTGTCACTGCGCTGCTCAGAGCCCGGCCCTTTATCCCAGCCTCACTTGGCAGCAAGTGGGGATGGAGGTGAGTGGGGCGATGTGGCATCAGGCAGTGACCAATTCCCACGGTATCTGACATCCTCCAGGTTGGGTGGCCCTTGGCTGGGAGAACAGCAGGGTTGCAAAGGTCTCTGTCTGCCTTCATGTGTTCTGTCTGCCAGAAGTTTCTGACAACTCCCAGGTAGGGTTTTTGGCCCATGGAGGCAGGGCAGAGTCCCAGCTGTCACCATCGGCCCCTGTGTTGTTTCATTTGGAAGGCTGTACTGGGGATGTTGGACACAGAAGCTGTGTGCCAGCATCACTTCCTCTCTGTCCCTTCCTCGCAGGTCACGGTGGGGACTGACTCCAGCAAGAAAGGGCTGGCTGGTGCAAATCCCGCTCTCCAGATCTGGAATTGGAGAGGCGGAGTCTTGGAGCTGGAGGAATTGGAGGTGTAGAGGCCTCGAGCTGGAGGAACTGGGGGTGCAGAGGCCTCAAGCTGGGGGAATTAGGGGTGCGGAGGCCTCGAGCTGGAAGAAGCAGGAGCAGAGGCATGAAGTTCCAGAGTAGAGGCTGGGGGCCATGACCGGCCACGAGTGAGCCACAAGGAGGCAGAGGCCACGAGAAAAGAGGGCAGAGAGTAAGGAGGGGAGGAAGAAAATGAGGGGGAGCCAGAGTCCAGTAGGGAGAACTCAACCTGCCCATCCCCCAGGTGGGGCAGAAGAGGGGACACTGACCACCCCTAGAGGCCCCTCAAAGCTAACTCCATCCCCATAGGCAGGACTCCGCCAGATGTGAGGGTCCCCATTATCTTCTGTGTATTTCTCAGCAAACCCCCATCTCCCTGGGACCGACAGAGCCAAAGCGGGTGTGTTGGGGGTAACTTTCTGCCTTTGGACCCCAGGCCCTGCCTGTGTCTGCACAGCTGGGAGCATCCCACCCTCCAGCTCTATTTATGCCTCAGTCCCAGACTTCAGGGATTGAGGACCCTTGGTGGCCTCTAGGACAGCACTCCCCAGGTATGGGCCATGACAGGATTTTAAGGGGCAAAGAGAAGCCTTTTCTTTAAATATTTGAATGTATGCATTAATTTTAAGACGCATTAGAAAAATCACATGACTAGCCTGTCGTATACATGCTTTCAAGATACAGTTTAGAACGTGGATGGATTTAATTACTTTTTAAAAAGGAGATAATAAAAGGTAAGTGTTAAGTGTCAGTGCAAGTGGTGGGCTGATGGGTGATGGTTGAACTTGAAAACTGACACAGAACACTGCTCCTGGATGGTCCTTTTCTTTCCACCATGCTTCACACAGGAGCCTTGAACTCTTCTCAAAATGAGCGTCTCACTACCAATAAGGCAGCTATGACCCTCTGTAGATTCAGGAATCTGACTCACCCTGGCCCCCAGGTTTGGGCCCACAAACACACACAATCCCCTTTTGCGGACCTGGCGCTGGGCTTTGTGCTGGGGTGTGCAGCTGAAAAAGACACAGCTCTGGCTCTTTGTCCCACGCCTTTGTCTCTCTGAGACTTTCTTTCCCATCTGTAAAGTGAGGATACGCCCCTTAAATCAGGAAAGCTCCTGGCTTTCCCGGTAGGTGATCAGTAAATGCTCCTTCCCTTTTCCTTGGCCCCCTTGCCAAGTTCTTTCTTATATAATACAAAGACTGGATGTCATAAAAAAGAGTACAGTGTTAGAGACTTTTTGGATAGCTGTGTGACCTCAGGCAGGTCACTCAACCTCTCTGAGCCACAGAGTCCCCATCTATAAAGTGGGGTAACAATACCACTCGTTTCACATTAATGTGGTTAAAATGAGGTATTATTTGCAAAGCACCAAGCACAAAATTTGTTCAAACTTCCCCCTTAAAAAACTCTTCTTGTCTGAATAGAACCTGCCTTTCTGCAGCTCTCTCTCAGGGCCAAGCTGTGGATGAGGGCAGGGCAGCCCAGTAGCGAGGAAGGCTGACCCTTCCTGGAGCTGATCATCCTTTGTGTTCTTCTTTTTGAGCAGAGTTTCACTCTTATTGCCCAGGCTGGAGTGCAATGGCCCAATCTCAGCTCACTGCAACCTCCACCTCCTGGATTCAAGTGGTTCTCCTGCCTCAGCCTCCTGAGTAGCTAGGATTACAGGTGTGTGCCACCACATCCAGCTAATTTTGTATTTTTAGTAGAGATGGGGTTGGTCAGGCTTGTCTCAAAGTCCTGACCTCAAGTGATCCTCCCGCCTCGGCCCCTCAAAGTGCTGGGATTACAGGCAGCAACCACGGCACCTGGCCCCTTCGTGTTCTTTTTCTCTTGTGGTTGTAAGTCCTCTCCCACTCCTCCTGGGCCCCTGGAGTCCCACTTGGTCTCTGACCCTCACCCCATCCTCTCATCGGCATCTGGATCATGGAGTAGGCTGACTCTGCACGGCCAAGCCTAAAGCTGCCACCTCCACCCAAGCCCGCCTTGGCTCCCTCACCATGGCGCCTCCTTCCCCCTCCTCTTTTAGGCCTTCCTGTTCTTCAGAAGCCACCTCCAGAAAACAGTCATTTTTTAAATACACCCCTCCCAGCTGGTAGGAGATCCTACTGCCACCTGACGACAGAACCATCCAGGTCCTCTCAAGTCAGTGGGACTGTGAACCCATGAGCTCCAGCCTATGACACACAAAATACAAGGCCTGCCCCCGCAGCTGAGAGCTCCTGTTTCCCTCCGGCCTTTGGGTGTCACTGGAGATGAGTCTCTGAGCTTGAGGGCGTCTGGAATCCCCTTCCAATGGGGTCTTTGTTCTGTTTATTCCACATGTCATGGACAACTAAGCAGAGTGGTCCTCTCACTTGCTGGAGCCCTGGCACTGTGTCTAGCACTGAGGATCAACCAGGAAGCGTCTGTGAAGGGAGGAAGGAGAGTCTCTAACAATGGCATTTGCATGATGGCCAGCTCCTTTCATCCCTGGTTGCCATTTGCTTTCTTTGCAAGCGACTCTCTTGGACAGCACTGTCTGGCCAGATCTAGAAATGCACATGGGGGCCTCGGCCTGGGGCCTGTGCCAGGGTCCCCCACCTCTTCACCATGCCTTTCACAACACTCAAGTGTCCTAATGCGTTCCTGGGTCACGTGGCTGGGGGACATACCCCCTGTGGGGCAGGAGCTGGTGCCATGTGCTGCAGACGTGGGGGAATCTTTGCAAGATCATCCAGATAACAACAGCAGCCAGCTCTTCAAACATGCCAGGCCCACGGCCCAGGACCCACAGGCATCTTCTCACCATAGCAACCCCTTGAGGCAGGTATCCACGCTGACGAGAAACTGAAGTTCAGAGAGGCAGGGAAACTGCTCAAAGTCACACAGCAGTAAGAACTGGGGCTGGATTTGAACTCCAGTCTGCCTGATTCTTAAGTCAGCAGATTCTCAAGTCTCATTTGTCTTGATCCCAAGCCGTGCTGCAAACGGGGCTGACTGAGAAGGGACATGGGCACTTCCCACAGCACATGGGAGACAGCTAGGGGTTGGCATACCATGTCCTCAGTGTGCCCTGATTAGGAGACAGAGGTTGAGAAGTCCACTCGAGGGACAGGGATGGATAGAGCCAGAGTGGTACAAGGCCCACTGGATAAGCAGAGGTCCAGCTGCAGAGAGAACTGAGGGGGAAAAAATGGGCAGAAAAGACCCTGTGGCCGAGGCTGGGTCAGAAAGACTGTGATCCGGAGCTCAGCTGCACCTCTTTCTAGCTGTGTGCCACTGGCATGCTACCTCCCCTCTCGGTGCCTCTGCTTCCACATCTGCACAGCAAGAAGGTTGTGGAGGACCAGCATGTCTGTCCAAAAGTACCTGGAGGGGGTCTGGCTGGAGGACAGGCCAGCCAAGCCTGTGCCCTCTCCCTTCCTTCCCCTCCATGTCCATCCTCCCTTCCTCCCTTTCTTCTCTCCCTTTACCTCCCTTCCTTTATTTTCTCCCTTTCCAACCCCCTTCTTGTAAACTCCTTTTCGGAGGCTTTGCAGAGACCCAGTCCTCTTCCAGCATGATCTCAGTGCTCCCAGTGGAGCACTGATTCCGAGGCCACATTTTGAGGGGCCTGAGGGGTGGGGTGGTGCCCTGGGAGCCCCTCCCAGGTGCTCTGGCAGCCACAGAGGCCGCCTTCCAGCAGGGCCAGAAAAAGCAGGGCTCCCAATCCCCCACAGACTAAACCTAGCAACAGCCAGGGTTCCTATGGCAACCCACAATTTATTTTTAGTCGTACTTTAACATTAACATGATGTGAGGGGATCTGAGACTTATATTACTCGCTTTTAAACAGTGCCCAAAAAAAGGGGGGAAGAAAAAGGAAAGAGAAAAAGAAAAAACGTCTCTTTGGAAGGAGGCATGGACCACTGGGGGAGGGGAGCGGGCACAAGAAATCCGCAGTGGTATCTGCAGGGAACTGATCTTGGGGAAAAGCAGGAGCTCTTTTTCTCTAGTGTAGTCAGCTTGGCTTCAGGGTGCTCAGGCCACAAAAAGGAAGAGGGGCTGTGAGCGGGATCAGCCTAACTCACGCAGAAACAGCGGCAGCCCTCCCTTCCTCAACTTCATGGCTAGAGTTGGAGAAGATGAACATAAAATAGTGTAGTCGTTTTGTGAAGGACCACCGAACTTCCAAGTGAACAAGGAAAGGGAGGAATGGAGAAGAAAAGAAAGAAAAAAAGAAAGGAAGGGATGGAGGGAGGGAAGAAAAAGAAGGAAGGAAGGAAAGAAGGCAGGAAGGAAAGACAGGAAAGAAGGAAGGAAAGACAGAAGGAAGAAAGGAAGGAAGGAAGGGAGGGAGAGAGGGAAGGAAGGATCAACCGTGAAGCCAAGTAACCATGTGACCTGAGATGCCAGCCCCTGGGATTCCAGCCAGACCTCGGGGACACAGAAGGAAGGAAGAGCTGGCGTCCGCCTACCAGCCAGAGGACACAGCGGTCCTAGGAGCGGTGCCTAGAAGAAGGCAGGGCACAGGCAGGCAGAGAGCAAGGGGTGGGTTCAGATGGAGGCGGTGGAGAGGCCACTGGACGCTGGCTGTAAAAGATGTGTCAACCCTTGCTCTGTGCCCAGCCCCATAGCAGGCATCGGGGCTGTGGAGACGCGGGGCCCAGTCCCATCTGGAGAAACTCGCATTTGGAGGAAGACGATGTGGAGACAAATGATCAAGAGGCAGCGTGGAAGATGCTGTGCGAGGCAGGTTATCACAAAAAGGAAGAAGCATCTGAGCTGGCTCTGGGTTTTCAGCTGTTTCGCTGGGGCTTTTTTCTGGCAAGCGAGGGCTGCTTATTCCCCTGGTCCTAGACGGCATTCCCCGGGTCAGAGGCCTGGCCGCTTAAAATGCTGCATCCCTGGCCAGTGTGATTGGCCCAAGCAATGGGCACATGATCCAAGCACAACCCATCAGAGCCTTCCCTGGGACTGAGCTACAGGTGCCAGGAGACGGTGGGTAGCTGAGCAGGGGATTCTGAGGGCCTCAGTCTTGACCTCCTGGAGGCGGCACGGCAGCATGAGGAGAAACAAGGCCATTGGCAAAGAGAAGCAGAGACAGACAGAATGCTGGATGGCCGGCACCCACGTGCTTCCTTTGCTGCTGGGCCCTTTGACGGGAGGCTCTTCAGTTTTCTTTCAAGACGATTTGAGTCGGCTTCCGTCCCTGACAATAGAACCAACCTGGCTAATTCAAATGGTCACTGTGATTCTGCTCACATGAGGGGACAGTGGCGGCTTCTGAAGGAGAAAGAAAGGAAGGCTCCTTCTTGCATCTGCAATGAATCAGCACCATGCCAGTGACTTGCAGATCTTTTTCAGACCTAATCTTCACGGCCTTCTTAGAAATTGAATATTAGCGCAATATCCGCAAGAAGCCTGGGGCACAGAGAGGCAGATGGCTCGCCTAAGGTCACAGCCCCAGCATCGCCAGACCGCGGCTGGTCCCCAGGTCTTCCTGACACCTGGCGGAGCTACACCATCTTTCCTTCCCAATCCTGGAGTAGCGGCCCCAGGACAGGCTGTCTGGGTGTAGTCTGTGATTCCCAAAGCATAAACCTTGGACAAGGCACATGGGAAGCACCTGGTGCTGATTAAAAACAGATCCCTGGGCTCAAGATCTCTCTCTAGCCTCCATTCTGACCCTCTGTCACTGCCACTCCTGCCCCAGCAGCCTGTGTCCCAGCCGAGCTGCTCCCTAAACACTCCATCAGCTCTCTGGTTACCGAGCCTTTGCTGGTGCCCACCGTCTTCGTCCAGCCACTGGGCTGACCTATCACCTTCCTTAGCTCAGTCTTCTGTGACCCTCAACATCCCCCCCAACAAAAACATGCGCAAGGCTGGCCCCTAACCCTGGCAGAATCCACGCCTCCCTGCCCTGGTTTCATACAACGCCCCTCCCCAGCCCCCTGTCCTGGCATTATTCTCATGCCCCTTGGTCTTGGCATGTTGTCTGTCCTCAGCCCCACTCCCTCTCACACAGCTGGAAATTCCAAGATAGCAGATCCCAGCACACAGCCTGGCAGACAACAAGCATCTCTGCACGGCTGGGCTACCTCTGACTGTTTCTCGGAAAGAGCTGAAATCCTCTACTTTTAATGCTGCGTCTTTTAAAGGGTTAACCTCATTCCCCCCCCCCCCCTTTTTTTTTAAAGTAGGAAACAGCTTTGCATGGGGCTAAGCGCACAGAACAACCAGGCCTCTGGCTGGTGTGGCTTCTGTGACCCCTGGGCAAATGACCCTCCCTCTCTGTCCCTCAGTTCTCTCATTATAGGGTTGTGGTGAGGATAAAGTGAAGTGGTACCTGTCAAATGTCAACTTTCATCACCATCGCTTCATGGGAGCTGAGACAAGGGTGGTAACACCCAGAATTCCCACAGGAACACAACTTTAGACATTATCTCATTTAATCCTCTAGATAAGCATAAACAGCAGAAACATTACTATCATTATTTCACAGTTGGCGGATCTAAGGAACAGAGAGGTCAAGTGACTTGTCCAAGGCCACACAGCACACAAGGAGAAGAGCTGCGATTTGAACGTATTTGTGATTGAGCACAAACTTTGACGTTCTGCAGATGTGACCTCAGATTCTGGCTCTGTTCCTCGCTAGCTTTGTGATTAAAACAACTTGTTTCACTTAATTGAGATTAACTAAAATCCGCCACAGGGGGATTATTAGCTCCAACCTGAGTGTAAATCCTGGCTCAGTGATAGTTGTTTTCCACCACAACGTGCTACCTCTCAGCTGCCAGGCACGCGGGAACAGATGGCTCCCCTTCTCACGGAAACCCCTGAGTCCTAGGGTTTTCCAAGCTTCCTTCCCAGGACCCTGACCCCATGGGCAAGAAGGTAGACCAGGAAGGGCTGACTTCACCTTTCTGAGCTCCTGTGTCCTCATCTGTAGGGCGCGGTTGGCAGCGGAGCTCTCCTGGCAGGGATGTGGTGTGGCTCACGAGATGAACTCACAGTGCACTGAGTGAGACTCTGAAGGTGCAGGTAACACGCACTGTGCCTGGAGACACAGCCCAGAGGTGCTGGGCTCTGCAAGCGGAGAAGGAAAGAGATGGGCAGGGAACAGAGAGAAAGGAAATGCAGGGAGAGGGCCAGAGAGAACGAGGGCCAGGGCGGAAGGGATGCAGTGCTGGCTCAAAGTCCCTTTCATAGGAGCACTCCAACATTGTACAGCGTATGTATTTCTGTGAGTAAACGCCTCCTGATCTCTCACTCCAAATGTTTAGGAAATGTCCCTCACCCACAAATGTTCAACCAGCTTGGAACTGAGGGGGCTTCTTTCTCAGCTTCCTGTTAAATTGGGTCATTCTCATAAATCCTCCTTCCTCCCTAGGAGCAAGGGACAAACTCCATATTTGGGGATCTTTTTCTCCCAGCCTTCCCTTCCCTTCCCTTTCCCTCCCTCCCTCTCTCCTTCCTTCCATCTTTCCCTCCTTCCCTCCTTCCTTCCCTCTTTTCCTCCTTCTTTCCTTCCTTCTCTCACTTCCTTCCAGCCTCCCGCCCTCCTTCCTTTTTTCCATCCCTCCCTCCCTCTTTCCTTCCATCTTTCCCTCCTTCTCTTCTCCTTTCCCTCCTTCCTTCCCCGCTCCTTTTCCTTATTCCTTCATCTTTCTCTTCTTCCTTTCATTCTTCCCTCCCTCTCTTCCTCCTTCCTTTCTTCCTCCTTTCCCTCATTCCTTCCATCTTTCCCTCCTTCCTTCCTCCCTTTAACAAGGAAGACAGAAGAAAATGCACTGGCTGAATATTTTCAAAATATTTCTAGAAAATTTTTATCTCCATTTGACAGATGGCAGGGACTCACAGACACAGTGAGGACTGTGGCCAGGTCAGCCTGTATTCTTAATTACAGAGCTCTCCTGCCTCCCTGGACAGGACAGGTCAAGGTTGTTGACCCTAAAGGGACATATAGGGCCAAAGCGGTGATGACATCCCCTCCCCCTCTCCAAACTCCCTGCCAGAACCCCACAGTCCCCATGATGCCCAGGCACGTGGCCACAGGGAAAGATGATCTTGACAGAGTCATTCACTTCTTTTCCTTTAAAGGAAATGTCCAGTAAACAACCTTTCTGCTTTGAATCGAGCCCAGATGGTGGGATTTTAGGCACTCAAGAGGTGGATGTCTTCAGGCCAGGGTGCCGCTGAGAAGTCTCCCCAGTCACTGTCCAGGATGACAGCCTGCCCTTAAATGAACATAGTTAACCCATCACCTTCCCTCAGGAAAACAGGACCCACGGGACTTGGCCTCTTGGCTGGCTCCTGCTGTTCTGACAGAGACAGGTGGGACGGGGCGGGGCAGGGGCAGGAGAGAAAGCAGATCTCTGACCCCGGTTGAGTGTTTCCAGCCGGGGTTGGGCTGTAGTACACCTGCCTCGAATAGTTCCCTCAGCAAGGAGCTTTTCAGCCAAAATCAGGAGGACTTTTCCATCTGGACAACATCAGATTCTTGTCTAGCTCAGACTGGATGTAAACGAGGTGGTGGGGAGTGGAAGGGAGCACTGGGTGATGGGTAGTCTCAACCCCACTCCACCCCCAGCACCACGAGAGCACCTCCCCATGTGGAGCCTCGGAGTCCCGGCTGCGTGGTGAGCCAGGTAGATCAGATGCTCCAGAAAGACTCTTCCCAGCTCTCCCCATTAGGATGCCTGTGGTGTGAGGGGGGCAGTCTCCTGTGTGCATGGGTGGATGGCAGGGAAGGGACATCTACTGCCTCCTGATCACTGGAGTCAGAAAATCTGAGGCCTCAAAGAAGACTGGAACATGTAGGTTTGATAGGCTATCTGAAGAAAACCCACCATCAAGGATTTTAGGAGCCAGGTTGTCCTGGGTTCAAATCTCAGCTCCAACACTAAGATGCTGTGTGACTTTGGGTCCTCAGGTCTGAGCCTCAGTTTCCATGTCCCCCCATGGTTTGCCTGTGTCCCCCAATGGGCAGGGCTCTGAGATGACATGTGTGGGACCTAGGCCGTTGTCTCCATGGCCCCTTATTCCAGAAAAAATTATTGAAAATTATGAATGCATTGGTATAGAGATGAGTATATCCAGAGTACATTATATTAAGTTTTTCTTATGATTTTACAGTAAATCAAAACATTTTTGCAGCCCCTACAATCTAGTGAGTTCTAAGTACTGTACAGAGTGGGTGAGTAAGCCACCCCAGTGTCCTGCGATGTTTCCAAGCCCAGCTGTGAGAGTTCACATCCAATACTGAATCTGTCTAGCAGACCTGGGAGGACCTCTCTCCTGCTATGTATTTTCAGGGAAACCTTGTTAAGATCAGCATGTCCCACAGCAGGATGGGCTTGGAGGTGGGGAATTTCTGAGAGTGTGGATGGGGGCTGGATTAGGCTTCGAAGGAGGGTCAGGAGCCTGCTGGTTTTGAGCTCAGTCAGATCCAGGAAGCTGGGCGGTTTGAGTTCCTGAGAAGCAAGAGTCCGACTCAAGCACATGTAGCGATGGGTTCAGGACCTGGAGTCCTGCATGTGCTGGGTAACACCAGCTCACTCCATGTGATTTGCTGATAACCCCCACGGGCCAGGTCTATAATACACCAAGTGCCACGTGTGTACAATCTCATTTAATGCAGGCGAGATGATTATCCCAATTTCCACATGAGGGAGACTGAGGCTTAGAAGGGGCTTACCTTCTCCTTCTAACTTATCTCCCTAGCTTCTCCTGGCCCCTGATCCATCCTCTGGGCCTTTGCACATGCCATTCCCGCTACTGGGAACTCCCTCACTGGTCCCTTCCATACCCCTCCTTCAAGGCCCAGGTCAAGCCCCACCTTCTCCAGGAAGGCTTCCCTGACTGCTTCTGCTCCTTGTGACCATCCTGTCCTTTGAAATCCCTGGACATTTTCCATCAGCACATTTATTTAACTCAATAAATGTGGACTGTGCATCCACCCTGGGCCAGGCCCAGGGCATCTGGTTGAACTCAAGATACAAAGTCGACTCGGTATAGGCTGGACTAGAAGGAGCTCCCACCCTGGCCCGTTGTGGGAGATGGGCATCCATGGCTTGTGATAATGGCAGTGCAGACAGTGCAGTCCAGCACTTAGTGGCAGAGGACCCTGAGGCTGTTGACGAGGAGAAAGAGCCCCCTACTTCTGAAGGAGTGGACGTCGGAGCTGGGGATGGAGGATTAATCAGCATTCACCTGGCCTAGAGGAAGGAAAGCCCACCCAGCGGAGGAAGGGGCATGGCTCTTTGTGAAGGGCACACTGACCTTTATTCTGTTCAGACTCATTGAGCTCAAGCCTGCCTCAGCCCCTTTGCTTTTGCTGTTCCCCTGCCTAAAGCACCCTCCCTCCAGAGCCTCCCATGGCTGGAGTCTGGTCCTGGTCCAGCTGGCATGTCCTCAAAGAAGCCTTCCCCAGCCACCTACTCCACTTCTCCTGCCCTGTATCCCTCTCTGGCCACCCCTCTGCTTGAGTTCTTAGCATACATCACTCTCTGAAATTGTTTCTTTATTTGCAGGTTTCGCCTGTCTCCCCACAGAATGCCAACTCCACGGGGGCAGCAGCGACCTTGTCCGTTTACTGTTGTGCCACCTGGAACAGATACTGGCACAGGGTAGATGCTCCATCAATATTTATGGCAGACGGAAAGAAGAAAGGAGGGGGAAGGGAGGGAAGATGGCAGGGAGGGAGGAGAGGGAGGAAGTGGTGGATGAAGGTAACGCATCAGATAGGATATGAAAGGTAACCTAAGGTATACTCGAGGTGGGTAATCTGAGGAGCTATTTTCAAAGAGGTGGGCAGAGTATGGAAATCATCATGGCACAGTGCAAGCCCAGAGCTGGGCACTGGGGAAGCTGGTCATACCCTGGACTAAGGGCAGTGTTGCCTGGGTGGAAGCCAGCCTGCAGAGGCCCTATAGGGACCCAGCTGCAGCAACAGTGCCCTGGTCCCTGCCACACTCTTGTCATCTGGACCCAGCTGGAAGCCTCCGTTCGATAGAGCTGCTATAGATGCCGTGTAGGTCGGCTTCCAGGGGCTCAGGTCAGGGAGCTGAGTGGAAAGTGAGTCCAGAGCCACACAGAGAGAGGAGAGGTCAAGGAGGTCATCTGCAGAGACCACAGGACCAGAACCCAGTTGTTCAGCTAGAACCCAGCTCAGGGCAGCACCAGGACCAGGGACACCTCCCTGCCTGGCCATCAAGGCCCTCATGTTGGTGGGAAAATGTTGTTTCAGCGGGTCCTATCTAGCTCCAGCGTTGTTAAGATGTCACTGAGTGTCATCTGAAAATAGAATGCGCCTGGTCCTGCCATGGAAACACTACTGCAGGAGGAGACGTGGCTTCCCATGCCTGTGCGGGCAGCCTGCCTGTAGATGAAAGCGGCTTTCGTCTGAATGCCTATTCGGCCACCAAGATAGTGAGGGCGTTTTCCAAGAGCACCCACGTGCCTGGCACTGGGTTAAGCTCATTCCAGACATCATCGCATTATTTTATTCTCACATCAACTCTCTGTGGGTGGCCTCTTCTTCTCCCCATTTTACAGGTGGAAAGCTGAGGGTGAGGTGTTAGTAACTGCTCAAGACCCCATATAGGCTGGGCACGGTGGCGCACGCCTGTAATCCCAGCACTATGGGAGGCCAAGGCGGGTGGATCACTTGAGGTCAGGAAATCGATACCAATCTGGCCAGCAGGGTGAAACCCCATCTCTACTAAAAATACAAAAATTAGCCGGTCATGGTGGCACATGCCTGTAATTCCAGCTACTGGGGAGGCTGAGGCAGGAGAATTGCTTGAACCCAGGAGGTGGAGGTTGCAGAAAGCCAAGATGGCACCATTGCACTCCAGCCTGGGCGACGAAGGGAAACTCCATCTTTAAAAAAAACCCCACATCTAGTAGGTGATGGGTCTGGTATTGGGATCTGATGCCAGAAGCAGGTTTCATGAGTTCTCAAAGGAGAGAATGTCCAGGAAACCAATCAACTTAAGAACCATTCCCTCCATCCATGCATCAGTTATAAGGAGACAATGTTTTCGAGTGGTTACTGTGTGCCCAGCCCTGAGTTGCTTTCTCACACACTCTCAGCTCATTTTTATAGTAACATTGGAAAGTAGGAACAAATCCTACCTCCACTCTATCAGTTGTGAAATTGAAGCTCAGAGAGCCCAACCAGCTTGCCCAAAGCCACACAGCAAGGAGGAGGTAGGACAGGCACTTGAAGGCCAGAGTTCCTCACACTCCCCAGTGAGGCCCAGTGCCAGCCGGTGTCAATACACACATGGAGGATGTCTAGGCCCTTCCCTGAAGGTGTTCCAGGTGGTGGAAGGTCGCCTTGAGAATCTGGTGACCTTTTCTTAGAAAGGTGTTTCAGAACACCCAGGCCCACCTGCCCCTTTTGACAAACTTCCAAAGATGCAAAGCAAAGTGGCAATGTCTGCAGAGAGGTGAGTGTTCCAGCCCAGCTCTGCTGGCCCCACTTCCCTGCACTGGTGCGATGGGGCAGCTCCTCTGACCTCTTGGAGAGCTTCGCCTTCCCCTTAATGGGGAGAAGATACCTCTGGGGGACGGTGCTGCAGACGGGAGCCCAGCCTCGCTACAGCTTCCCAAAGACAGCAGGTGGAAGAGGCCATTTCCTTCCCTGCCCAGCTGTTGGGAACTGAACTGTGTTGTCCCCACATTTACACATTATAGTCCTGACCCCCAGAATCACCACATGGATCCCCATATTTGGAGATAGGCTCTTCACAGAGGCCACTGAGTTAACATGAGCTCTTTAGGGTGGACTAGGTCCCAATATGACTGGTGTCCTGATAAAAAGAGGAAATGCGAACACAGAGAGACAGACACAGGAAGATGTGAAGGTGAAGGCCAAGACTGGGTGACATGTCCACAGGTCAAGGGACGCCAAGTGCCAGCAAACCACCAGAAGCTCCGGGAGAGGCCTGGCACAGGTCTCACAGGCTCAGAAGAAACCGATCCTGGCTGCACCCTGATCCCAGGCGTCGGGCGTCCGGAGCAGTGAGATGACGCGCGGGTGCGGTTTAGGGCTCTTGCTGTGTCACGCGCTGCTACAGCAGCCGTCAGAAACTCATACTTCTCCACAAGCGCTCAGCAGGAGTGAGCTGCCTTCTCCGCGAGGGGGAGGCCTTCTTTGCCAGCATTCTGCGTTTTCCCAGCCCGTGTTTGAATGTTCCCTGGCAGACCACAGGAGGCAAGGAGGTCCCAGAGACAGCAAGTCATCCAAGCCAGACCGAGCCTGTGGCAGTCCCCAGCATCCTCATTCAGTCTTCATTCAGTCTTCCTGCCGACCTTAGAGGGATCGTCGTTCGCCGCATTGTACAGATGGGAAAGCAGGAAGAGAGTTCTTTGTGTAGGGCGTGGCAGAGCTGGGATTCAGGTCCAATTCCCTCCTCTTCCAGGCCAAAGATAGAACCACCATGCTCTCCTGCTTTCCAGGGGGCAGGACAGTGGCAATCCCGGCAGAGCTGTCCTTGCTCCCTGGGAAATCACACACAACTGGTGTACTGAGTCCTCCTAAAGCACTCCAGGAGCCAGGTACTTACTGAGAAAAGCCACCAGCTGCCATCAGTGTAGCAGGGCCCACAAGGCTCAGGCTGGCTGCCTGCCTCATCCCTGGATTTCACTTCCTGCAAAGCCGCTGGGCCACACTCAACATGTCTCTATCCCTCTGCAGAGAAAGAGGTCTTAAGAGAAGCGCTGTGTCTTCAGTAGGCTCCGCAACCTTTATTTCTCCCATTCTTTCTGTGCCGGCTCCTTCCCCAAACCCAGCCCCAGTTGGGTAGTCAGCGACCAAGTCTGATGTCCATAGAGCTAGGTACAAATCCTATTTTTGCCTCTGCTAGCTGGGTGGCCCTGGCTAACTCATTGCCACTCCTAGTCCTCATTACCTTATTGGTACAACAGGAGTAATAAGAGCACCCACTTTATAGGGCCGTTGAGGGGAGCAAATGAAGTAACGCTCATATTGCGCTTAGCACAGCACATCTTATCCTCATCTGTCCGGCAGGGGATGAAAACCCTCACCTCCGAGAGCTGTTGGAAGACTTGAATGAAGAAACACATATGTCGCTGCCTGGTCACTGGTTGAAATTTACAAACAAACCAAGAGTATCTCCCCCTGCCAAGCTGCTCCCCAGCTTTCATGGAGCGGATCAAATGAAACAATGTAGGTGAAAGCCCCAGCACATGGCAGGTGCTCAGCCAGCGTCTGAGCCTGAACAAACAAGCTGAGTGTTTGCCTAAGACCGTGTGTACCCATGTGAGCACAGCTCGTGTCGGTTCACCCGCCCATGCTGCTTAGTGTGCATTTACTCAGGCAATCGATTAGGAAAGGGATCTCATCTCTCAGGGATGGTGTGGGGCCTCCCAGGCCCTGTCTTGCAAGGGCAAGACCTACCTACCAGCAGCAGTCCCAATAAAAACCTCAAAGGAGCCCTTTGGCGTGCTTCAGGCCTGAGTATACAAAGCTTGTGGTGTTTTCTTTGCTTGTTTATTTGGCTTATAACCTCCTGGGATATTCATCTGCTGGCTCTGTTCCCCGCACTCCACCCTGCAGGTGATGGGAGGGGACAGGGAGGAGGTTGTCATCAACTTATCTCTGTCCCCGCTCTTCTGGAATCCCCTTGGGAAGGTAGCCGGTCTCCTGTCTGATGGGATCTGGGAGTGGGAAGTTTCTTTATTTAATAGATGGGGATACTGAGGCCCGTGAAAGGGAGTCACAGCTAATGAGAAAACGAGACAGCATGCAAGCCCAGGGCTTCTGATCCCACAAAAGAGAACGGGGCTGGACAGAAAGAAGAACTTACTGACTGACCCAAGACAAAATTTGAACAGAGACCTCTAGGGGAGTCATAGGATACCTTTGTGGTTGGAGACAGTTTTCTCACTGAGGCTGAGAATACTAAGGAAACCACATCTGGGAGGTGAGGCAACTTGCCAGGGTCCCAGAGCCACTGGACTGTGGTAGCAGTGTTTGAAGGCAGGTGTCTCCTGGACAGCAGCTAAGGGTGTGGGCTTCCCTGGGGTGTGATGCTGCTGGGGTAACCTACGCTGGCCAGGGGCTCTCCTTTCTATTCCCCAAGTGGTTAAGTGTGGGCATGTGTGCTTAGCTGGTGGAACCCGGGTAGGTTGGCCTCACGTCCAGGTTCACCTGGCATTGGGTCTCTGTAGCCAGCCCCTTCCCAGTAGCCCTTAATGCAGTTCCTGGAGCCCCCTTGCTTGCTTTTGGGCCCATCCCTTTTCTTCCAAATTCCATGGACCAAACCATGACCTGAAGTCCATTCTCTCCCCTGTCAGTGCTGGCTGGAGGTCACCACCATCTTGTCATTGTGAGTGATACCCACCTTCCCCTCATTCTTGCTGCCTGCGATGTAAATCCATTTTAACCAGCTCATGGCAGACCAGCAGAGGGTGCACTGACTTCTTCTCTAACCCAAGGGCAGAGGAGGGTGAAGGTAGCTAACACGATGCTTGGCACAAGTGAGCGCTCAATAGCCATCTGGCCTCTGCCATCCTCTATGTCTTTCTCTCCTGGGCTCCCTGGGCTTCTGCCTCACTGCCCTCTCCTTTGTTGCTAGGCAACACCAAGCTTGTTCCTACCCCACGGCCTTTGCGCTGTGTTTCCTCCACCTGGTACACACTTCCAAGCTCCTCAGATCTTCAACTTTGCTGTCTCCTTCTTGTCACTTAGGACTCAGCTCAAATGTCACCTACTCAAATTACCCTCCCTGACCTCCTCAGCATCCTCACTTATGCCTTAGTCTAGGTCACAGCTGGCAGCCCTGATGGCTCTCTGTCATATCACCCTGTTTTATTTTCTTCCTGCCATTTATTGCCTTCTGAAATTATTAATGCTTATCATCTGCTTCCTCGCCCTAAATGTTTAGCTCCAAGATGATGGAGGCCTTGACTCTCATATCTACTGCTATGACCCCTCATGAGGACCCGTCCAGTATGCTGGAGGCAATCTCTAAGTATTAACTGGGCACGCAAATGAGCAAATGCAGATGTTCGGCGCACACCATGTCAAGCCTGAAGTAGCTGGCCTTGCTAGTACGACATTTCTCTGAAATCTTATGGTTTACCTTTAAATGTCATGTGAATTTTGCATGGTCATGCATTATATCCATGTTTGTTTTAACTTTTAGACATGAGTTTTTGCCTCCATAAAGATGAGGAAAATGAATGCTCCTGGAGGATGCGTTTCACTTCTCCTGTATTCCTGTGAAGTCTTGCACTATGTTGGAGAATCACGGATCTGGCCCACATGCTGGCGAAGTGAACAGACTCCAGACACGACACATTATCGGGAAACGACCCTTCCTGCCCCCTGCCCACGGGGTGTAGACCGGACCAGACATTTAGGAGGGCAATTTAGCAGCATCCAATAAAATGGAAAATGTACATATTTGAAAACTGTGGTAGATTGCAAAAAATGGCCCCAATGCCTCCCCTCCCAGTGTTCACACCCTTTGCAATGTGACTTACCACTCTTCCTATCAAGAAGTGAGTTTTCCAGCCTGAGCAATATAGTGAGACCTCCTCTCTTCAAAAAATTAAAAATTTAGCCAAGCGTGGTGGCAGGCACCTGTAGTCCCATCTACTCGAGAGGCTGGGGTGGGAGGATTATTTGAGCCCAGGAGGCAGAGACTGTAGTGGATTTTATTTTCCCACCTGTTAAATCTGAGTGGCCCCTTGACCTGCTTTGACTGACAGAATGGAGCATGAGTGATGGTGAGCCAGTTCTAAGTCTAGACTACAAGAAGCCCTGAGTAATTTCACTCTCTCTCAGGTCCCTGCCCCCACCACGAGAATAAACCCAAGCCAATCTGGTTGAGGAAGAGGGGCCATATAAAACAGAGATGAGTTTCCAAGCTAAGGCCATCCGAGACCAGCCAGCCCCCAGCTGACCCGCCAGCCAGCCCTGAACACATAAGTAACACTCGGCTATGATCAGTTAAGCTGAGGTCAGATCAGCAGAACTACCCAACCAACCAGTTGACTGATGAGAACAAATGATTGTTATTTTAAGCCATTAAATCTTGAGTTGTATGTGACACAGCATTGTTGTGGCAATAGATAACTGATACAAAAACTTGACGATTCCACTCCTTGGAATCAGCCTTAAGAAACACACACATACCAGCAAAAAAAGCGTGGACAAGGTTGTTTTCTGCACCATTGCAACAACGAAACACCACAAGCAAACTTCAGTATCCAGCAGCAGGAAAACTGATTCATTAACTATGATTCATCTTTACAATGGAATTCTAAGCAACAAAAAGAACAAGGCAGATCAACATGTACTGACATGGCGAGATCTCTAAGAGAGTTTGATGATTGGGAAAAGCAAGCTGAAGAACGATTTGTACAGCATTTTATCATGCATGTAAGAACACACCCATAAAAACACATACTGGATATTTGTGATGGGGGGACATGTCTCCCAAAGAAGGGGCCAGGCGTGGTGGCTCATGCCTGTAATCCCAGCAGTTTGGGAGGCTGAGGCAGGCGGATCACTTCAGCTCAGGAGTTCAAGCCTAGCCTGGGCAACATGGCAAAACCCCATCTCCAAAAAAACCCCACAAAAATTAGTTGGACATGGTGGCACGCATTTGTGGTCCCAGCTACTTGGGAGGCTGAGGTGGGAGGATCACTTGAGCCTGGGAGCTGGAGGTTGCAATAAGCTGTGATCACACCACTGTTCTCCAGCCTGGGCCATAGAGCAAGACCCTGTCTCAAAAAAATAAAAATAAAGAAGAATCTCTGAGAAGAAACAAGTGGTCATAAAGGGAGTCTCAAGTCTTACATAAGACATTTTTCCTATTCTTCCAAGATGAATGCATTTATGTATATTACTCATGTAATAAACCATTCCAGGTGTAAAAGTTAGGAGAGTTAGGGATAGTGGCACACGATCCTCTAATCCCCTCCCCAATTTCCAAGGTCTTCTCATGGGAATGTCAAGGCCTTGGTTCAAGACTCCCCATATTTCATTTTCAAAATCCCATAAGAGATGCAAGCCTGTGAAAAGATACTCAACATTATCAATCACCAGAGAAACGCAAATTGAAATCACAGTAAGATACCACCCCCTACTAACCACATGGCTAAAATTTAAAAGAGTTCAAATATCAAGTGATGGCAAGGATATGGAGTTGATGAGAATGTAAAATGGTACCATCTCTTTGGGAAAAGGTCTGGAAGTTCCTTATAAAACTAAACATATATTTATAACATGCACGAGGAACTCCACTGATATTTACTCTCCTGGTACTTACTCAGGAGGAATGAAAGCATATGCTCACCCAAAGACTGGAAACAACCTAAAATGGTTATTAGAAAATGAATGGATAATAATTGTGTAATGTCCACATAAATTCAATACAACTTGGCCCTAAGAAGGAATGCACCCGCCCAGCTGTGGTGGCTCACTCCTGTAATCTCAGCCCTTTGGGAGTTCCAGGCAGGTGGATCACCTGCGGTCAGGAGTTTGAGACCAGCCTGGCCGACACAGTGAAATCATCTCTACTAAGAATACAAAAATCAGACGAGTGTGGTGGTGCACACCTGTGACCCCAGCTACTTGGGAGGCTGAGGCAGGAGAATTGCTTGAACCTGAGAGGCAGCATTTGCAGTGAGCTGAGATTGCACCACTGCACTCCAGACTGGGTGACAGAGCAAAACTCTGTCTCAAAAAAAAAAAGAAAAAAGAAAAAAAAGAATGGACCCGTGATATACTTAACAATGTAGGTCAATCTCAGAAACATTTCATCGCGTGAAAGTAATCTGATGCAAAAGAGTTCATCCTGGGTGATTTCATTTATTCAAAATTTGAGAAAAGGTGAAGTTAACACATAGTGACAGAAGACAGGTTAGTGATCAGTCAGGGCAGCGTAGATATTGACAGATGGGGCGAGAAGAAACGTTACTGGAGATATTCTAAGTCTTGATGGGGGTGGTGATTTTTTGGTTTTATGGATTTTGTAGGTTTTTAGTAGGTCTATCCGAACTGTGAATTTTATTGTATGTAGATTATATCTCAATAAAGCTGAGAGCATGCAAAAAACCTTCCTCCCAGCCAGCTCCATGGGTCCCAGCACTGCTGTCTCCTTAACTGGTTGCAGAACAGAAACCGGCACTCTCTTTCCTTTCTCCTTTCTCAGGCTCCTGGGCCAGTCTCCCAAGACAGTGAGTAATTAGTCGCGAAAGAGTCTTGGATGTGAAGCCAAAAACAACAGCAGTGTCACATCAGATGCTGAGACATCTCCAGCTAAGAGCTGAGCTCAGCCCCCACCCGCCCCCTCCGCCTCCAGCCGCAGCCACCAGCAGAAGGAAAACAGCCCCATGCGGCTGAGCACAACCAGGGCTGCCTTTCTCCACCCCGAGTCCGCCATTCTGGTCTCATGCCACAGAAGGCACTGCTGGATGATTGCTGTCGTGGCTCATACTAACAACAAATAGGTCCTCCCAGGGGACCCACCACCCAATCCCGTTATGCCAGAACAACGGGAGACCCTTTCCATATTCTACTTCATTCTCCCCTCCTGGCATACCTCAAGGAACGGCCACTGTCCCCAAGTTACAGGTGAGGAAGCCAAGGCTCTGAAACATGACTGCGCTGGGTAGCCTGCCTGCCTCCCACCCCAGCCCCTGGAGGCCTCAAGTTCTCCTTTACAGGAATGCCCTCCACCCTCAGTCCAGTTCATTCCAACATCCTCCAAGCTCCCCCTTCTCCATCCCTCCCTGTGGTCTGAGCCCTGCTTCGCTTGTGTGGAAGGGGGACTGGGCGGGGTACAGCAGCTCTGTTCTCTCACAAAAAACAGAGGTCCCAGAGGAAGAAGGAAAGGCTGTGTGTGGATTGATGACCCCCTGGAGGACTATCTTGGGAGGTGGGTGTCTGGGAGTCCAGAGGTACATCCTGCCCTCTCTCAGGGGCCCCTGGTGTGGGGTCTGGATGTGAGTGGCTGGTGCAGGCTGTGGTTTTCCTGCTAAGTCACGAGGGCTACTGGGGCCATAGCCTCCAGAGCCTGCTTACAACTGGTTTACTCAGCCTCCATTCCAAGCCGCTGAACACAGATCTCAGGGCTCTGCATGTTCTGGGCCATGCCTCCTGACATCTGAAATGAGAACGAGCCCTCCAAGAGGCCCCCTGTGATGTGCGCCTGTGACCAGCATTGTCTGGAGGCAGTTGACCTAGCGGTAAGTGACCAGTAGTGGAAATCTGACCAGTAGTGGAAATCTGAACAGTGTCTCCTGCGTGTTCCTGAGCAGCCTGCTCAGCCTCACTGATCTCTGAAGATGGGCCCGATAATAGGACCTGGGGTTGGTTGAGAGTACTCCACAGGACCACACGTGCCTTCCATGGCCCACACTGGTCCCTCTGCCTGGAATTATTTTCCACTTGTCAGGTTCTTCTTTACCCCAACAAGGTTCAATCAAGTGTGTTCTTCTCTGGGAAACTGCAGACATCTGACCCCAGGCCGCCGGGTCATACCCAGTCTGGCTCCCATGGCCCTCCCAGGCTGTCTGGTGTGAGCGCAGTCTTGTGGATGGGAACACACCTCTACCATGTTGAGCCGCTCTGAGGTTAAATGCGTTACTACTAATTGGGATCTTAGAACAACTCCTGAACTGGGATCTTAGAACAACTCCTGGTGCATAGTGAGTACTCAGGAAAATGTGATGTCTCCTTATTTCCTTAGCAACTTTTGTCCAAGGTGAAAGGTGTCTGCCCTCCCCACCGGCCTGCAAGCTCTTCTAGGGCAGGATGGGGCTTGCTTCCTGTCTGCATCCTGGCGAGTCCCCTGACACACATTAGGTATCCTTACTCGAGGGAAGAGGGGCTTGCCTTTGAGATGGGGATCACGAAACTTGTGATTTAGCCTGTGTCATTTGTGCATGTCAGTGTAACTCTGGCTTGGCTTAGCTCTGTCAAACTCTGGGGGATAAGAAGAGCAGAGCGTGAACCTGAAAACACACCCCAACCCCAAATCATTTCTGTTTCCAGGACACACACGGGACAGGCTGGAATAAATACTGGTGGTTTATCACAGGAAGGCTGGGCTGAGCTTGGGAGAGCGAGTGTGCACGCATACACAGCCAGCTGATTTATTGTGACCCGAGCCAAGCTCTGAACAGAGCAAGGCCATTTATCTACTTGGTTGGAGGAGAGGTCAAGAGAGAGAAGTCAGATTAAGCTAAATAGTTCAGTGCCTTTGTTAACTCCTGGGTGTCTCTGTGCCTTGTGTTCCCAGGGAATACTGTCATAAGCTCCACAGGGAAAACTGGACTCCTTCTTGGGGATACAGCCTTGGCCCCAGGGAGCAGCAGTGGACAAGGACATTCTCAGCCTCTTGGGGTTGCCAAAAGGGAGCACAAGCAGGAGGAAGGAGGCTGGGAGCTGGGAAGAACACCCCACCCTGGAAGACCTGCTGCCAATGCGGGGGGCTGCCGTCCCCGTCTCTCCCGCCACCCAGCCCCGGTCGGGAGACACCACAGATAGGCTTGCCTTCTCCCCGCCTTCATTCAGGCCTCTGCTCAAGCAGCACATTTGCAATGAGGCCTTCCTGCAGCATCCTAGTTAAACACCCTCATCACATGGGTCCTAGTTAAATACCCCACACCTCCATCACACTCTATCCCTTTCCCTGCTTTAATTTTCCTCATGGTGCTCAGCACCCTGACATATCTATGTATGTATTTGTTTACTTACGGTTGAGCCTGTTTTTAAATGAACTGCTGTCTGGTGTAAAGTCCAACATGCGGCAGATTGTGGGTGCTCCGTAAGTATCCACTCAGGGAATGACGAGTTGTTGCTAATAGTTCACGACTGCTGAAAATGAGCCTAGACAAGCTTTGCCGATCTGACTATAGATGGCATCTCGACAGTCCAATGGTGTCCATACTGTCTTTAGGCTCAGAGAGGTGAGGTGGTTTACCCATGCCACACAGCTGGAACCAGATTCAAACCCACCCGGCACAGGGCCTGAGTTCTCAGCCACACACCCGAGAGACGACATGGCCATGGACCTGTTTAGAGAAGGATTAGTCATGCCCCAGCCCAAGGCATCCTGGGAAAAGGTACCCATGATCTGAAAAGAAATACAAAAAGCAAAGTATGGAAATATTTTTTTTCTTGCAGTGATATGACTTGGATGATTAAAGAGGATATTCTAAATATCAAAAGCAAATTCCACCTAAAACGAAATTACTACTGTTTATTGAAAACTGCCCTGTACCGGGCATCGACTAACAGCTTCCCGTCCATGACCTGGTTGAATCTTCCTGATAACCCCTAGCAGCACACTGTGTTATTATTACCATTGTAATATCAGCACGGCAGAGCAAGCCTTAGCTTTTTCTCCTAGGGTCACTGTATCAGTCAGGGTTCTCTAGAGGGACAGAACTAATGGAATAGATATACATATAAAGGGGAGTTTATAAGTATTAACTCACATGGTCACAATAGGCCACCTGCAGGCTGAGAGCCAGTCCAGGTTCCAAAACTGAAGAACTTGGAGTCCAGTGTTCGAGGGCAGAAAGCGTCCAGCACGGGAGAAAGACGTAGGCTGGGAGGCTCAGCCAGTCTCTCTGTTCACATTTTTCTGCTTGCTTATATTCTAGCCATACTGGCAGCTGAATAGATTGTGCCCACCCAGATTAAGGGTGGGTCTGCCTTCCCCAGCCCACTGGTTCCAATGTGAATCTCCTTTGGCAATACCCTCACAGACACACCCAGGATCAATACTTTGTATCCTTCAATCCAGTCACGTTGACACTCAGTATTAACCATCACAGCCTCTAAGTTAGTGAGCAGCCCATCTCATTCCAAAGTCTGGGTCATCTCTTTAACCTGCTGCTTTCATGCCTCGTTCTATTAGACATAAAGTTGTAAGCTCCCAAATTGTACCATGCATTTGGCAAGGGGAGAGTCGGAGTCTGGCGTATCTTTTTATTCTCAGTGCAGTGCTGGCTATAGGTGGGTGCTCAGTGAGGGTTTGCAGATTGGCTGGATGAATGAATGAATGAGAGGTGTGAGTGAAAGAGGCAGTGGTTCTCAACTTGATCTAAAGCCATTGTCTCTAGAACACTGAGGCCTAGAGGTCTGAGGGCTAGACCTCTAAAACGCTCTCAAGAACACTGCCTCAGAAGCCTACGTGCGACTCATTAAATGTTCAGATTCTGGGACTCCGTGGCAGCCCCTGGTCAGAAGACCCGAAGCCTAGAAAACTGCATTGCTAGGAGATTCTGATGTTCACTAAATTCTGAGACCCGCAGCCCTAAGCTCAGCTCAACTATCCCCACTGAACTGAGGCTGCTTTCACATGGAGTCCCTGGGTGCTGCCGACGGGCATCTGCCTGCTGCATAAATCAAGGCCAGCTGGAGGCGGTCCAGGGAAAAGTGAGAGAGATTACCAAGGGTGAGGAAGATGACTTATTAGGAAAGATGGAAGGAACCGAGGGGGAAGCGTTTGCATGAGGAAAAACAGGAGCCACCCATAAATCTTGAGGGTCAGATGGCAGCTGAGGGGGAAGAGGCATTATACATCCTGGTGCACAGGCATTACAGGGTCTAATGGGGGCAGGGATTCTACGTGAGACACTCAAACTCTGTACCAAGGAGACATTCATAATGGATGACTTAAGCTGCTAGCCCATTATGATTTTGCAACAAGATTCATCAGCTCAGGGCCTGGAAGACCTTTACAGAACATCTAATCCACTTGTATTCAAACTTTTAAAAGGTTTTTAGAAGCAACAGGTTTATTTGTTCAAATAAAATGTTATGCATGATGCAAACATATAAGACAAATGAAACTGAAAACGTTCAGCCCACCACTCCCCCTGGGGCATCTCCAGAGAATCCCAGGGTCCCAAGGAACCCAGTGTGAGAGCCAGGGATCCTCATTAGTGTATCCTCATTCGGATTCCTTTATTGAATGTTTATCAAAGTTTTTTTAAAAAATTAATGATTTCTTCCTGCACCCCAAAGAATTACCTTGCACATTCCCTGGGGTGCCCGTAGTCTCATTCGAGGCTCCTGGTCTATGCTATCCCTAGGCTGGGGCACCTGTCTGAAGCCACTGCTTCTGATCTTGGTAACCATCATTCTTTTCTTCAGATCCAGGCAGTCACCTCGCTTTTTCCAAGAAGGCTCCTCTGCTCCAGGGCACCCTGAATATCTTCCAGCCCTGGTCTCTCGTAATTATTTAATAGAATGTTTTAAATCAATTGTTTCATCTGTCCCCCTGTCTAGACTGTGTGGCCTCCAGGAGGATGAGGCTAGGGGTGGTTTTATGTGTGACCCAGCATCCATTGATCAGGAGCTAACACCATTTGTTGACCATTAGGTGACTAGCACAGGGCTTGGTACCTCATGGGTGATCTAAACGCTAGTCCAGTGGTTTTCACACTTGAGCAGGCAGCAGAATCACCAGGGGTTCCTTACAACACAGATTGCCAGGTTTCACCCCAGGGTTTCTGACACACTAGGTGTTATGGGCTGAACTGCATCCCCCCAAAATTTGCATGTTGAAGCCCTAACCTCCAGCATCTCAGAATGTGATTGTATTTGGAGATAGGATCTTTAAAGAAGTAAATAAGGTAAAATGAAGTCACTGGGGTGGGCCCTAATCCAATATGACTTGTGTCCTTATAAGAAGAGGAGATCAGAACACAGTGAGCCGACAGACACAGAGGGATGACCACGTAAAATGCAGCAGGAAGGCGGCTGTCTGCAAGCCACATAGAGAGGCCTCGGAAGAAACCAACCTGGGCCAGGTGCAGTGGCTCACACCTGTAATCCTAGCACTTTGGAAGCCCAAGGTGGGCAGATCACAAGATCAGGAGATCGAGACCATCCTCGCCAATATGGTGGAACCCCATCTCTACTAACACACACACTCTCTCTCTCTCTCTCTCTCTCTCTCTCTTTCTCAAAATTAGCCAGGTGTGGTGGCACCTGCCTATAATCCCAGCTACTTAGGAGGCTGAGGCAGGGGAATTACTTGAATCTGGGAGGCGGAAGTTGCAGTGAGTTAAGATCGTGCCAGTACACTTCAGCCTGGTGACAAAGCCAGACTCAAAGAAAGAAAGAAAGAAAGAAGGAAAGAAGAAAGAAGGAAGGAAGGAGGGAAGGAAGGAAGGAAGGAGGGAGGGAGGGAGGGAGGGAAGAAAGGAAGGGAAGAAGGAGGGAAGGAAGAAAGGAAGGAAGAAAGGAAGGAAAGAAGGAAGGAAAGAAGCAAAGCCAACCTGGGCGGCACCTTGATCTCATACTTTTAGCCTCCAGAATGAAGAGAAAAGAAGTCTCTGTTGTTTAAGCCACCCAAACTGTGGGACTTTGTTATGGCAGCCTTAGCAAATTATTACAGTGGGTCTGGCATGGGGCTGGAATGTTGCATTTTTGACAAGCTTGTGGATGATACTGATGCTGCTGGTGAAGGGCCCACACTCTGGGAACCGCTACTCTGGCCTCTCAGTGACGGGGAAGGAGGGGCTGAAGAATGAGGGGGGCCTGGAGGGGTAGAGGGGAAGGTTTCTGGCCAAAAACGCTGCCCTGGCATTTCCTGGGCTCCAGAAAGTGAGCTCTCCCCGGCGGGAGTGAGCCGTGGTACAGGCTGAGGTATTCCAAGTTGTTACTCTCCCTGCTCTTGGCTGGGGACACTGGGAAGGAAGGGTTGGGAGTGGCGGTCTCCCCAGATATCAGATCTCCCTACTAGGGACTCTGGGACCCAGTCACAGGGAAGTCAGCTTGCCCAGTCCCTTCTCAGAAAGCAAAGCAGTGCTGGGCAGGCAGAGGCGGGAGGAAGCCGGTAGGCTGATAGAGTGAGCTCATGCTGACAAGAAAGATACAATTTTTTCTCCCAAAGATCGGAGTCTACTTATAGGGTGTTACCTTGGTCAGTCAAGGAAAAGACTCTCACCCAACTGTCCGTGACCGTCAGATTCTGCCGCAATGAGAGACAGAAAGAACCAAAGCCAGCATCATTTGTGTCGGTCGGATTCCCCTGAATCTTGGATGCACGGTTCAAATCCTCGCCCACCAAGGAAGCCCCTCTCCAGTTCAGCATGTGAGGCCACGCCCTCCACGTTCTTCAGTTCACAGAGCTTATCTGGTCTCACACCCCAGATGACACAAGCCAGGACTGTTTTGGTTGTGAGTGGCAGAAGCCCACCTCCAGCTGACTTTAGTCCAAATGGGCCTCCATTGACTTCCAAGACTGAAAAGCCCAAGGGCAGAGCTGCCCTACCATGTTGTCAGGAAGGACCTTTCTGTGTGTGGCTCTGCTCTCTGCGGGACTCCCGTCTCAGGAGGCCCTCCCCACAGGGGCAAGATGGCCAGCAGCCCGAGACCCCACTGTGCCAGCTCAGCCACCCCAGCAGACACAGCCCTCTTCCCCAGCCTCCAGGGGGGGTGGCCCTCCGAGTGGCCAAGCCTGGGTCATGGAGCAGAGGAGGGTGTTTCTCCAAAGGAAGGAGAAGCTGGTGGGCAGAAACATAAAGACACACTCTCCAGGGACTTTATCGGGCTTCCTGGCTCCCCTCCTCTTTGCTGTGTGACCTTGGACCAGTCACTTCCCATCCTGAACCTCAATTTCTTCATTAGCAAAATGGGAATGATCTCCTGCCTGGGAGGAATGCTTGAAAACATTCAATGAGTTAAGATGCACAAATTGCCCAGGGTGGCACCTGGCACGCAGGAGGTGTCAGGCCTCTGCCCTGCTCCCCGCCGTGTGCACCCATACCCAGGCAGGGATGCTCCCAGCATGCGGACGAGCAGCTCCTTAAGCAGCGATTTAATTACCCTTCCCTCCTCGCAGGCATCTCTGCCTGTGGACTGTTCCAGCTGCCTTCTCTCTTAGAGCTCTCCTGAGACTATGAAGCTCTAAGTGGACACCCCTAGAGACAGGTGATGGCAATAACTATTTATTCAACACACGTTCCCCGAGCCCCATTAGGAGCTCTGAAGTGTTCTGGGCACTGTGGATGCAGCTGAGAACAAGGCTGACCCGAGCCCTGCCCTCATGGGGTTTGTGCTCATCCACAGATGTGCCCGGCACCATGCCGCCTATGTATAGGGCGTCTCCTTCATCCTCCTAGCAAACATGAAGTTAACATCATCTCATTGGCTCCTTCAAGTTCCCTTGTGCTCGTTTCACAGAGGAGGAAATTGAGGCTCCACGGAGAGAAATCCACTCATGTAAGTTGATCATTCAACAAGTGAGAGGCAGAAATGAGACATTGCTTCACTCTTCCTTCCTGGACGAAGCCTAAGTCAGGCTCCACGTAGAACTCGGTGAAGGTTAATTACAGTGACAGCTCCTATAAAAATCAAACAGGCCATCTTCCAGGAAGCCAGAAGAGAGGAAAAATGAAAAGACATCCATGTGCAAAGTCAGCCCGGGGTCTGGGAAGAGCCATGCTGAGTCCATACATGGAAATCCACATCCACCAGGATGGGCCACCCCAGAGGCAGGCGAGAAGCCCTCAGCAGGTGCCCAGTGTCAGGCGGAACGGAGCAATTCAAACTGCAACCAAGAAGCCGAGAGCAGACGGGCCATGCTGAAACAATTGGCTGAGCTGCCATCAGGCCCAAAGCTGCCCTTTGCGAAAGTTCTGAGGTCCAGAGGAAGGCCACACACTCCCTGATCCAACCCACCAGCAGCCTGGTCCACAAGGCAGCCTTGGCAGGTCATCCCACAGCTCCAATCCCTGCGTAGGTTTGCGAGGACTGAAGAGCTAACTGGCTAGTCCAAGGCAGAGACTAGCAGTCAGCAGTGACTTTGTAACCCAACAGAGCATTCCTGGCTGTAGGACTTGGGGCAATTGACTTTGTCTCTGAGACTCAGTGTTCTCATCTGCAAAGTGGGGATGCCTAATACCTGCCTTAGAGAGTAAGGAATAAATGAGGCAATGGTGCAGCCACTCTACACGTTATACCACACAATCCATGCAATTAGGGGTTCCTGTTCTCAGCTGCACACAAAGAAACTGAGGCTCACACAGGTCAGTCCTTGGCACAGTCACACAGCTGGTCAATGGCAGATACAAGTTTGGAAGCTCGGTCTGTCTGAGTCCATAGCCCAGCTCTGCCCACCTCACCAAACACCCAGCAGGCCCTCGCAATGTGCCAGGTGCTTTCTCTGCACGATTCCATTCTGGCAGTTTCCAGTTTAATCCTGCACATGTTCTGCTGGGGTATTAGTTCTGAAAGTGTTGGCTGTGTTTGCTTCCTGGTATGCTGTGGAAGACTTGGGAATTCAAAAATACTTGTGAAATCCAAACAGATGCATTTATTAATGGCCCACAATCAGGCACAGCCTATTCGCTGAGCAAACAGACAATACAAGGCCTTCCTCCAGGCACAGAAGAAACAAAAGGCCCTTTCTAGTTGTCAGAGGCTGGGCAGCAGCTCAGCTCTTGGAGGAGATGACAGGCATCCTTGGTGGATAGCCGTGGCTCATGCATCTGTGCAAGACACAGGATCTGGAGAGAAAAGTTCTCACTGTACTTCCCACTCACCACACTCTCTCTGAAGCCACTCACACACTGTTGGCTTATGCTGTTCAGGTGTGAAGGCATCAGAGGGCCAGTGTGTGCAGCAGCCTTACAGCTGGCAAGGCCCGGAGAGTGAGGGGACCAGGGATCAAAGAAGAGACAGGCTGGAGCACCAACTCCCCTTCTCAAACATAGTACAGGCGGCTCCATGGAACCAGTCCCCTCCCCATCTCAGGAAAGAGTGCCTGCTCTGCCAGTTACTCCGGCCAAAAATCTTCAGATCATCTTGATTTTCCTTGGCCACCTGTATCTAATTCTCCCCAGCTCTACCTTCAACATGGAGTCAGAACCCAGCTACTTTCCACCCTTTCACCCCTGCCACACTGCCCAAGCCTCCTTGCCTTTCTGGGGGATGGCTGAAAATCCTCCCGACTGGTCTTTCTGCTTCCTCCTGAGACTACTTTTAGTGTATTCTCTGCAGAGGAGCTGGAGGGATCTGCATTAGTTTCTTGTGGCTGCTGTAACAAATTAACACAAACTTGATGGTCTAAAACAACACGTATTTATTCTCTTACAGTTCTGGAGGCTCAACGCCCAAATTCAGGTTCGCTGAATAAGGACAAGGCTTCAGGAGGCCTGGCTCCTTCAGGTGGCTTCATGGAGAATCCGGTCCTTGCCCTGTCTAGCTTCTGGAGATCTCCGGCCTTGGCTCGCGTCTCTCCACATCTTGCTTCTGCCATCACCTCCCCTCCTCCTCTGGACCAGCATCTCCTTTGCTTCCCTTTTATAAGGACACCTGTGGTTACATCAGTGGGTAATCTTCCCATCTCAAGACTTTGACCTTCATCACATCTGCAAAGTTCTTTTAGCCATATTCATGGTCTGGAGATTAGCTGTGGACGTGTTAGGGGTGCATTTTTCAGCCTACCTCAAGATCCCTTTAAAATGTACGTTGGATCCTGTCTCTCCTCTGCTCATCCCCCACCCCAGAAGCCCCCATCTCAGAGTAAAAGCTAGGACCCGACAAGAGCCCTCAAGGCCCTCTGTGATCTGGATCCCACACCTCTCTGACTTTAAATCCTGCCCCCCTGCCCTCACTCACTCTGCTTGGGTCAAGCCGGCCTCCTTGCTGTGCCTCATGCAGGCCAGATACACTCCCACCACAGGGTCTTTGTACTGGCTCTTCCCTCTGCCCAAAACGCGCTTCCCCCAGATGCCCTCATGGCTCAGTGTCCCTATCACTCCAGATTCTACTCAAGTGACATCAAGAGGACTTCCTAGGCCTCTCTGTATATAATAAAGCTCCCTGGGCTAGGCGCGGTGGCTCATGCCTATGATCCCAGCACTTTGGGAGGCCGAGGCAGGCAGATCATCTGAGGTCGGGGGTTCGAGACCACCCTGACCAACATGGAGAAACCCCCATCTCTACTAAAAATACAAAATTAGCAAGGCGTGGTGGCACAAATCCCAGCTGCTCAGGAGGCTGAGGCAGGAGAATCACTTGAACCCAGGAGGCGGAGGTTGTGGTGATCCGAGATCGTGCCATTGCACTCCAGCTTGGGCAATAAGAGTGAAACTTTGTCTCAAAAAAACCAAAAGCCCCTTGTAGCCCCCATTCTTCTTTGTCCCCACATTCTGCTTTACTTTTGTTCTTAACCTTCATCACCGCCTGAGATAGGTTTAATGTCTGCTTGCCTCCCTACTAGGATATAAGTTTTTCAAGAGCAGAAATTTTTTTTCATTGCTGTATTCCCAGTGGTGAAATCAGTGTCTGGCATGTAGTAGGTAGGCCAATAAATACTTGTAGATGGATGCATCTGTGTGACCCAGACTCAAGCTCTGAAAGGATTGAACTCTAGCCATTGTATACTGTGTTGATCCCAGAACCCCCACAGCACTTTGGCTGGAAGACCTCATTCCAAAGGTGAAAATGCAGTTGTCAATAGGATTTGGAATGTTACCACCCCCGTCTTGCTCCACTGCTGGTTCCTGGATGGGCTCAACCCCAGACCAAGCATAGAGCTAACAGTTGTGGAGGGCCCGTGTGCCAGGACTAGTCTATGCCCTGCATGTGAATTAACTCATTTAATCCTCAGCACAGCTCTGGAAGGCAGGTACTATTGCGGTCATCCTCATGTTACAGATGATGAAAACTGAAGCAGGGGCAGTCCGCTGTGGGCTAAGGGCGCACAATGCTGTGCTCTCCCCAGGGGCAGGCTCAAGCCTGGTCCCTCCCTGAATTCCCACCAAGAAGCCAGGAAAGGGCAGAGGGTGGGTGTTTAGAACCTCAGAACAGCCGAGAGGAAAGGAACTTGCATGTCCATTCAGCCCAACCACCCCTCCCAGGCACCAGGCTGCCCTGCAAAGGCTCAGGGGCCCCAGGTCAGGTAGGAAAGGTTGAGAGGCCGGGCCCTGATGCACTGGTCTCCAGGAGGTGCTTGGGCAGCCGTGGGGATGTGATGAGATGGTGACAGGGGAGCACAGACCTCCTCTCTGGCAGGGACTGGAAGGGTTGAGAGGGATCCTTCTACAGACTCTTCTCGTTGGAGGTTAGACCCCACCCAGCCTAGATCTTCAAGACAGGAACCTCTGTAACCCACAGGGGCTTTCTGAGGGGACCGGGGACAGCAGGTGAACAATGGGGCTTTGTTTTGTGGCTGGGTATCCAAGTGGGAGCTGCAGCCCAAATGCCAACCGTAGTACAGGAGAGGCTGTGGCAGCCACCGGAAGGGCCCTGCCTTCCACGGCATGGGAAATTCAGCCTGCTCAATACGTTTAACGGATATGTAAAGAGTTTGGGTTGGAAAGCATGGCATGTCGTCTCCTGCCCAGACATCTGCATGCTAACCCTGAATTCACAGTGGGCTCAACCTCCCCATCAGGCAGTCGGTATCCTCTTCAGAGCCTCTTGGCATTGCCAAGGACAATGCTATGGGTGTCAGGTGGGCTACATCTGTCTGCATCTGGTGGGCAGCCAGTCGCACTCATAAAACTTCTCAACCCCTGCCTGACCCTTAAGAATCTGAGCCAGATCAGTGTGACAAAGTAGACATTGCAAGGTAGACAAGGTCTCAGCTGATTTTGGTGGCTTTGGGAGGGTAGTGGGGACCTATTCGCTGCATGGTGGCCCCATCATATTTGATGAAAATATGATGAATGAGTGAATGAATAAATGACACACACCCAAGAAGAGCATTCTGTATCAGACTCAAATAGCGCCTATTTTCCCTGATATACTCCTCTCTGTGGCTAAGATCTTCCAACATATGACCTCAAAGGTTAGTTTACCTCTAGCTCAAAGCCTCCACTTCAATTAGAGGTAATCTCCTTGTTCATGATGATAACAACCACCTATTATTCATAACCAACCTTCCAAATCCTGTACCGAGCATTTACTAACCAGCATACTCAGTCACGTCAACAGCCTTCTGTGGTAGGTATTGCTAATCTTACTTCACAGATAAGGAAGCTGACATAACGAGAGGGAAAGCCCGAGGACACGCAGCTTGGAAGTGACAGACCCAGGAGATGAGTGAGCCTGGTCCTTCCAGCTCCAGACATTGCACTGTTCACCACTCTGCTTGGGCCCTGGCCTGGCCACGGCTTGCCCGTGAACTCATGTGCTTATTTATCTGGCTGGTAATGGTCCACACATGCATGCTGTGTGCACGTGTGCACACACCTACACACACACACCCCTCAGGAGCATAAGCTCCGTGGTGCTGAGAACTTCGCATATCCTGTTGCTGATACATGACTCAAATAGGTGCTTGTTACTGACTGAATGCCCATGCCCCTCCCCGAAACTCATGCTGAAGCTCTAACCCCCATCATGAGTGTATTTGGAGACAGGGCCTTTATTAAGTAGGTAAGGTTGAATGAGGTCATGAGGGTGGGGTCCTGGTCCAATAGGATTAGTGTCTTTATCAGCAAAGACGCCAGAGAGCTCACTGCTCTCCCTCCATGCATGCACAGAGAAGAGGCCAAGTGAGGACACAGCAAGAAGGTAGCCATCTGCAGGCCAGGAAGGGAGCCCTCACCAGAGCCCAGCCCAGATCTTGACCCAAGACTTCCAGCCTTCAGAACTGTGAAAAAATACATTTCTGTTGTTTAAGCCACCTAGTCCGTGGTAATTGGTGGTGACAGCCGGAGCTGACTAATACAGTGCTCAATGCATTTTTGTTGTGCTGAACAGATCTAGTTTGGTGCATACTATTTTTAAAAAGAGAATTTTTGTAGCTAGAAAAGAAGAGTTGTAATGTTCCAACACAAAGAAAAGATCAACGCTGGAGATGATGGCTCTCCTTAATACCTAATACCGTGATGCGATCATTACCATTGCATAAGTGTATCAAAATGTCACACATAGCCCCCAAATATGCGCACTATTATACTCCAATAAAAAACATTTAAGAGGATTTGGAAGGTTCCCACAGCCCTTCCTCCTCAGCATCCCTCATTCTCCTGCCCTGAGCTTGCAGAGACCCTGGGTTTGCGGGGGCCCTGGGTTTGTAGCTGTGCTCTGAGCTGGGCTCAAGCTTCAGTATCAGGCCAGGTCCGAGTCAGGGTTCAATCCATGTATGTTTCTGGGTAGGTTGAGAGAAACAAGTGGCCCCTCTCATGTCCCCCAAGGCTCCCCACAAGATGGGAGTTCCCAGGCATGTATGTTGGGGGACAGATCTTTGCTGGGCCTGGGAGGTTTTCCCTACCTTGCAGCCGCTGGCAGCTCCCAGCCTTCAGCTCGCTCCGCAGGGACAGGGTCTCACAACCCCCACATGGTCTGTGGGGACAGGTTCTCTGGGCGCCTGCTTGCTGCATGGTGGCCCTGGTAAAGGGCCCAGCTCCAGCAGCACCCCTGGGCCTCAGAAACAACAAGATGAGGGGAAGATGCTGAGCACTTCACCAGCCCCCAAAGGCCCACCCAGTGTGCAGCTTGGAGAGTGAGGAAATCCAAGAGGGTAACTAGAGTGGCTGCAATGCCCAGGGGAGAGACCCACCCCTCTGCCACCTGGCCCTCGGAGGCCAGCTGCCACTCACCATCCCACTGCAAAGCACAGGTGGGCAGCAGTGGGCCTGCCGCAGCGCCAGCAGGACGGTGGCCTCTCCAGCTGGGGTGGGGGATGTGAGGGTGAAGAGAATGGGGTCCTGCCCCAGCATGGTCACCAGCACACCTGAGTCAGGAAGCTGTTGCTTTGCCTGGGTGAGCCTTGTTTTTCCCTTGGAGAGACGGTCCAAGATGAGGGATGGTGGAAGCACAAATATTGATCAGGAATGAACACAAGGTGCCCGTGTTCATTCCTGGGCTAATCATCACAGCTGGTATCGCTTGAGCTCTTGTAGGGCCAGGCACTGCGTGCATTACCAGTGTCATACATTATCTCACTTAATCCTCACAAAATGGCTATGGGCAGGAATTACTACTCTTGTTCAATGAATGAGGAAAGTGAGACTCAGAGAAGTCATATGACGCCCCAAGATCACACAGCTGATGAGACACAGGTTCGGGATGCCGCCAGGGCTCCCAAACACTGTTCCATATTGCCCAATGGACAGTAATAAAGATCTCACATTTCTGGAGGGCTTGCATCAGGAAATCTTTTAAGCATTTTGCATTCGTTAACCTATTTCATTCTCCTCATAGCCCTTTAAAGTAGGTACTTCTATCATCACCATTTTATAGATGAGGAAACAGAGGTACAAAGAGATTAAGTGACTTGCCCAAGGTTTGGTCGCAGCAGGATTTGAAGCCAGGCAGTGTGGCCCCAGGCCCTAAAACCACTGACTCTCAGCTCAGCTCCTGTGATCCCCACAGTGAGCCCCAAATTGTGTAGAGTTAAGTTCCTGGTCCAAAGTCACCGAGAGGGCCAAGAGCAAAGCTGGGATTTGAATCCAACCGTTTCTTGCTGTATTCTTACCATAATAATTGCCGTTCCCATTCAGTGAGTGCTTACTACCTGTCAGGTTCTTAACCAAGAGTGTTACACATATCCTCACGTTGAAGCATCACAGCCAGAATGTCTCAGCCAGGATAGGCCCAGCTATGCTGTGACAACCAATCACCCTTCACAATTTTAATAGCTTCAAATTTTAAAGCTTGCATTTATTTGCTTATTTACTTTTTTGCTGATGATACATATTTTACCTAAGGGGCTTCACTCAGAGGCCCAGATTGAGGACCCATTTATGTGCAGATTTACCAGGACACACAAAGAGAACAGTCAATTCAAGCAGTTAAATGTTCCCCTGGAAGTGACACATGTTACTTTAGCTCACAGCTCACTGGCCACAGCTAGTCATGTGGCCCCAGGGAATCACAGGGAGGCCAGCACATGCAGTCCTACCATGTACACAGGAGGCAGACAGCCCCAATATTATCCCCATTCTATGGAAGAGGAAAGCAAAGCTCCCAGCTGATAAGTTCCAGAGCCCAGAGCCAAACCAGCCGAGAGCCCACTGTCCTCCGACCACACAGGGCCCCTGAGACACAAAGCAGACCCGTGATAAAAACACATTTAGCCTGTAGTTTACAATAGTGTTCCCACTCATTATCTCATGCAACTCACTCAGTCCTGGTGCAGGGGTCAGAAGAATCTTCCCCAGTTTGCCACAGAGGAAATGGAAGTTCAGAGAAAGGCAGTCACTTGATTAAAGCCACGCAGATTTGAAAGGGTGGGGCAAGGATGAGAAGCTGGCTCTCCTGACTCTGCTGCCTCTTGCTTGAGGTAGCCCTTCTGCCCTCCCAGTTCAGGACAAGGAAGAGAAATGCGCACTGCTTTTCTTTTCTCCCCTCCCAAGGTGAGAATTGGAAAGAACAGAGTTGGCATTTTTATACTAAGAGAAGTTGGACAGACAAGCCAGGCACAGACCAGGGTCAAAGAGCCTGACCATGTCTCAAAGGTCCCCACTCATGGCCAGGAACTGCTGAGAATCCAATGTTCACAAGCTCATCAACAAGCCTTTGTGGCCCCAGCATCTTATCCAGTCTTCACAAGAGGCAGGTGCCATAGACATAATCATTTGGCCTATTTTACAGATGAGGAAACTGAGGTTTAGAGCCTAACAGAGAGCCTGACACAGAAGACTCATCAAAATTTTGTGAACAGGGGGCCGGCTGGATCAGAGGGTCTGAGAACTTAGTTCATGTGTATCCAGCTCATAAGGACAGGAACTGGTCTCAGCCCTGGCCAGTTTGCTCAGACTCTAGGTTTACTGAATGAGGTGGGGGTGGGGAGGGGGCAAAAACCCCAGCTCTGCTACTCTCTTGCTGTGCCCTTGAGCAAATGACTTCTCACCTCAAGTTGCTCACCTGTAAAACAGAGGTAAAAAGAGATTCCATAGGGTTGTCATGGGGACTAGTTAATATCTGAGAAGCACAGCCTGGCTTGGAGGAAGTGCTCCCTGAAGGTAAATTTTTTTTGCTCTTGTGGTTATCAAGTTTCCAGTTTGAAAAGAAAAGCACTTCAAACATCAAAGAATAAGATATATAAACCAACAGTGACGGCAATCTATGGGCCAGAAACAACAGACAGGAAATATAAGAAGATCAATTGGCTGACAGTTACGAACAAACAGGGTAAGAATCTCTCCCCAAGTCTCTCTTTTTAAAATTAATTAGCTAATTAATCTTTAAGTAGACAGATAAAACATGCATGTGCTTGTGGTGTACAACATGATGTTTTGATGTATGTATACCTTATTCTCCAAATCTTTTAAAGCACACATAATTATAAATATATGTCTTAGTCCATTTGGGCAGTTGTCACAAAATATCATAGACTGGGTGCTTTATAAACAACAGAAATTTTTTTCTCTCCGTCGTGGAGGCTGGGAAGTCCAAAATCAAGGTGGATTGGATTCTGGTCCTTCCATTTCCCAGCTGTGTGACTGTGACCTAGTTATTTAGCCTCCCTCAGCCTCCATCCCATCGCTTGTAAGATGGGAAAAAATCACCCCTCTCTGAGATTATCATTAGAGAATCATTTGTTTTCAGAAGTGGAATTGTAAGTTAGCAGGCAGTCACAATTTTAAGGCTCTTGGTATCTATTGCCAAAATATTTGAATTAAAATGCAGCTCTTCACCAATCCCAGCAGCATTGCCACAGCCACAGTCTGAAGGTTTGTGTTTCACAAGATTCAGTGTTTGATGAGGGTTCCTGGTTCGTAGATGGCTGTCTTTTCCGTGTCATCACATGGCAGAAGGGGCAAGGACGCTGTCTAGGGCCTCTTTTACAGGGACACGAATCCTATTCATTAGGGCTCCACCCTCATCATCTAATCACCTCCCAAAGACCCCACCTCCAAATACCATCATTTTAGGACATTATGACTTCAGCATATGAGTTTTAGGGGACACAAAACTTCAGACTATAGCAGCGGCAATGTTGCTGGGATTGGTAAAGAGCTGCACTCCAAACATTTTGGCAATAGATACCAAGAGCCTTAAAATTGTGACTGCCTGCTCACCTACAATCACACTTCTGGAAACTAACGATACTCTAATGATAATCTCAGAGAGGGGTGATTTTTTCCCATTTTACAAGTGATGAAATGGAGGCTCAGAGAGGCCAAATAACGAGGCCATGGTCACAGCTGGGAAATAGAAGGACCAGAATCCAACCCACGTCTGCAAAGCCGTGCCCTCCACACTACATTTTATGATGAGTTTACAGAAATATAAGGGTTCAACATCCTGATTTGCAGAGTCACATTTGCTCTGTGGAAAATTCCAAAGTGTCCGTGAAAAAGCAACTTGAACTAACAGGTGATTTTAGCAAGGTCACAGCATACAAAGTCAACACATAAAAATCAATTTAACTTCTGTACTCCAAAAATGAACTGTTGGAATTTGAAAAATTTTTTAAAGTTCAATTTACAAAACATCAAAAGCACATGAAACACCTAGAGATAAGTCTAATAAAATATGTGCAAGGTCTTCATACTGACCACTATCAAACTATAAATCACTGAGAGATATCAAAGAAGACCTGAACAGAGAAATATACTATGTTCATGGATTGGAAGACTCAATATAGTTGAGATGTCGATTCTCCTTGAATTAATCCAAAAATTCAGTATAACAGCATTTAAAATCCAAATAGGCCTTTTTTGGTAGAAATTCAGAAGTTAAGATTCACATAAAAAGGCTAAGGAACTAGAATAGCCAAAACAATTTTGAAAAAGAATAACAAAATTGGAGGACTGTGTTACTTTATTTTAGGACCTCTTATAAAGCTGCGGTAATCAAGATAACATGGGGCTAGCAAAAGGATGGACCCATAGATCAATGGAACAGATTAGAATCCAGAAGAAGATCTGCAGATATATGGCCAATTTTTTTTTTTTTTTTTTTTTGAGATGGAGTCTAGCTGTCATCCAGGCTGGAGTACAGCAGCACAATCTTGGCTCACTGCAACCTCTGTGTCCTGAGTTCAAGCAATTCTCCTGCCTCAGCCCCCCAAGTAGCAGGGACTACAAGTGTGCACCACCATGCCTGGCTAATTTTTGTATTTTTAGTGGAGACCGGGTTTCATCATGTTGGCCAGGCTGGTCTCAAACTGCTGACCTCAGGTGATCCACCTTCCTTGGCCTCCCAAAGTGCTGGGATTACAGATGTGAGTCACTGTGACTGGCTGGCCAATTGATTTTCCACAAAGGTCCAAAAGCAATTCAGTGAAGAAAGAATAGCCTTTTTAGCAAATCATGTTGAAACAGCTACACACACAAATAATTTAAAAAAAATTACCTCAACCCCTATCTCATACTGTATATTAAAAAACACTTGAAATTGAGCATAGATCTAAATATGTAAAACCTAAAACTATAAAACTTCTTGAAGAAAATACAGGAGAACAATCTTTGTGACTTTGGGTTAAGCAAAGATTTCTTAGGGCCTAAAAAGCACAAAGTAGAAAAGAAAAAAATTGATAAATAGGACTTTATCAAATTGTAAACTTTTACTCTTCAAAAGACATTATTAAGATGCCTGCAATCCCAGCACTCTGGGAGTCCAAGGCTGATAGACTGCTTGAACCAGGAGTTCGAGACCCACCTGGGCAACACGGTGAAACCTCGTTTCTACAAAAAAATTAGCCGGCTGTGGTGGCGAGTGCTTTAGTTCCAACTATTCAGGAGGCTGAGGTGGGAGGATTGCTGGAGCCCTGGAAGTTAAGTCTGCAGTGAGCCAAAATCGCTTCACTGCACTCCAGCCTGGGCAACAGGCTGAGACCTGGTGTCAAAAAAAAAAAAAAAAAAAAAGATTATATTAAGGGAATGAAAAGACAAGTCACAGGCTAGAGAAAATAGTTGCAAAACACAGATTTGATAAAAGAATTGTATCCCAAATATATAAATTACTCTCACAATTCGGTAATAAGAAAATAAACAATCCAATTTTTAAAATGGGCAAAAGAGTTGAATATAACCTTCGTCAAAAAAGAGATGTGGATAAGGACATGAAAAATACTTGACATCATTAATCGTTAGGTAAATGCATGTTAAAACCACAATGAGATAACACTACACACTGTTAGAATGGCTAAAAAATTCTTCAGATGCTGACAATGCTAAGTGTTGGTGAGGATGGGGAGCAATTGGAACTCTCATTACATTGCTGGTACAGCTGCTTTGAAAGCAGTTTGGTAGTGTCTTACCAAATTAAGTATCCACTTACCCATATGACCCAGCAGTGCCACTCCTAGAAATGAAAATCTGTCTACACAAAGACCCACATGCAAATATAGCAGCTTAATCCAAACGATTCAGGACATAGGCATAGGCAAGGACTTCATGACTAAAACACCAGAAGCATTGGCAACAAAAGCCAAAATAGACAAATGGGATCTAGTTAAACTCCAGAGCTTCTGCACAGCAAAAGAAACACCAGTATTCTCATTGTTCAACACCCGTCTATGAGTGAGAATATGCGGTGTTTGGTTTTCTGTTCCTGTGTCAGTTTGCTGAGAATGATGGCTTCCAGGTTCATCCATGTCCCTACAAAGGATGCAAACTCATCGTTTTTGATGGCTGCATAATATTCCATGGTGTATATGTGCCACATTTTCGCTGTCCAGTCTATCATCGAAAAAAGTATATTAAAAAAAAAAAAAAAAAAGAAACACCAGTAGAGTGAACCTGCAACCAACACAATGGGAAAAAATGTTTGCAATCTACCCATCTGACAAAGGGCTAATATCCAGAATCTACAAAGAAATAAAACACATTTACAAGAAAAAAACAAACAAACCCATTCAAAAGTGGTCAAAGGATATAAATAGATACTTTTCAAAGGCCAACAAACATATGAAAAAATGCTCATCATCACTGGTCATTAGAGAAATGCAAATCAAAACCACATTGAGATACCATCTTATGCCAGTTAGAATGGCGATCATTAAAAAATCTGGAGACAACAGATGCTGGAGAGGATGTGGAGAAATAGGAACACTTTTACACTATTGGTGGAAGTGTAAATTAGTTCAACCATTGTGGAAGACAGTGTGGCAATTCCTCAAGGACCTAGAAATAGAAATTCCATTTGACCCAGCAATCCCATTACTGGATATATACCCAAAGGATTATAAATCATTCTATTATAAAGACACAAGCACACATATGTTCTTTGGGGAACTGTTTACAATAGCAAAGACCTAGAACCAACCCAAATGCCCATCGATGATAGACTGGACAAGGAAAATGCGGCACATATATGCCATGGAATACTATGCAGCCATAAAAAATGATGAGTTCGTGTCCTTTGTAGGAACTTGGATGAATCTGGAAACTACTATTCTCAGCAAACTGACACAAGGACAGAAAATCAAACATTGCATGTTCTCACTCATAGGTGGGTGTTGAACAATGAGAACACATGGACACAGGGAGGGGAGCATCACATGCTGGGGTACGTTTTGGGGGGCTAGGGGAGGGACAGCAGGGGGTGGGGAGGTTGGGGAGGGATAACATGGGGAGAAATGCCAGATATAGGTGATGAGGGGATGAAGGTAGCAAACCACATTGCCATGTATGTACCTATGCAACAATCCTGCATGATCTGCACATGTACCCCAGAACCTAAAGTACAATTAAAAAAAAAAAGAAAAGAAAATATAGTATATATACACTATGGAATACTATGCAGCTATAAAAAAGAATGAAATCACGTCTTTTGCAACAACATGGATGCAGCTGGAGGCCATTAAACAAAAAAACTGGAAACAACCTGAACATCCACAATTTGAGATCTGTCCACACAATGGAATACTGCTCAGCCATAATAGAAATAAATTATTAATGCACACAAATAACATGGATGAATCTCAAAGGTATTACACAAGTGAAAGAAAGAAGCCAGGCACAGGTCAGGCGCAGTGGCTCATGCCTGAAATCCCAGCACTTTAGGAGGCCGAGGCAGGTAAATCACTTGAGGCCAAGAGTTTGAAATCAGCCTAGGTAACACGGAGAAACCCCGTCTCTACTAAAAATACAAAGCTTAGCCAGGTGTGGTGACATGCACCTGCAATCTCAGCTACTGAAATGGTTGAGGCATGAGAATTGCTTGAACCTATGAGGCAGAGGTTGCAGGGAGCCCAGATCGCACCACTGCACTCCAGCCTGGGTGACAGGGCGAGACTCCATCTCAAAAATAATAATTTTTAAAAAAGAAAAGAAAGAAAGAATCCAGACACAAAAGGCTACATTTAGTGTGATTCCATTTATTCAACTTTCTGGAAAAGGCAAAGCTATAGAAATCAGGTCAGCAATTACCAGGGGCTGGGGCTGGGAAGGGGTGAACTGCAAAGGGACATGATGGAACTTTCTACGGTGATGGAAATACTCTCTATCTTGATCGTAGTGGCAGTTATACAACTGTTTATATTTGTGAAACTCATAAAATGGTACAATTAAAAAGTGTGAATTTTATTTTACTTAAGCCATGCCTCAGTAAAGCTGAAAAAACAACAAATGAGGTTGGCCAAACAAAACATTCATTTGACAACAAAAATTTATTGAGCATCTACTACGTGCCATCAACAAAATGGACAAGGGTCCTCCTCCCATAGAGCTTCTGTCCTTCTGTAATATGTGTGAACGTGAGCCTCAGTCAGTAGGTTTACTGATTTCATGGGTTGATGTCCCTCTGATTTGTCTGTTTTTGTTTGCTGTCTGGCATCTTTAAATAGTTGTTTTCAAATTTTGTCCACAGTTTATAATTGCTGTCTGTCAGAGGATTCGTCTGATACAATCTATTCCACTAAGACTAGAACTAGTAGTCGGGTGAGATGAGGACATTGGTGTTGAGAAAACTGTGATGACTTTGGCAATGCGACAAATAATCCCAACAATAAAGCACATATGATTTCAGAGTAATTTTAATATTCAGCTATGCTAGTATTTCATAACACACCTGCAATCCTGATTACATACAGGGTTGTCAGGAAATGGAAGATAATCAGGGTGTTCCATGTTTTAATAAACATGAACGTATGCATTTATTTATTTATTCTTTCACTCAACAAACATGAGCAGGGACAGGGCCACGGCAAAATGACAATTTAGAGCTCCTTGTTTGAAGATCATGAAAAAAGCACTGTTAAAGGTTCTTTCTTCATGATCTCTCTGTTGATTTCCTATGATGCTACTCATTTGCTATTCGATGTTCTAAGTAAAAAAATAAAATAAAATTATTTATTATTGGCATGAATTTACTGCTCAGCTTTCTATTGTGAAATTCCAGTTTTAAAATCAAAAGAGTGAACACTTAATGCGTAATCAAAATCACTGGAATTCGTTTGTGGCTCATCCCAGGGGGTGCCTCAAGAGGCCACAAGAGACAAGCCAAACACAATAAGGCTGAATGGAGGAGGAGAGGAGCACACATACACACACACACACGTGCACACGCACACAAATACACACATACATGCGCACACACACATACACACATGTACACACACATACACACACATGCACACGCACAAACTGATGCACATGCACATACATACATGCACATGCACACACATACACATACACAAGCACATGCAAACACACACGCACACATACACACATGCACACACGCATACACACACATGCACACACACATACACACAAACATGTACACGCACACAAATACACACATACACGCACGCACACATACACACACACGTACACACACATGCACACAAACATACTCACACACATACATGCACACGCACACACATACACAAGCACACGCAAACACACACTCATACACACGCACACACATGCAGATGCAGAAATACACATACACACACGCACACAGGCACACACGTGCACGCACACACATACGTGCACACACATGCATGCACACACATACACACATGCACAAACACACGTGCACACGCACGCACACACATACATACATGCACACACACATACACATGCACACACATGCAAACAAACATGCGCGCACACACATACACATGTGCACACACATACACACAAACACCTGCATACGCACACAGGCAAACACACATACATGCACGCACACACATACACACACATATACACACACACACACACATCCCGACACAGAGCCAGATGCTGGAGCATTCCTTGGTAGAGGGATACTCTTTGTGGTATGGGGGATACTAGCAGAGAGGACAGAAGTTCCCAAGTGCCTGGGGCCTTACCCTGTAACATGGGACATGCATGCTTGTTTGGGTCTGAGGGCAGCTGGGTTCACCCTCAGCCAGTGACTGGACTGACAAGACCTGCCCTGGCTAGGGTAGGGCCTGGGGAAGCTGAGCCAAGCATGCATCTTCCCACAGCCTGTTCTCCAACCCATGGCAGACAGGGATCCTTGGGAATCTTTAAAGCTCCAGGCCAACATGCCCTGGGGACCTGGATCAGGGGTGGGCAAAAGGCTGGACCTTGTTGAGACACAGCCTCCACTGGCCACCCACCAGATGCACCGTGGTGCTTAACCCTGCACCATGCCCCACTGAAAGATGCCAGCAAGTATGCAGGCCTACCCCTAATCCTCTGCATGCCTGCTGGGTGGAGGGCAGCAGCAGTCATAGGGCAGGGGCAGGAGGGTGGAGGTGGAGGGATGGGTATCTGACCCACCCTGGGGAGGTGATGGAAGTCAGGACTGTGAGAGAGCTGAGGCTCCAAGTCCCTAAAGCATGCTCAGTGGTCCCATCAGACTTTACTTACGAAACACACATTCAAAGAAAAAAATCATTGAAAATTTCAAGACAGTGATGGTGACAGTGATGGTCACAGCACACACGGTGACCAAGGCCCCATCTTTCTAGGGCCATAAGTGATGGCACTGGTCAAAAGGTCAGTTGAAGCCATCCCTGGGTGATGCCCACCCAGAGAGGAATCAGACACAATTCCTGCCCTCTACATAATCAGGCAACAAGCATGTGTCAGGCACTTAGGCTAGGCATCAGGGACAGAGAAGACACCACTTGAAAAGGTGTCCCTACTCTTGAAAGCTCACAGCCTGACTTCTGCTTGGTAACCAGAAACAATGGGAGGCTGACTTCTGCTTGGTAGCCAGAAACAGTGGGAGTCCAGGGGCAGGGGCTGCCAGCCCAGGGGTCCATGGAGGGTCCAGAGAAAAGCAGAATTCATGTAGAGATCTGGATGATGGGATCTGGGTGAAGATACGGTGCAAGAACAAACAGTCCAGGCAAAAACTGGGTGTGACAAAGCCCAGGCGGGAGGGGACTCAGCATTTAGAGATACTGAAAGGAATGCCTCATTATTCAGAGTGGTTGGCACTGTGCCATCCCACAGAAACGTCGACTCTGATTTTTTTAAAACTGTAATCTCAGCCTCCTATTTATTACCATGACATGAGGTACAGTTGCCTGATGACCCATGTAGGATACACTGTGTCTGTGAGTCTGGTGGGCTGTTATTAGAGAAAGTACAAGTAGTCCCTGACTCTCCCTAGTTTCATTTATAGCATGGTCTGTCGGCTTAAAGAGAACACGTCAGGTTTGTTCAGGGGCCCTGCTGCCCACCAGATGCCCACGTTAGGGCCCAGGATTCTGGCTTCACTCCTGGGCTCCCCCCACCACTCTTCACACCAGTCGGGCTGTAGCCTAGTCCTCCCCCCACCCCCAACCTCTGTGTGGCTGCTGCAAAGACCAGAGATTCTCCTGTGGCGATAGTGACAGCTTTAAATACTTCCCGTGACAGTGAGGCTTGTGGCTTGTGTGGGACACCTGAGCTCTTCTCGTAACTGTCTGTGCTGTCTTCCTTTTTTGCAACTTGGCTCTGACCGGGCACCGAAACATGGATTCGGCTTTTGTACTTTTTGCAGGTTGTCTAACAACAGTACAGTGTGAATAGAATAAAATAAATGCTTGCAAACTAAAAAGAAGAAGAAAAAAGAATCTCATGGACAGCCCTCCCAGTTCAGGGCAGGCAGAAAGGCAGGCGGAAAGACAGCCTCCACCCAGAAGCACCTTTTCAAGCCCCAGAGCTCCCGGTCCTTGGACCAGTGGGAGTCACGTGCCCATCTCTGAACCGATCAATCGTGTGGCCAGCGGCAGTCAATATATTGACTGACAGGGAGTAGGGTGGGTTCCACTCAGAGCAAGAGGATGGACGATTTGGGAGCTATGGTTTCCTAAAAGGAAATTAGAAGGCTAGCTCCAAAAAAGCGGATGGATGGAACAGGTAGAAGGTCTGCTATCGGCTGGGCGCAATGGCTCATGCCTGTAATCCCAGCACTTTGGGAGGCTGAGGCGGGTGGATCACCTGAGGTCAGGAGTTTGAGACCAGCCTGGCCAACATGGTGAAATCCCTTCTCTATTAAAAAAAAAAAATGCAAAAATTGGCCGGACGTGGTGGCAGGTGCCTATAATCCCAGCTAATCAGGAGGCTGAGACAGAAGAATTGCTTGAACCTGGGAGGCTGAGGTTGCCCTGAGCGGAGATTGTGCCATTGCACGGTGGTAGCCTGGGAGATAAGAGCAAAACTCCATCTCAAAAAAAAAAGAAAAGAAAAGTCTGCTACCCCTGCCCTTTCCTACTGATGCTCATTTCCAGCCACACAGCTGCTGTAGTGGAGAGAACAGAGCTAGTCTGAAACAGACCTGAGTGCTAGTTCTGGTTTCTCTCCTCTACTGTCTGTGGGTCTCTGGGCCACACCTCCCTGAGCGTCAGATCCCTCCTTTATAAAAAATGTCAGTGAGAATACACAGCAAGCTGTGAAGATTAAATGCATAGAAAGTGCCTGAAATGCGGTAAGTGCTCAATCAATGCTAATTAGCAGTTACACAAACAGTGTCTTGCGCCCACACAAATATACAGCCTTTGAAAATGCTGATTCACTTTTCTGGAATGCACGTCTCTCTCTTATCAGTGCATCCTCCCAAACCCTGTTCTTCCACACCCCACCCACCCTCAGTGCCTCCTCTGTGCACTGTTACAGCAGAGTGGTTAAAAACATGCATTTGGGCTGGTCGCAGTGGCTCACGCCTGTAATCCCAGCACTTTGGGAGGCCAAGGCGGGTGGATCACCTGAAGTCAGGAGTTCAAGACCAGCCTGGCCAACATGGAGAAACCCCATCTCTACTAAAAATACAAAAGAATAGCTAGGCGTGGTGGTAGGTACCTGTAATCCCAGCTACTTGGGAGGTTGAGGAAGGAGAATTGCTTGAACCTGGGAGGTGGAGGTTGCGGTGAGCTGAGATCGAGCCATTGTACTCCAGCCTGGGTGAAAGAATGAGACTCTGTCTCAAAAAAAATAAAACAAACAAACAAAACCATGCATTTGGAGTCAGACAGCACTGCATTCAAATCCACATAACCTCTTTGAGCTCCAAGTTTTTCTTTTGTAAAATGGGCACCACAGTACTCATGCCCTGAGGTTGTTAGGAGGATTAAGTGAGCACTCAGGCAAAGTGCCTAGCGCATAGGGGAGGTACTTCATGAAGACGAGCCTTTGTTACTATGCGTCCCACCATTCTGTAAGTACCTTTCACATGCCAGCCTCTTAGGCTAGAATGGGGGCTTCTAGGTGGCAGGGGCTCTGTTGGAGTCAACAGCTTCGTTTCACTTTCAACCATGACCCTACTACCTTCACACCCAAGCAGGGGCTGGTGGCAACCAGGCACCCTGGAAATGCTTACAGGATGCTTGGCTGAAAGCCGCCTCTTGCTGCAGGAAGACTGCCTGCCTTCTGTGAAGAGGGTAAGGTAGGCCAGTTTCTTCCTTCCAACTCATCCCTTTCTCACTTGCCAGCTGTTGTGACTGTTCTGCACTTGGATGGGGATGGCAGGGAGGATGGAGGGGAGGTAAAAGGGGGCAGGAGAGGTTCCACTTGATGGGGACTCTTACGCTGTCCTCTGCTTGCAAGCATAAAGCTGACTCTTGTGGGTGCTTCTGTGAGTTCTTCAGAGACCTCCCAATGCTAGGACCTCAATGTAGGTGATGTCATCTGTTGAGTCTCAGTGCTTCCTCTATCCACAGCCTTTCCGAATCAGCTGCCCCAGCCAGCTTCCAGCTGCTAAGAGCTCACCTTCTTCCGGGGAGGGGATCTTGTAGACAGACCTCTGGCCCTGTGGCTCCCATCTAATCCATGGGAAATGTCCATGTTTGCCTTCCCCAAGACACTCGAGAAGGTGGCCAATGCCAATGCGGCTGCAACCTCTCTTTCACGTCTGCTGTTGGGGCAGTCAGTGAGATCACCAAGATAATACTATCTTGCAGATTTTCCAGGGGAGAGCCAGACACTGCCCACTATGGAATCCCTTGACTGCAAGGGACAGGGATGAAGCCCTCCAAGTGGTCTACTGAAATTCCTCTCTCTTAACCTAAAGTAAAAGAAAAACCACTCTTAGGGTAGGATGGGGCTCCTGGCCCCAGCTCCTCTCCCAGGCTTCATTCCCTCCTTTTTTACAGCCTCAACATGAGTGAGGGGCTGAAGAGTCAGGTCACCAGAGGCTGGCTAGATCATTTCACAGGTGCCCAGGGGAATTCATCTCACCACGTCATTTAGATTCTGACACTTGCTGTGTCATGGAGCTTCAACTAAAATTTTCAGTTTCACTTCTTATTACTTGAATGAATAAAGGACCTGAATGCATTTTTAAGGATTAGTAGGCTGAATTTCCCCACCCCACCCCCACCAAGCTGTCCGTGTTTCTCCACCCATAGGTTACAAAACACTAAAGGAGTTCCCAGCCCTTAAAATCAGTAAACAGACTCTGGAATCAAACAGATCTATAGGTGACTTCTGGCTTCTCCTCTTAACAGTTGTGTGATTTTTAGATATCTTACGGCTCTGTACCTCAGTTTCCACTTTTGTAAAATGAGATGCTAATAGTGTGTGCTTGACATGTTCCATGACGATTACCTGAGGAATACATGGCAAGCACTGGCCTGATGCCCACCGACGGCTCGCTGTTGGCTCCTGCTGTGGTGCCGGTGGGTCTGCCCTGAGCCTGCCTGCTGAGCGGGCATCAGCAGACCCAGCTCCTCTGGCCCCTCCTTCAGCACTCTGCACATGCAGTGAAGCCAGATACAGGTTTGAAGGACTTACGCACTGGCAGTTCTAACCCTCACCACTTTCCCGCGGGGGTCATTAGCCAGCTCCCGCCTCTTGACATTCACTCAATGTCTTGTCACTACTTTGTCCCTTTAGTAAAAATGGCCGCACCATCTCTAGTGTTTTCATTAAGTCCCTGTTGATTGTGAGGTTTCATCAAGTTGAATATCTGTCATTTTTGAGGCTTCTCAGCACCTTGCCCACCACCTCAGTTTGGGAACCTCCTGACACTGTGTATGCTCCTGGAAGATTCAGGTCCACCATGCCTACCCCAAATCTAAAAGAGGATCTATTCTCCCTCTCACCACTCCCTGTTGACCAGGGTGTGTGAAGTGCTTCTATATAGAGCTTGGCATTCAAAATGCCAAGTGCCAGAGGGACACGCATGGTCAGGACAAAAGTGCCTAGGCCACCCTATTCCTGACAAGGACAAGAACCAAGTGGTGTCCTTACCTCCACACCCCCCATGCTACCTCCTCCACACCATCAGGGTTGGGAATCTGAAAACTTTCTCTCCCAGTTTCCCTTGTAATGACCTTTTATTAGGGTCTGCCAATGGGACACATTCACAGGAAATTAGAAGGTAGAAGAAGGGAGAAGTCATTTCTTTCAGGTTTCTGGTAATTGATTTCAGCAGCAGCAGCAAACAACTGAGCATAACCACAGGGTGCTTCCAGCAGCATCGATGTGGTGTCAGCTGCATCTGCAGGAGTATGGCCCTGGGATTCCTACCCAGCTACAGTAATGAAGTTTTAACAGCAGGAGCAATGGCACCTCCAGCAGCTCAGTGGGGCACGTGGGCTCTCAGGCTCCAGCCCAGGGAGTGGCGGCAGCTTCCTGTCCTGTAGAAAACAGCCTTACTCTTCCTTGTGAGTCTGCTCTCTGTTGCCTGTCAGCCTTTCCAACACCTTTGTAACGAATTCCTTTGTATTAAATACCTACTGTTTGATATATCTAGAAATACCTAGAGTGGTTTCTGATTCTGTTACTGTGTTTCTTGATTCTTGACCCCACCTAGATCTATTTTGTTTTGCCCATTTATCAAGCCTGAGTCTACAGCCTCGCATATTCTATGAGCCCTGAGATGCCTTCTAAAATCCCCTTTCTCTTTAAAAGTCAGTTTCTGTGGCTTCCAATCAAGAACCCTCATTCTAAACCACTAATTTGATTTTAGCTTATGGGTTTACAATTTTAGCTTCCAGGTTTACAAACATTTGCTAAATAAAATAATAGTTAATATCTACTGAGGCTTTTCTGTGTGTCTGGCACTATGCTCAATCATATCTGTTTTTTAATTTATTCCTCACAATAATTAGGTCAGGTAGATATTATTACCAGCACCATTTTGCATACATAAAATGGAGGTTGCTGCAAAGTTAAGTCATTTGATTTAACTTTTCTACAGCTTGGAACTGGTAAACCAAGATTTGAACTAAATTCAGCCAATGAAAGATCTCTCATTTTTAACTAATACAGTCTATTGCCTGGTAACACATTAAATATGCACTTCAATTATAAGATGCATTCTAATTTCAGAAACATAAACTCCCACACCATTCTAAAATACAGTATATACATACTAGTTTTCACTCTGGGAATTTGCTGGTGGAGCACTGCTGGCAAAAAAGATGGAGTAATTTTCAAGCTTAGAAGCCAAGTTTCTCCCAAGCCAAAAATACTTCCATTAAATTCCTGTCATAGTGCCTGAAATTCCCACCATTCCATCTCCTTGCATTAGGGCATTCTATCCCCAGAAGTCCCTTGGGAAAGTGTGAATATGTTACTTGATAAGACTGTCAAAAGCATATTGTCTTCAATTGTCCAAAATAGTCCCCCAGGAACTTCTTCTCCAGGTAATAAATCTTAGCCCTATTCCCCATAAAGGTAGCACATGATTCAGTCTGGACCCAATCATAGCCTTCCATTCCCCGGCCACTGACTTGTCCCAAGAAGGACATGTGACCCAAAGTGGGCCAATCAGAGATCTTCTCTGTGATTTTTGTCTGACAAAATTCGCTGCAGAAATTCTTCTTGTCCTTTAGGCCATGGACCTGGAAGGATGCGAAGCCACAGAGCCCAGAGCTAGAGCCAGAGCCAGAGAGAATGGCCAAGTGGAGAGCAGAGAGTGCCACATGAGGCCCTAAGGCCAGCTCCATTCCTGGCCTTTCCTCACATTGGCTATGAGGAGCCAATAATATCCCTCTTTTTGGCATAATCCCATTTGAGTTTGGCTTCTGTTTCTTGCAAACAATCTTACATCAGTTGGCTCCTACTGACACAAGCTCCTGAAATGGCAGAACATTGGACAGATAAGTTTAGGGAAGAGGGAAGTTATCAGGTATGGGCTTGAGGGGGACAGGGCTGAAGTTGGGACAAGACCAGGAACAAACCAAGCAGCCTCTCCCCAGGCTTTTGTCTGTGAGAATCTCAAAGCCAAACAGCAAGCATTTCCATCAGCTAAAAGCAGCTCCTCTACCAGCAGGTGTGATAAACGTGCAGGGCAGCGTTCTTAAATATCTTCCCCTCTTCCCAGTCCACGTGAAACAGGTATTCGTTGCCAGTTCCTTTTCTTTGAGAACAAGCCCTGGACTGAGAGCACCTGGTCCCGCTCAGTTGCGTGCCCTGGATCCGACCACTTCCCCTCTTCAGGACTCACCGGAAAAACAGGCATAATGGCTGCTTCCTTGCAGGGTCATTCCAGGATGAAGCAAAATAGCACACTGGTAGCGTTACACCCCAGGAGACTCTCAATATGTGGAGGCCATTTGGAGAGAAGGTTTCTCTCTAGAAACATTATCCCAGACACACAGAATTAGGGTGGGGAGCAGAAAAGTGCACAGGCTGAGCTGAGACAGGTTCAGCCCAGCACCACAGAGCTGGGAGGTGTGTATTTTCTTATTTTCTGTATGCCTGATACTCTGGCATCCGTGGCCCCACTGAGTAAAGAGACACTGCCCTTCCCAGGGCTAGCCAGTTTTTAGATATAGCAAACAAGTGTGCCTTCCTTGCAAGTATGCCTTCCATATGCATATCAATCAATTTAACGCAAATGAGCTTTTTTTTTTTTCCCCAACTACCTTAGTTATCAGATTCTTCCCATATCAAGCCCCCTCTTTCCATATCCTCCTGCCCTAATCAATCCAGGGCCAGGTATCAAACTGTGAGGGGCAGTCCCTACACCTGGGAGCCCACTGAAATTATTCAAACCGGCCAGTCCTAAACCAACTTAACCTGCCTCACTCATTTTTTTCCCATGGAAACCACAATCAAGACTTTTGGCCAACCCCTCCACCTACTCCTTCTTCCTCCTGCTGGACCCTGACGCTTCCCCACGTGGCTCTGCGTGGCATGCAATGCCTCTTGTTTCTAGGGACCTGTGACTACAAACACTTTGCTTTTCGTGACAGTTGTTTCTGTGTCTGTGGGTCTTACCATAGCTAATTTAAACAAATCCTGGGTACATTTTTAAACAGAAGGCCTGAGTTCAAATCCCACCTTCCCTGCTGCTCACCTGCGGTGGGACTAAGCCAAGCACTCGCAGGACTAAGCCAAGCACTTTCTCTCTCTGAGCCTCAGTTACTGCATTGAGAAATAGTAAGAGCAAGAATGACAACCACCCCATGTGGCTCTTGGGAGGAATCATGGAAACCACAAACAAAAGAAACCCCACTCTAAGCTTGAAACCGCTGTGTCCGTATGAGCTGGTATTGTGTAAGACTTCACCAGGAATAGGGAGCAGCCCTCGCAGAGCACAGGGAGCAGGGGGAGGCTTCAGGTTAAGGTCATAGACAGAGATGGTACCATAGATAGAGATGGTTAAGGCCATAGATAGAGATGGCCCCATACACAGAGATGGCTAAGGCCATAGATTGAGATGGCCCCAAAGATGGAAATGGTTAAGGCCATAGATTGAGATGGCCCCATAGACAGAGATGTTCAAGGTCATAGACAGAGATGTTCAAGGTCATAGACAGAGATGGCCCCATAGATAGAGATGGTTAAGGCCATAGATAGAGATGGCCCTACAGATAGAGACAGTTAAGGCCACAGACAGAGGTGGCCCCAGCGGGAACACACCCCTGGTTCCTTCACTACCAGGGAGCAGAGCAGCCACCAAGGAAGGGAAGAGAGTTCTCAGCCACTCAGAGAGGACCACAGGACAGGGAAGCAACAGCCCCAGAGTGGGCCCCAATCTGTTCACCAAATTCTTCTTATCTGCTCTGGCCTGGCTGAAGAGCCCACAAAGGGAGGGGGCTCAGGGAGAGAAAATAAAATCAGGCTCCAGAAGGGGTACCTCAAATCCCAGGATTCAACAGCCAAAGAGAAACGTAGACACTTAGCTTTGAGCATTCCTGGCTCCTCTCTGCTAATGCTGTAAAAAATTGCTGTTGTAGATTGACAATTTATAATGTCCAGTGTGGAAGAAGGGGCAAAGAGATGGGTACTCCTGGGCCCTGCTGGAAGTTGTGTAAGTTAATATCCCTTAAACTTGCAGTTCTGCATTGAGTGTCAAAAGTCCAAAAAGGACGTGTTATTCTTTGGCCAGCAATTCCACTCTTAGAATTTATCTTAAGGATTTAGGCAGACAAGTACAGTAAGATGTATATACAAGGATATTCATCACAGTGTTGTTTATAACAGCAAAATACTGGAAATGATCTAAATATCCATCAATAAGGATTGTCTAAATAAAGTGTTACATCCCTACTATGGAATGCCAAGCAGACTTCTAAAACAGATGTTGCAGATTTACATTTGTTGACAGTGAAAAGGTACCCGTCATATGTTGAGTGAAAGAAAAAAAAAATGGGTTGCAAAACATATAGCATGGGCATGTTTCTGTCAAATTATACACGTCTATAAATCTACATGTAAATATGCAGATTGAAGGGGTGGTACCAAAATGAAGACTGGTTGTCTCTGGATAGTGACTGGGGGGCATTTTTGCTTTCCTATTTATACTTTTATATTGTGACAAGATACAGACCATTCCCTTCAGCACAGTCCCTAGAATGGGGTTTCTCAGCCTTGGGACTGGAAAACTCTTCCCGTAGGAGACTGCCTTGTGCATATTGTAGGGTGTTTAGCAGTATCCCTGATTTCTACTTGCAAAGACCAGCGGCACTTCCCTAACTCCAGCCCCCATTGTGACAACAAAATGTCTCTGGACACTGCCAAGTTCCCCTAGAATACAAGATCATCCCTGGTTGAGAACCACTGTCCTAGAGTAAGGGGAAGGCAGACTAGATGACAAGGCTGCTCCCAAGAAAAGACTTGGAAAGAAAGATTGGACCACATCACCCTGTAAATAACGAGGAAAGAGCCTGGGACAGTCTGGGGAATGGGACTGAGCAAGATGGCAGAGGGCCAGATGGCACTCGAATCTATTACTCCTCAAGTCTTTGGTGGAGTTCGCAATCCTGAGCAAGACGAGTGTACTGTGAAAATTGTGATGAGGACAAACCAAGATGGCAGGCTTGGGTGAAGAACAGCCCAGTGGGGATCAGTAGGAATTGGATGGGAGCTGGCAGCATCCGGGGGGGCCTCAGATACACACAGGCTGTGCCCCGGAAGCTTGAGGCTGCTGACACAGAGCCGGAACAGCACGCTCAGCCTTCGCTAACTCCATGGCTCGCTCCTCCTTAGTCATCATGTGTGATTGTGTCTCCATCCAAAACAGCGCTGTCTGGAGTTTGTCAGGGCTTTGTGCCCACAATGGGCCTCTGAAAAATAAAAATTACTAACATTTATTTAAGACTGTAACCACATGCCAGGCACTATTCACTGTTTGGAGGTTTTTCTTTTTCTTTTTTTTTTGGAGACAGAGTCTCACTCTGTTGCCCAGGCTGGGGTGCAATGGTGCAATCTCAGCTCACTGCAACTTCTACCTCCCAGGTTCAAGCAATTCTCCTGCCTCAGCCTCCTGAGTAGGTGGGACTAATTTTTGTATTTTTAGTAGAGATGGGGTTTCACCATATTGGTCAGGCTGGTCTCAAACTCCTGACCTCGTGATCCACCCACCTCGGCCTCCCAAAGTGCTAGGATTACAGGTGTGAGCCACCACTTCTGGCGTCAGAGATCTTTTAAGGCTGTTACTTGTATAATCCTCACAGCAACTGTGTAAGATATCATGACAATTCCCAGGTTACAGATGGGAAAACTGAGGCACGGACAGTTAATTCAGCCAAAGCCCCCTAACTTCTATGAGTGAGAACTGAGTTTCAATCTGGCTCCAGAGCCTGTGGTCTTTTACACTATTCCGTGCCAGAAGAAGGGCCATGGGGCACCAAAGCAAAAGTGACAACGTTCCCAACCACTGAGCTGGACTGCCTCTCTAATGCCAACAGCTGCCATTAGTCCAGGGCCTCACACATGCCCATGCAATAGAAAGTGCTTTACATACACTATTTTCATTCCTCACAGCAGCCATATGAGACAAGCATTATGACTACCACGCTCATTTCACAGATGGGGAAACTGAGGCTGGGTTCCTTGTCTTCGTGCTAACTTGGTGGCCCTTTGATTCCCATGTTGCAATTGCTCATGCAGCTGTATCCCACTTGGGGGCAGAAGCTGTGCCTAACTCTCCTCTCATCCTTGGTGCCCAGCCCTGGAAATACCACACTGTAGTCTGTGCTCATCACTTTTTTGTGTGCCCAACATGTGAGCCCCTTCCTGGGTTTGAAGAAACAGTCACTGTGTAAATCCTATTGAGCCCCACCTCTCTCTACAGAAGCCAGACAAGCCAGACATATGTTTTCCTGGCCCCTGCAATACAGCTAGCCTGTCCAATGACACCATCTGGGACACCAACATGTATGCGGGACAGACAGAAGCAGAAATCCTTCCTATTTCATTTCATCACAAAGTTGGTGCCATCTGGGACCTTGAGTGCTGGGCTGCAGCTGAATGGAGTTGCAAGTTCAGTAGACCAGTGGCCAGTGGCGGCCAGAGCAGCAGAAGCAGTGTTCCAATCAGACCTGAGGATGACCTCTCTGGGGGTCCTTGGCCTACCAGCCTCTCCTTGAGTCCTTCAAGCTGCCAAGCCAGGATCCTTACAACAAACACCCCCCCCCCTTTTTTTTTTTTTTTTGTGCAAGTCAGTCCAGATGATTTCTGTTATTTGCAACTAAGATCCTAATGCTAATCAAGAGGAAAAAAAAGAAGAGGGGCCGGGCGCGGTGGCTCATGCCTCGTAATCCCAGCTCTTTGGGAGGCTGAGGCGGATAGATCACGAGGTCAACAGTTCGAGATCAGCCTGGCCAAGATGGTGAAACCTCGTCTCAAGCAAAAATAAAAGAAAATCAGCCAGGTGTGGTGGCACACACTTGTAGTCCCAGCTACTCGAGAGGCTGAGGCAGAAGAATCACCTGAACCCAGGAGGTGGAGGTTACCGTGAGCTGAGATCATGCCACTGCACTCTAGCCTGGGCGACAGAGTGAGACTCTGTCTCAAAAAAAAAAAAAAAAAAAAAAGAGAGAGAGCAGGAAGAAAAGAGATAATGCAGGAGAGCCGGAGGAGGGAAGCCAGGCATCATTTCACATCATTTCACCCTGTAAGAATCCCTAGGTCAAGTAAACTGTCACCAGCAGTTTCTGCTCTTGCCACTTGAAGCATCAGATGGTCTGAGTGGAAGCACTCACTTGTGCAAACTCCCCAGCCAGCTGCAGATGTGGCTAAATCAGACGCAGGAGATCAGGGAAAAGCTTTAGGGGACTGAGCCGAAGCCACTATCGGGAAACGCTATTCCTATTGAAACCCCACTCTGAGCCAACCTAACTATAGAAATAGCCTGAGATTATTTTATCCTAATTGCTCCTGCAATTCAGGTATCGAGACCTCCCTTGTTCAATGCACTAAAGGGGAAATTGGCCTAAGCTCCTTTAATTCCACACCCTGTAGAGTCCAGGATCCCAAGGTTGCAGTGAATGAGTCAGCTGGGAATAAGAGTCATGTGATACTAAATATGGCCACACCAGCCCAAAAGATGGCCCAAAAAGGCAGCCAGTACTGGCACCTTGGAGCCAGACAGTGCAGGCCAGGGAGATAAGAAGGGCTCTGTTCTCTCCTCTCTGGCTCCACCCTTATCATCCCTTTCCCTTGGGACCTTCTCTGCCCTTAGCAAGGAGTGGTCAAGGAAGCCTCAATTTTTATGTGGTTGTTACGCTCATTCTAGCCTCTAAAGTTCCCTTCCTTGCCCTGTCCCTTCACTACTATGGGCAGAGCCCATCCAAATATAGAGCCTGTTAAAAATCTTGTATTTCTGCAGGAAGAATCCTTAATGTGGACAGGATGAACAGGGCCCTCATAGACACCTAGGTATGCCTCCCTAAATAAAATTGTTAGTTTGCCTGTTTTTAAAATAGTTTTAAAAATGGATTCATACTGTATGTATTCTTTTATGCCTTACTCCATTTTGCTCAACATTATATATATATATATTTTTTTTTTTTTTTTCTTTTTTTTGAGACGGAGTTTTGCTCTTGTTACCCAGGCTGGAGTGCAATGGCGCGATCTCGGCTCACCACAACCTCCGCCTCCTGGGTTCAAGCAATTCTCCTGCCTCAGCCTCCCGAGTAGCTGGGACTACAGGCACGTGCCACCATGCCCAGCTAATTTTTGTATTTTTAGTAGAGACGGGGTTTCACCATGTTGAC